>DF237044.1:0-201526 GCA_000708835.1 Klebsormidium nitens
ATGACAGAGACCAGCCTACAGGTACCGGCTAAACTGGTACCGTCCGCGGAATATGCTGTGTGTGCCCTAGCACCTCTCCAATGAGCATGCATGATGACAACCGACTGGCGGCCGGCGCGCACAGCCGCGCCCCTGACTCTCTGACAGTGAAGGCCTGAGCAATGGGCATGTCGGCGCGCCGCCAGGAGCTTGTACGGTACGGAACCGGGCGGCGCATGTAGCAGGTAGGGACCTGCGGGCCATGCGATGGCTTACATGCAAGCTGCATGCAAGCTCTTGACCGGATCCCGGGCCAATCTGTGCGATTCCTGAATACCGCCAGTAGTCAAAACTCAGGTATTCTTACAAAACAAATGCATATGACAGCGTATGCACATGGAATCACAATAAAACCATCCGACAGATTATGCATTGGTAACGCGAATCTGATGTGTGTATAATTGACGAATCAAGCGCGCGTTTGAAGAGTGCATCTGAAGCCTGTCACGCAATGAAGCATTGAATGCCTGACGTCGGACGACGGCCAACATCATGATCACCCGAGAAGAATCGAGGATGAGGATCCGGTAGAATGGAGTCGGATTGACCCAGTTTTGAGTGTGGCCAAAAGAGATTCTGTAGGATGACTTTCAAGGACTGTACCGTTATATCATCAGTCGCGAAGGACGCTCATGCAGCCTGGCTTGCGCTGCACGTAGTGATTCAACTTCAAGGTGGTGGAGTCTCGATCCGGGCCAGACTGCATAATATTTCCGCCGAAGAGCATGCAATGAGCACACCTTCAGTCACACATGCATGTGCAAATTATTGCCAAGCCTGCCTGCTCATGCGGGCGCAGGCTCTCACTTGGCGAAGGGTACAAAGTACCAAGAAAAAACATGTCCGCGTGTATTGACTGGCGCGATCATTCGTAGGTGGTGATTCTTTCGACTGAACTTACAGCGCTAGCTACAGCTGTCTTCGACACTTGAAAGATGCTCAAGCCTCACAAATTTGCGACTAGCTGACTCATTCACGACATGCACAAACTCACAACAGTGGACATCAGGCTGGTCACACTGTAACAATGCTTTTGGGACCGTGCTGGGCGATCCATACTGTAGGTCAAGCCTTGACGTTCTCAGAATCCTTTTCAGTTTGTTCCTTGTAGTGCCGTATCACGTCTGCTTCCATGGCCTCGAAGGTCGCACAGAACCCTTCGGCATCCCGAACTTCGTGTGAGAACGAGAATCGGAACTCGCCCCATTCCCCCTCGTTCTTTCCCATATTCGATCCGGTTTCGAGCGTGACAGGTGTCCCTATTTCAGCCGGGTCGATGCTTATGGACCGTTGTACTAAACAGGTGAAGCCCCACCTGTCGATGGACAGGACATATGCATCCTGCAAACATGAACGACGGCGGGTTAGCACTTGTTGGAGGGCGTACTTAGAAGAGCAAGGTGTCTGACGTATTCGAGTGGGCAAGCATAGAAGATGAGGTGACTTCAGTATGAAGGAGTGCACAGAACCGATCAATTGGCACACATTGGAGCAAAACGTAGTTCGCAGATTGCGTGCTTCGAAATTCGTTTGGGGCTAGAAAACCTCAAAAAGAATTGACGAAAGCGACGGGAGTTCGCAAACCAACGAGATTGTCTGCATAAGACATGCCTGTCGGAAAACGGAGCTTAAATTGTCAGATCGAATCTGCGCATGTGCCAGCGCCCAAATGCTCGTGAAAGGACCCGAAGT
The DNA here is from genome assembly GCA_000708835.1 of Klebsormidium nitens. Lineage (NCBI taxonomy): Eukaryota > Viridiplantae > Streptophyta > Klebsormidiophyceae > Klebsormidiales > Klebsormidiaceae > Klebsormidium > Klebsormidium nitens. Next base: position 1,732 of record DF237044.1, read on the forward strand.
ACTACTGCGGCGTGTAAGGAGCGTCTTCTGCATCATTCAAACCACTTCCAGACTGCTCTCGTATAGTCGTTCACCACATCTGAACGACCGCGCTCCAGTCATACTCGATGTCGGGTGCAGACTGTCGCCCCCCCGATCCCCAAGTTCTTCTTCACTCCAATTGGCATCGTTGCACGATTGTGAACAGAAACTCGAACATTCAGCGCTCTCCAAATTGCGTCCGTGGTTCTGCCTCTGCAGACCCGTTAGCACCGGCTCGCGGTGGTAAAACGTCCTTTAGATCAGCCCCCAAAAGTGTGCCATACAAACTCACCCGAGCTTCGACTTGCATGTACGCTGCAGCGAAGAGGATGAGCCGCTTCCGAGTGCCTTGGTCCCGGTTGAGTGCGTCGATCAGCGGAACTGAGACGAGCGCTGCACGCGGAAAGTGATGGCGAACCAGCAACATGGAGCTTTGAGGTATGAATCTCAAAACCGTGTTGAACTGACCGATAGGAAACCATGGAAATCAGAAACTGTTCCTGAAGAAAAGTCGTGAAAATTCAGCGGATGTGTAGGTGCTTCAAGACTCCGCAACCCTCAATAGTGCCAGTCTTTGTGGACGGATGGCGTCTTGGCGGACATTCTTTCGCGAACGGATATAAGCTTCAGCTCACATGAAATCCCGGTACTCCGAACCAAGCACAGCAATGAGATGGGGAAACAAGGCGTCGCTCCGTCCCGTTCAGATCAAACCTTCGTCAAACTGCTCGAGTGAACGACTTCCTTTCAATGACACGAAAGAAAAAGCAGGCCCAAGTCGATTCTCACCCAGAGGGTCCGTCAGCGCCCCCTGGAACTCCTCCGCAGTCCCCGACTTCCTTTCCCCGGCCACGTCCATGTACGTCCACTCCTTGGGCTCCAGTCTGTAGGCCCTCAGTTCACTCGCCCCGGCCATCGCCTCAAGCGCTTTCTGCCGGGCGTCGGCGGTCGGCCCGACGGTGTCGAGAAGCGCTTTCGCTTTCGGGCCCGCCCGCTCGACCGCGGACAGTGCGCGCGCGGACAGCTTCCGGACACGCTTGCGCCAGTACTCGGCCTGCGGGAGCATAGGCGGTGAGAAGATGGCATAAGCGATGGGTAGATAGCATAAGAAATGGGCAGCGAATGAGAGTGAGGAGGACAGCGCGCGCATGGATAGCTTTCATACGCGCTTGCGCCAGTATTCGGCCTGCGGGAGCGGAAGCGATGGGCGAGGCATAAGATATGTGAGGTGACGACGGTAAAAGACAGGGCTGCTGTATGCGCTTGTCCAAAGCATTGGCCTCCGTGAGGGTAAGTGATTTGAAGAGACGCACAAGCAACATGCAGAGGATGAGAGTAAAGAAGGACAGCGTGCATGGGTAGCTTCGGGACACGCTTGTGACAGTCCCCGGCCTGCGGGAGCACAAGCGATGAGTGGGGCATAAGGGATGCAGAACGACATTGATAGCGCGCGCGGGGATAGCTTCTGGAAGCGCTTGTGCCAGTACTCGGCCTGCAGGATCGAAAGCGATGGGTGAGGCGTAAGAGATCTGAAAAGAAAGGCGGTTAGGTTGCACGTCGACCGAAAACCTACTTCGCCTCCAGCGTTGCCTTTGTAGTACCGACAAGTAGGAGGTACGGTATTTCTATGCCATTTTACTCCTCTGGTATGTACCCTCGGTAAGCATGTGGATCTAAAAGCCATCCGATTGGCTAAGAAATCCGGAAAGCTTTTTGCAGCTTTTTGGTCAACGCGCACCCTAAGACAATAGCGGACGCGATCGTGCCAGTACTCAATTGGCGGGAGCACAAGTGATCCGTGGCTCATGAAGATGTGATCAGGTAGACACAAGCGATGCCCAAACTCGCACATCGCTCAAGAGGACGACGCCTGCGCAACATCCAGACCCGCCTATACCCGCGATCGGCCAGGAAGCTTGGGACTTGATTGATAAGGATAGGCGACTCTTCCGCAGCAGTGCAAGAACACTTACACACTGGAGTTCGAGGCAATAGCAGAGTTTCAAACGCCCTTGCGCCAGTTGCAGCAGGACATAGTCGAAAATGAAGCATCAACCCTGTGCTAATCTCGACATCAGCCGTGGTCGAACTAGGCAGAATGAACCAGACGACAGCAAAACCCTTTCGTATTCGACGTGTGTAGGCTCCTCTGTGTCCAAACCGACCAGAGAAGTAGAGCTATGAATACTCGAGCATTTTGCATTGCGGATTTTCTCCCTTAACCCTTCACCATATTCTTCTTAAGGTCGTTAGGGTCCTGAACAAAGAGGCTCTGGAATATCTTATTGCATAGCTCCTGACGTTCAAAAGAACGGCCTTGCAACGACAAACTTCACATGAGCCCCCATAGTTTTCCGGCCACAACGACAGACTCGTTCCGTTACCCTGTACGACGAAGTAGCTAGAGAAAGCAGCAAGCCACGACATTAAAAGAAATCTCTGATTGGAATCTCGACTCACTTTTGATAACCAAATTATCTGACTCACCTCTGAAGGGTCTATTTCTGAAACCTCCCCTAGGATCACAGCCAGAGGGGGGAGCCTCTTGCAGCCTTTCTGCACCGCTTGCACCAGGGCGGGCGGGTCTGTATGGCCCGCCATTAGAGACGCCCGATTGTCGCCAATGATATTCTGCAAGGTCAAGAATCATGAGCAATCCATCGTTTACAAAGGGAATGTGACTGGAACACCCGATTTGGAGCGACTCGATTAAGGGTGCATATACGTAGCATGTTCTTCATTTCCTATCTTTAATCTGTGGCACCGAACGGATTGATCGGATATGGGAGCGCGTCGGAATCTTGATGTATGGACTCCAGAAGACTCTCTTTTTAAGAATCACTCATGACAATGAACGGGTCCTTTCATCAGATCCGTATCTGTATCAACATGGTACGCATTTTTCTGAGCTTCTTGTTGCTGGTGTCAAAGCTCTTGCCCTTAAATGCACTTTTGGCCACAGAGGCCAGCCTCTTGTCTTGGCAACCAGGGTTCGTTCAACCAAAACGTTGTCGCTTCTCCAGCCTCTTTTTCCAAGCCAAGTTCAAATACCCGCAACTACAGCTTCCACTCCCACTTCAAGTGCTCCAAACCGATGATTCGTGATGACAACCTGATGGCTCTCAATCTAATTGAAGGATTGCACGCTCTCACTTTTCAAACCGTGAACTCTCACCTTCTCAGTTGATTGGATCGAATAACAGGCAAATGAGGCCCCTGGACTGTTCCCCATCACTACAACTCTCCTTTTCATCTCTAAGGATGGCAACTCACCATTTCATGTTCGTCATGCCGTGGCAGCCATATGATTGGCCTCCCGTCCAGTACTGCATAGCTTATGAACGTCGAGCGCACGGCGTTCCTTTGACCTTCTGCGGCGCCTGGATTGATCGTGGAAAGCTGACCTTTCCAGTTTGATACGAGAACATTCTGCAGAGAAGGTCAACCTTTTGTCTTCAGATGTATTCCAGGATGCACTTGTCTGGATAGGACCTTTCAGTGACTCGCTGGCCATCAAACTTCAAAAACAATTTCTAAACTTTCAATAGGAGCCTCAGTCAATGTGACAGAAACTTAGAAACGCTTGTAGGACACAGAGAGAGCCAATAATTCATGGGTTTGAGCTGGCAATAGGACCTTCGCTGTTTGGACATCTAGTATTCGACAACAGTGCCACCATGCTTGAACGCTGGGTCATCACTTCCGAGATCTGAAGCCCTACAGAAAGTGTCTTTCAGACACCACCACACATCGCCCTGCAAGCTGATCTTACTCCAAGGTCACAGAGTTAACATTTTAGATGCTGAAAAGGTAGGAATTTGCAATCTACCAACCCTCACAAACATGTTTCCTTTCAACACCACAGCAGTTCTTACTTTGCATCGTTGTATCAGTGGCAGTCCGGTTTCGTCTCCGGAGGATCCTGTACCTCCCTTCTGCGGTGGTTGTTCCCCTTCCTTGGCTAAATCCTCATCATTAGTATCTGTTGAATATGATCTAGACTGAGGTTGATGACAGAAGCTAGAGAACTGAGACAAAGAGCTGCTTGAATCCACAAGGCTAACAAAAGTCCTCTCCGAGTTGAGAGGCTGTGCACCACTGCAATCAACTGCATGGGTCACCAATGATGAAAGCGAGCGCAAGGATTGGCCAGATTGAAAGAGAGGAGATGCTTCTACTTGCTTCAAAAAAAAGCTGCTTTCTTGGAAGGGCTCATTTCCGCTCAGCAAGCGGTGCATAAAGCGAAGGGACGGAAAGAAGCTGCGAAACGCCATTTGCTTGCGTGCCCCGGTCGCACCACCAATCTATGTTGGTGGCCCTCTCACAACGAGCTCAGACTGCTACAGCAGCTAACGACGATAATCACCTAAATGCTGTCATTGAAAAGGAGGCACCATTCTGCTCCCTGGTGCTTTAGCTCATGTGGTTGCTGATTAAAAGGAGGTACGTGCTCTGCTCTTTGCAGCTTGCTGCATGCGAACTCAAAGCCAAAATGGGGTCCTCTTTCGCCTTTGTCCAGCTGCCTTGCGCCAGCACAGAATTGAAACCCTGAGGTTTAATCTATACTAGTTAGTACCTAAAACCGTTCCGCCGAACCCAGTGACACTGTCAGTGTGACTTGTCAACGCCTCAAAGGAACGATGTTGAGTCGCTCAGAATCGTTCATGCTCCGACTCTTATTGATATGGAACCGTTCGATGTGTCTGTCACGACTTAGCTGGGGAACTGACAAATGGTGAGCTGCCGCCACGTCAGCACTTGCATTGGCGCCGTTTTGCAACTAGCATGACCTGCAATTCAAACTCGATAGTCAACTGCGGCGCCAGGCTCATTGCAGTGCAAAATTCAATGCAAAGGCATGCTGGAGAAATTCCTGCAGCCTGCAGGGAAGAAGGTTGGTCTCAGGCGCCTCTGAAGTTTGGTTCTTTGAAAATTGCATGGTGGCGCTAAGATTAAATTAGATCCAAAGTAGACGACCTGTTCGTTGGCCAGCTTAGTACTTCACTTCTGAATCTTAGCAAGTTTGTGGCGTCCTAGGTTAGATTTGGAAATCCTCTGGAGGCTGATTCGAGGTGTCTTTTTGGGTAGGGTGCCAGTATTAGAAGACCTAGATCTTACTTCTGGAACACATGTAATTGACAAAGTCCAGCAAGGCTTGAAGTTGGGCTTCACAAGTTCATATGTCAGAGCACAAGTGTGTTGAATTTTGGCCTTCATCTGTGGGTCTACAAGGTTGAGATCTCTGGCAGATATCCTAGACCCCCCAAGTCAGGGAAAACTATAGGACATGCGACTTCTTTGACCTTTCAGATCGTGTGACTTTCTAGGTAGCCACAAACTTACCGGGCGGGCTTAGCTTGTTTCCCACCTTCCGCATACAATCACCTTTGCACGGTCTCTTTGTAGCCACTTGATGGTGGGATCTGCTTCAGTGCAAGCTGTTACTTCAGAGCGCTGAAGTAGCAGGCTTTTCAAGGCAGGCATTCAACAAGACGGAGGCACTGAACTTCGATACTTAGCTTCTCGAAGAGGTGTAGACAGGCTGAGCGGAGGGGAGTGTTTCACAAGAGCAAGCCCTATATCAAGCGGACACCAGAGATCAGGCCCCCAGCATTGCCCATGTTTGGGGCACAGCCTCCTCTGCAAGGGTGGTTTGCAAGTTAGGGTTTGGTGGCTCGACAATGAAGCTGAAGCTGTCGCCCAGCATGCGGCGTATCACGATCACTGCACAGGAGGACTTCCATCCGATGGGCCTGAAAAGCGCCCCCGCCTGCTGTTCCTACAGCTGCGTGATGGTCAGCCTTTTAGGGTTAGCGCTCATCCTGCCTATGCTCTTCATCACCACGGCAATTGTCAAGCTAGACAGCATCGACAACTGTATAGACGGAGGTAAGATTGGTGGAGTCAATTCTTTTTGTCCATGTTTTATCTGCATCTTCCAAGGTGTTGATATGGTTCTTCCTGCTCGTGTCGAGCTTGAGTAGGCAAAAGGCATAACCACCTTGTTGTCTTTGTTGAGTCTCCGTAGGGTCAGGTATCAACAACCATAGTTTCTGGGTCAGGTATCAACAACCATAATTTCTGATGACAGGTTTTCGTGGTTGACCAAATCAGTCTCGCCAACTTTTTCTTGTAACGTAGCTTCCTTGTGTGTTGGTAAGGGCTGATGAAAGTAGTCAACACGCTTTAGTAAACTACGGTAGTTCCTCACAGTTCTTTGTGGACAAGTGTTTCTCAACCAGGTCTCATCAGTGGCCGCATGCTGTGTCAGGGGTCTGTGTTGTTATAGTCCTGGTTATCTGTGAGAATCTCCCAAATTCACAGTCTGGAACACCGTTGCAAACTGCGGCTTTGAACTCCCTCTTGAGTCAGCTTCTCTTTCTGGTAAAGTATTAATCAACAAACCTTTCTGACTTTGTTCGTCCAATGATCGCTGCGCGGCACCCGTCGTTTCTGGTTCGCAGACAACCAGCTTGCTGACTGACATATCGAAAGTGCCAGAGTTCTTTCCTACATACCAGTGCATTGGAATCGATGTGTCATGCTGCTCACACATAGTTGGAATCAGACTCGTTGTATCAGAATTGTTCTTTATGTTGTTGTTATGTTGATGTGTCAAACGGGTTGTGATAGAGTATTCGCGCTTGGGGAGCAAACAAGTTCCTAGCGGAGGTAGATTTGGTAGTGGCACGCTTCTGAATCCGTTAAGAAACTGACTTATAGACTTTTTTCTCACACAACACCGATCGTCCTTCACAGAATATTACACTTGCAGAGACTCAGTACTAACACCGATGAAAGACTTTCCCCACCAATACATCACTTTCGTTTGCAGAATGTTACACGCGCGGAAGGAAGATGTCCCCAACGGACCGAGCGGACGAGCTCGTTACCGGACTCCTAGATGTTCCCGTTAGTGTCGGACGGCAACTCAACGAAGAGCGGACGGGCGTGGGGGGAGATGCGGTTGTCGGGGAAAGAGAAGAGACGATCGACGACCTGATTGCGCAAGTTTCGGAGCTGAACGATGACAGCGCGAGCGTGATCCTGAAACTCCGAGCTTTGGTAAGACATGACCGCTTGAATCCGCTTTTGCTGGTCCAATCAAGGTTTGTGGAAGCAATCAAGCCGGTTCAGTGTTCCTTAAACAGGGCTCCCCTTTCCATTCTCGGCCTGTTTCTAGAGTTGTGAAAGATACGGTCTCTCCTACCTGTTAGACCTTCGTTGATGTAACCAAAAGGGGGAGTGCATCAATATTCAAGAGCTCACTGAAGAGCAGGCTGACTAAGTAGCTCCTACAGACTAGGTAGCGCTTACAGGTTGTACCGTTGACTGATCAGATGCGAATCCTGATCTTCTCTGAATCCTTCAGTACCCTGGGTAGCCTTCTCTCAGTTACGAAAGTCAATTGCGCATGTTCGCACGCACTCATTCGTTGCTTCTCACCCGATTGTCCAGATTGAGTTTTGAATCTTTAAGAAAAATCCTTGACTTAAAAAGCGCAAAGTTCAGACCCCTGCAAAGTTCGTTTGCGAATAGGTCGACTTGCAGAAAGGCAAAGCGCACATTGCCGCTCTCTGCTGTAATTGATCTTTCTCCGCATTTTGTACATCATCTGGCATAGGCACCGAAACCCTGGACCCTAGGTCTGTTGATCCTAGAGTTTTGCGATCTCCGGAGATTGAGGTGCATAAGGGCACGCCGTTCGCTGTTCTTTGTGTAATTCGATTTCGAGGTCACCGTCACCCTAAACAACTGAATCTAGAGTCCATAACTTGAGGTCCAACAACGGTTTATTTTAACCTGATGAATCCTGCAATCTCTTCGGGTTGAGTGCATGAGAGGGCAGGTGCGAACTCTGTGTGCCGCCGGTTTTTCTCGCAGCATCTTTGGTTCTTGTGAGTTTAATCACCAGAACCCTCAGAACTCTGGGAATTTCCGCAGGTCGAGGTGCACGAGGGCAAGGCGCACATGGCCGCTCCTCCTGTTTTTACTCGTTTGTCTTCGCTTCCTTCGGCCACCATTATTCGAAATCTGAGATCTCAAAACTTCAAACTCTGCTTCTAGACCCTTGAACCTCATGGAACCCTTCGCTTTCCTTAGGTCGAGGTGCACGAGAGTAAAGGCGCTCGTGGCTGCTCGCTTGTTCTCTATGTTCTCTGTTCTTTAGTTCTCCGCTTTTCTGTTCAACGTAACTCCAAAACTTGGTGCCTATCTTTGTACTTTCACTGCTTCTGTGGATACCAATAAGACAACCCTAAACTCACTGCCAGGTCGAGGTCCACGAGGGCAAGGCGCGCATGGGTCCTCGCTCTGTTCTTCAATCATCGGCTCTCCGCTTCTCTTGTCAACCGTACCCTAAACTTTCAGAACCTAGTATCAGTTATAACATGTCCAGTGACTATAATAGACATCACTTTTTGACTAATCTACACTTTCCGCAGGTTGAGGTGCACGAAGGAAAAGCGCGCATGGCCAAGCTGCAGCGTGCGCTGTACCGACACTTCGCCTCGAAAGGCGTCCCCAAGGGCCTGCACTGCCTCTCGCTGCGGTTAACGGCTGACTACAGCACCAACCCCGAAGCTAACCGCCCGCTTGCGGGGCCCGAGGAGATATCCCGGCTGACCGACAACTCGCTGCGCCACTTCGTGCTGCTGTCAGACAATGTGCTGGCAACTAGTGTGGTGGTTAATTCGACGGTAAGCATGTTGCGAAGCTTCGATGATGACACCCGTATGCTCGATGGTTGGACGACTTAAAGATTTGTGCAGGGAGCTTTGTAAAACTTCGTATCGTAGCCTCGAGTCTGTTGCTTATCAGGTCGAGGCTTGTCGCAGGAAAGACAATCATTGGGCCTTTCGAGAGCTCGCTATTTTCAATCACAAGCACCTGCATATTCAGAAGAAATCAAGGACGACAATTTGTCGAGAATTGTCTTTAGTGCCTTCAGAACTTCGACCCGTCTTTGAAGTGAGAAGCTGAGTCTCGTTGGAGCAAACTATTGAACAGTTCACTTTGCTTTTTTGAATGCGACCTGCGCATACATATGAGCACCGGCAACGAGTATCCCGACTACAGTATCAGAGATGAATAGGCTCGTGAACGAACGACACGCGTCACAATTCGCAGGTGACAAATGCCAAGGAGCCCGAGAAAGTCGTCTTCCACGTAGTAACGGACGAGACGACGTATAGCGCGATGCATGCTTGGTTTGCCTTGTTCCCTCCGGAGCCGGTGAGTTTCAGGACTCGCTCGGGAAGAAGCGAGCGTTATCACGACCGCGAAAAATATGAATCTTCGGAAGGGGCTCAGAAGTGCGTAGTGCAGATCTGAGGACGTCCCACAGAAAGACGTCTCATGCTTTTCCAGTTCTCCACATAAGAAGTGGTTTTGAGAGCGCTCAGTGCGGGCCAAGAATTGATTTAGAAAGCGTTGCATCATTACCTGGTATAGTTTGAACGGCCGAGATAGATTCCGAAATGTGTGTGCTTCTCAGCACGCTTGAAGTCACTTGGACCATGAGTGGCGACCTTCTCTGGTACTGCCTTTCCGAAAGCTGTGAAATGCAGACAGCAATTTTGACATTTTGATTGACACGAAGCTCTCTGATGAGACTCGTTTGAAGAGCGGATCATCTGTAGATACGCTCCTTGTCCAGAAAGGCAGAACCAGGAAGTGAAGCTTTGTTCTGGCCGCACCCGCTCACGGTACGGGTCTCCGGTGCGAGCTTCACATTGGTAATTAGACTCTGATTCGTAAGATACAAGTGTGAGACGAAAACCCGATTCTCAAATTGTTTTCTGATTCCACTCGACGATCAAGGTGCGCAGCGTGCACGAGATGCAGTGGCTGATGGCACTCAAGGCGCCCGTGCTGGACCTCGGTTTATCGACCCTGAAAAGTTGGTTCAGATAACCCAAAACCGTCCTTCACCCACCTCGTCGTCTTCTCTTAGGCAAGGATTGAAGTGCGCCGCGTCCACGAGATGCATTGGCTGAAGGCAGCCAAGGTGCCCGTGCAAGAACATAACTCTTTGACCCTGAAACTTAGGTCGGGCTAACCCATATCTTCCTTAATTCACATCTTCGTTCGTTCTCAGGCCACGATCAAGGTGTGCGGCGTTTCACGAGATGCAGTGGCTGAGGGTGCTCAGTCTTTCCGAAACCAAAATTGACATTGCGATTTCCACTTCGTGGATTGGTTCCCTAATTCTGAGGATGCAATCATGAAACTGGTAACCCAATCTCTAAACCATTTGTTTTTCCAGGCGACGATCGAGGTGCGCGGCGTGCACGAGATGCAGTGGCTGACTGCGGCGAAGGCGCCCGTGCTGGACCTGATGGAAAACTCACTCGCGCTGCAAAAGCTCAACTACGGGGACCGGATCTTAGAGGAGGCCGCGAACGATCCACCGCAGGTGAGCCATCCATCATCCTCAGAAAGTGGCAGCTTTTGGACAGTCGTAGGATAGTCATTCTGGTTTAGGAGTCTTGGGGTGTCAGCGCCGCTCATGTCGGCTCTCAACGCTTTGAAAGCCTATGCCCTGGGGACGGTTTCTTCAAAGAGAGGCCTCCGCAAAGTCGCGGTCAGCATGATGTCGGTTTGAGATTTGAGCCTTCCAATGGCTGCAAGCCCTTGCCCATAAGAACTCACCTGCGAGCCTCGACTCAAGCAAACCCGGTTATGGCAAGCTCAGTCCTCCCTTCAGTCAACCTGACCACAAACTTAGGTACTTTGCTTAAAGTCTGTTGCCAAACGCACTCAACCACTTGAAGATTTTGGCAGCGAAGTCCCAAGCGCGTAGCCCCAAGTTCGTCTCAATCATGAACCCTCAACGACTTTCAAATGAAGCATTCTCCGCTTCCCCTAGCCCACCATGCATTCAGTTTCCGACTCGTGGCCTCGATCTCAGCGAAGAGTTCTGAACTTTCATCCCCAAAATAAGTTCATCGCTATACTAGTTACTGGCGGCGAAGCTGAGGTTGGGAGCCCCAAGTTTGAACCACCTGGGACCTTTGTTTTCAGCGTAACCCGTTTCTCGCCAAACCTAAAATCCACGTTCGATTGATAATTCAAACCTGACCAGCAGCTCGGTCCAGTCTGCCTGATTCCACTTCTCAAACATTTTTGACACCTTTTCAGGTGCTAGCGGCCAAGCTGCAGGCGTGCAGCCCTAAGTACATTCCCATCTCCAATCCCTTCGAATCAAGCAAACCCCGTTTCCCCCAGCTCCAACCCAACTACAATCAATGCTTGACCTTTTCTCTCAAAGGTAGCGTCTGAGATTCTAACCCCAAACATACCAACCGCAGTTGACCATTAATCAACCGCTTCTAACCACCCTTAACCGGTTTTTTCAGGTGCTGGCCGCAAAGCTGCAGGCGCGCAGCCCCAAGTACATCTCCATCATGAACCACTTGCGGATGTACCTGCCCGAGGTGTTCCCCGAGCTGGACCGCATCATCTTCCTGGATGATGACGTCGTCGTGCAAAAGGACCTCACCGGCCTTTGGGAGATGGACATGCGCGGGAAGGTGAGGGCGCAAGTTTTGGAACGCTTGACGTCTTGAACCCGTTAAACCACCTGACGGTTTTGGATCTTTGTCGGAATACTTTACGTTCTTGAGACCTGCGGGATTCTTGACGTTCTTGCATCTGCGAGATGATTGGACGAGTGAGGCTCCGACGTTGAATTGGAGGAATCAAGCAGCTCTGTAGTTGTAGACAGGGCACGACGATCTGACCGGAAGTACACTGCAAGGGCAAGGTCGGTTGTGCGCTCGTTCTGGGCTGTTGCCGTGTCGAGATTCGGCTCAGCTCCAAGTCTTTGATCTCAAGCTTACTTTGAGCTCTTTACGCTGCATGACCATCCTCATCGCTGGAAAGCACCTTGACGTTTTAACCGCCGAAGGACTGTTACAGACCTGTGCGTCGATTTTTGAAACTTTAATAAGATTCACATGATGTATTTTTTGAGAGTTTGAGAAGATTCATATGATGCATGCTCTGAAGCGGGGCCAGCCGAGGGGAGGCGTTGGAAGTAGGTACTGGCGTGTTACATGTTCGAAAGTTTCAGGAGCTTCTTCAATGCGAGGTGAACTGTGCGGTTTACTGTTAAGCCGGTGCTCCCCGTCCTGAGCAACCTCCCGATTAAGCCTTTCCATCAAATTCTCTCCTTTCCTGTACTCGGAATCGCAGTCTCTCTCGACCGATCATGCATTTTTATCGATGTTCACCCGCGCCCCTTGGAGATTGGCAGAGGATCACTAGCAGATTGTTTCCCACTAGCAGATTGTGGAAACAGAGATCATTTTCACGTCATCGTGTGCTAGGGATCAAAGTTTGGGGGTCTTCTGCTTCTTTTACTCTCGCAAAGAGTAACAAATCGTTTCGCGCTACTGACCGAGACTGTCTGCGCCAATCCTGAGCAGGTAAATGCGGGCGTCGAAACCTGCCGGGGGGCCGACCGCTTCGCTCTCAGCAAGCAGTTCCGGTCGTACTTCAACTTCTCGAACCCCCTCATTGCGGAGCACTTTGCGCCCGAGACGTGCGCCTGGGCGTTCGGCCTGAACGTGTTTGACCTCAAGCGCTGGCGGGAGTCCAACATCACCGAGACGTATCACCACTGGCAAAAACAGGTGAGGCGCAGGCTTCTCTGGACTTTGCCCACGTGTCTTTGTTTGGCGTCTGAAGGACAGTATCTGTGGAGGGGCTGCTTTGTCTGAACATTCGACCCTCAGGAGGCTCCCGAGTCTGACCGCACCGAAACATAACCCCGCTGGGAAAAGCAGGTTAGGTGCATATTTTCATGACTTTGCAAGCGTATTTTTCCTTGAGTGTTTCCTTTCTTTGGCTTGTGAAGGCATTCCTCCCTCGGAGGATCTTCTTTGCTTGAATGTTCTGACACGTAGGAGGCTCCCGAGATCGACACACGGAAGTTTACCACCGCTGGTAAACTAAGGTGAGGCGCACCTGTTGCGCGCAGTCAGATATTGCCGCCGAACCTCCAAGCAGTCTTTTTTAGCTGCAAGAGGCGTGGTGGCTGAGGCAGGGTTTTCAATGTGCTGGTGGAAAATTGTAAGCGTACCCTGGGTATTTCTGTTCCGACTTGATGGATGTTGCTTGAAGGGTTCTTAAAGTCCAAACGGAACGGATATTCTGACCCTTACACGCTTTCTTCCAGCTGTTCATGCAGCTCGAGAATGCTCGTCTTTCTGGGCTGTTGCCATTCGATAATGGAACGTGATTCGAGGGCAGCGACTGTATAGCCAGCGAGGAATCAGATGTCCGGCTTTTCTGATGGACTCGTAGGCTTCTGCTGACATCAGCCCGTTCCTTTGCAGAACATGATGTTGAACATGACGCTCTGGCGGCTCGGAACGCTTCCGCCCGCCCTGATAGCGTTCTACGGTCACACCCTCCCGCTAGATCATAGTTGGCACATGTTAGGTCTTGGGTATCAGCCCGATAGCAGTATAGAGGTCATTAAGTCGTCAGCGGTAATCCACTACAACGGTCCTGCAAAGCCATGGTTAGACATGGCTTTCACGGATTTTCGGTCGTATTGGACTAGATGGGTGGATTACGGTAATGAGTTCGTCCACCAATGTAATATTTTCCAAATGAGATGAACAAAATTAAGTAGTTCTGCACGCAACTTGCTTTTCCGCTGTCTCTTGAGTCGTTTCTTTTCACTTCGTCCATGTCTCTGACTGGGGAAGACACGTCTCCTCGTTCACCCGGACCTATGATTCTTGATGTCTTACTCCTTGCAATGTGACTGGCATTGGTAGGCGGCGGCGGCCGGAATTGTTGGACAGGGAAAGCCTAGACACAGGTGTCGAATCAAAGCATCAGGCTGTCCCACACGTGGCCAGTCATGATTTGGCTACTCTCATGGTACAATTCCATGACTCAGTGATGATTGATGCGACGGTGATGCCTTATAAAGAGGGTGTGCTAAGGTAACATTTAAGGCCTGGCAATGATCCTCATGATGTCAGTGACGCGCATCACCGATCTGAGCTTTAAGCAGGCGCTGCATGACCGTTCCTTTATACCCTCAGCTAAAGACTTGATCGCGCGGATAAAAGGAATTGGATATATACTTGTTTGTTATAATTAGTACGTATGCATCAGTGCATGTATGGCCGCATGCTAACCTACAGCCTAGAGCTTATCGTTTAGTAACTTGAATCAACCATGCGCGTACATACTTGACTTCGATCCACAAGCTACCTATGGTGGGTCTCGACGGTATCGACCGCGCGACGGTCCGGTCTCAAATTTCTTACACCGGTGTTACGCGTCGCGACGAATTGTGTACGCGGCACTGACGACCGTACTCGGCAGTACTTGAGAATCAGGTCTGAGTTCATGAATTGAACTTTTTCTGACACGTCGATCAACGGTCAAGTGCGTACTATGCGGAGGTACGGTACCGCTCGAGTCTGCGCGTACATCGATTATGAAATTTATGGTCTTGGTCGGAACTTCCGACTTGAACCACGCAGGAGTACCGCGGTACCCACACTGAAAGGAGAGTGGAGGGATTTGATAGAGCAGTGTAAGGAAAGGCGCTCTGCAAAAATCAACAATGGCGGCCCACTTTGCGCCTCCTATGCTGTTTCTTGAGATTTGTCCTGAACAAAACATGATGTTGGAGCTTGACCTCTAATGACGCCCTCCCAACATTTTTTTGCTTGTCAAAGGTTTCTATAAGCTGCATAAGCCTCCTCATAGTGTGGCATTTTTATGCTTCTGTCAAAGTTTAAATTAAAACACTCTGTTACACCATATGACACTCGGTTACGGCCGAGCAAATTTTTGAAAGTACTCGTTGGGTACATGTTACGGAAGTCCGAGTCGTCGTAACGTGAACCGCCGGTACTACTGACGAAATTCGATACCGGGTCCCACATTTTCGTCGCGGTTTGAGTCGCGAAGTCGACTCGGCCGCGGGACCCACCATAGGTAGCTTGTGTCCCAGAGTCCTCGATCGCACCATGTTTGCGTCGCGAGGCACGTTGCGCTGATCAGTGTGCAGGATTTAGCTGGATTATTTTTTGCATGTACGTACATGGTCGGATCGCGTGACCGTCGGTTGCCTAGCTTCAGCTGCCGCCCGCCCTGATCATCATTCAAACCTAGCTAGATATTCTGGCAGCTAGCTAGCTAGTGAATCTGCGGGTGCTGCAGCGTGACTGCGCGTGACACCGTGTACATAGCTCTTGAACAGCTGTGTCAGGCTGGAGTTCAGTCGCCATTTGACTGGGCTGCTCGATTGATAAGAATCTGACCACAGGCTGTAAGATGAGTACAGCTAGGTTGTTTGAATCTTCCACGTTAGGCTGCATGACCATCGATCCGCAATCATGAGAACCCGTACATACAAAACATCGCATACTGAGTCGTATTTGCACTCTAGAAGATGCTTCATGTCACTCCGTCTTCGAATCAAGAGTATGTTCATTTGTGGGGAAGAGTGTTTATGAAGAACCTGACTCGTGGAGTAGTCGGTGTACCTTCTAGGATTCATGCTACGCGGCCTTTTTAATGATCAACCAAGTCAACTTGCTGAAAATCGACCTCGTGTCCAGATTGCCAACGGTAAGTTCAGTCTGGAAAACAATTCCGGCAGATTGAGTGAGATGGTTCTGTACATAGTTTGATACGTCCACGCTATTCAAGTCGAAACACTAATTATCATTCCCACCGTTCACAGTTTGTAACGCAACAGTTGCCTTTAATAAGGTTCCTACCGCACTATCTTGCGCTTGCAACCGTTGGCTGGAGCTCTGACTCCAAGGACTTCATTTTCTTCTCTAACCCTCGTACTGCATCTTTGAAAAGCCGAAGTAATAACCAGCTCATCACGGCTTCGAAGTACCTGCAAGCCGCAGAAGGTTTTTCTTGTCAATTAACCTGGAGTTGATTGGAGCAATCCCCTGCTCTACCTCGCCTCTGCAAAGCGAATTTCATTAGAAGATTCCGTAAGGACGTAACATGAATTCAACGGACCTGGAACGGACCTGGAGGTTGGACGTACTTTTCGAATAAAACCGTCACAACCGTCACATGACGAACATCACCGTCAAGGAAGCTGAGGACCTTCGAGATCCTTCAACTGTATCAAGACTACATGGCCGACAAAGAGAGAAAGAGACAGGAGTCAACGGGGACAGAACCGCGTTTGGAATGTGCAGAGAGAAACACAGTCTCGGCGCACTCCTGCCGAGAAAGCGGCCGCACGAAGCAGTGCAACTTGATGCAAAGACACAATCCTCACACAATCCCTGGAAATGTTGCGCTTTGAACGGCAGGTCGTTTTTCAACCGCGAGTTAGAGATGCGCACCGTACAACAGAACTTGAGCGCACCTCGGTCCACAACTGAAGAAAACTCGGAACGCTCGTACTTTTGTCACGACTCGAGCAGCCTTTTGAGTCCTCCCCACCAACCATCAACCTGCTGAACAGTTGCTGACCGTCCAAAACAATCTATCCATCAACGTAATTGTAAAGAATACCAAACGGCTCGTGAAGAATCGTCTTCACCTGTACCATCCAGTCAGCTGGATCTCGGAGACGTACGTCACTCGCACGAGGCTGGGGTCTCGATCGTCCCTTTGAAACCACAGGCTGTCGTAAGAGTCGTGGAAATCGGACACGCCGTAGATCTTCATAAACCGAGGAGGCTCGTACTGAAGAATCTCATATCTGCAGCATCGACAGAGACTCGGCTCATATGCATTTCTGAAAAGATGACTGCAGATGAAACGGAGGTAGAAAAGATCAGCGCAGCTTGAGAAACGCAGGAGATCTAACACTTGGCTGCCGAGTCCCTTCAATGACCGACTGCTGATGAAAACGTGCAGAAGAGAGATTGACGCGGGAGATTGGTAGGTTGTCCGTCTTTCGTTCTTCCGGTATTTTCTCATTCTGCTCTGCCAACAGTGAAAAAAGGCGACGAAAATGTTTCCAGAAAGAATCGTGGAAAGCTCTCGTTCGAACAGTCGACTCGTTTTGGGAGTGGTGCAGCTTACACTGTGGGAGTCACGTAGCCAAGCAGGACGGTCCTCAAGTTGAACTGCGTTCCCACCCCCAGTGGGGCCTGCTTCGGCCTTGTGAGCGACGAGTCTTTGTGAGCACTGGGTGTTCCTGCAAAGTGAAGCATGGAGAATCAGCATGAAAGATCCTTCCTTGAAATTCTCCACTTAGTAGGCGATTAAGGTCGTGCACACACTTTTCCCTTGATATACATCATGGATTGATAAGATGTGTGGAACGTGCAGGGAACTCGACAAACAGTGACAGAGAAAAATTTGAGACCAGTACTGAAGAAGTTGCAACGGCAGGATGAGCGGGAAGCTCAGCTCGGTCTCAATCTCCAGTCTAGGTGACGAGATAGGTTGGCTTGATGCACAGTGGGATTCACCAGGACATGGCTGATTGGTCAGCTTAGATTAACTCCTTCCATGACTTTCTTTCCGTTCGTACCTTGTAGACTACTTCTTCCTTGCTTTGGCTGTCGTCAGTTTGAGATTCGACACTTTCAGCGAACTCTTCATGATATGTGCCTTGGTCCAACCACCTATGGCAGGTATCGTAAGCAGCGACAAGGCCCAACTTCGTCCTTATCTGTATTTTCTGATCAATCATACTACTTTAGTGCAGTCTTCTGAGTGAAAAACTGGAGCTAAGAAGCACATGCTGGTCAGCATACCTGGATCCCACGCATCGATGTTCGAAAAGTCACTGGCATACTCAAACACCTTCTGCAGGTCTCCCTTAACCGTAAAAGTATGCTCCCCTTTCAGACGCATAAACACTCCATGTGTCTGCCTGCGAACCTGCTTTGCCTTCCGTTCTGAATCTGCTATATGAAGGGGTCTCCCAAGATAACGCGAGTTTGAGCATGAGAGCGTCTTGAAACCTTGCTCAGGACGTTTCCACGACTGCTCTCCAACACCAGACACATCTCGAGTAACAGACGGACGCTTGAATAGACGTCTAGCAGCTGGAAACGGCAGTACTTTGGATGCTGAAACCAGACTGCATTCTGCCGTTTTCGACTCGACCTGTGTCAATCTGCTACTCCATCTTGAGCTGGACAGAGGTGTTGCCCTGCAAGCGGACGCCATAGAACCAATCAGCAGAATCTTGCGCCTTCTTGGAGTGACACTCCTTTCAGCGCAAAATCTCCAACCATCTACGTTTGAAAGGAGAAGATCGAAAAGTGATCAACTCATTGGGAGGCGACTTGCAGTTCTGAGACTACGGTTGGATTGCCGTTCTACAGTGGTGTAACGCTTCTTGGCAGACCAAAGCTGCATGAAAATGCAGAAGCATCAAAAAGCCCCCATGCGCCTGATTGACTTGAGACTTCTTTGCAGTGTATCACTGCATGCGAGTCTGGGCCCAGTGCATGCACTTTTTGGTTGGCGCCTTAACCATGGTTTCTGCTGAGGGCATGCATGCAGAGTTGCCACGACCCAAACCCCCCAGTTTGCATGGGAAACCCACTACTTCTGCCAGGCGGCAGCCTCCGAGTCGCCGCGCGGCGGGGCGCGCGCGGATTGGGCGGCCGCACGCGGCCCGCAAAACACTACGCGGCGTGTGCGCGGCCGCCTCAGGGCGAAGGGACGATTCTCACACCCTCAGCCTTCTCTTAAAGCTTTTGAACTGCCGCCGTAGTGAAAGCAAGACACGGGCAAGACACATGCCAGGAAACACCCTCACAGGCAGCTCAGGGCCGCCCGGGGTTCTTGGCAACTGACATCAAGTAAGGGGGCAAGCTGAGGAGCGTTTCGAGAAGAACAGGACTGCTGCTTTACATTACTCCACTGAACATGGTTCACAATATGGTGATCCTGAGTCAATGAGATCATTAGTTATGATCACGATGAGCAGCAGAACATCTGTACTGCCCGGTAACTGCAATGGGCGTGGGACCCCAATTGCAATAAGTACCAAACTATTATCCTGATTTGCAATGCGTCAGCTTCGACGAGCTCGGTAGCGCTAAATTTGCGGATTGATATGCATTACTGAGTCACCCTTCAAACGAGGTCACTGAGGCAAAAGGCATTCATTGTCATGACGGATCTGATTCGATGCGCCCCCGGCGCGCTGGTCCGGTACTTCGCCGACCTCGCAGGCTCCAGTCAACGATTGCCACCGAGAGAGCTTTGAAGTCACTTCATTGACGTTTGTAAGCACCAGTGCGCGGCTGGTCCGTTGCTGATTGGGAGCTGACTGACCGGCCTGTACGGCGGGATCTGCATGTACTAGGTTTATCGACAACAGCAACACCGACGTGATTCGATCATATATAGTCGTATTGATGTCTGGACCGTCTCGATAGGAGCTGGCAGGCCGCGGGGGAATCTCCCATAGGATATGACTATACTTGTGTGTTTAGATAGGGAGGTTACGGTCTCACGAGGCCCAGTAGCTGAGTACGTTTTCTTTTGAGAGCCGCGCGCGCCTTGCATGTACATGTACCGTACTTGTTAAACGGAAGAGCATCCATATGAACAACTTCCGTAGAATTATAGCTGGTGAGACGCCAAACATCTCCAGACGTGTCGATCGACAGTCATGGCTTCGGAGAAGGAGACTAGTGAAAACTTTTCACAGATAGCTTTTGATCACTGGCAGGGTGGGCTGACCGATCAAGAATGGGCAGACGCGAGCTCCGTGCAGAGGGGCAGTATGCTCCGGGCCCTCATGAGCGGGGCACTGTCTCACATCATTGGATATCGGAGCTGGTCCGATCAGCTCAGCAACCCGAAGGCGGACTGGAGGCCAGAATTGAGAGCGCCTCTGCTTGACACGACGTACCTTTGTACGTAAGAACACCAAGTCAGTTCCACACTTGGATCAGAGACGACGCTTGCAGAAGGTCGTCGGCTCAGAACGTTCTGGGACCGTCTTCCCTGACCTTGAGACGGCCGACAGACGCGTGGAAAGTCAAGCGACTCATTGGGCGCTACGAAGGACGATCGTCAATCTTTTCAATGCTTATGATTTGCAAAGAGGCTTCCCTTACAAGCTTTGACGTCTTCGATTGTTCTTGTCATCTAGTTGGCTGCAACACGAAAACCGTGAAACTGTATCTATATATGGATCACACTTCAACATAAGTTGCTGTATGAAAGCTCTTCATTCAGACACCTAATTTGACGGTCCAGTAATGTCAACTATCTACTCGGTTTAAGATCCTCAAACGTCGTGACCTGACGCGCGAATCATTGAGTGCATAAGCTTAAGCAACTGCGCCTACGTGGTTCCGACATTTAAGGAATATGGTCGGCTACGGGGTTGTCAATAACTTTGAGTTGCTTCTCCCTACTCATAGCGGTCTCTTTGTCCACTCCTCCAGAGGCCCCCAATGATGTTGGTATCTTCAGAATCTTGTGAAGATGCTTCAGCTTGGCATGACGTCCAATAAGGGCCAGACCCATCGATACGGCTATGGTAGCAGCGAGGACGATCCAAAGGCCAGAGACCTGCATGAGAGGGCGAGCAAGCGGCTTGTGGACTCAATGATATGCAACAAGTTTTCAGATTATGGACCGGGATTTAAGGGGGAGAAGTGCTGCTTCAGAACGGACCCTAAATGCGAAAGCGGTTGCAAACCCATATTCAACGGAAGGACCCGGCTGTCTTTCCTTGGAGCGGTGTTTCAGAAAGATGAGACAACGGAGAAGCAACATGAAAGAGACAGGTTCCGAGGAGAACTTCTAGCCACCTTTTCAAAGAGCCGGTTCGTGCCGTCCGGTTAAACAAAGCATAAAGATTGTCGTTCCAAAGAATCTGACTGGGACTGTCCTCCAATAAGCGGCGCCGACATGGCAGGAAAGAACACCGGAGCAACCTAAAATACTGGAGCCAAAACCCGCCTGTAAAGCTTCGCACGTGAAACAAGTTGGAAGTGAAGCAATCAGTGCCCGGTCGCGAAGCAATGATTAAGCTGGTCGGAATCCCCCACCTGATTGAATGTGACCTGCTGTTCCGCGCCGGCTGCCTCCTTCTCGCATATTGTCGAAGTAGGCTCGATGAAAACCTTGTGAAGATGCGAGAGCTCAGAAGTTTCCTCCAGCGTCAAAATTGCGGTGCTAAACGCGTCAACCAGGGACGTGGTTGCGTTTTGCCAGAAGGCCAACGCTCGGTTGTCCTCCGTTATGCAGTCCCCAACCTGCATCAGTGAACCAAGGTGGTTTACATATAGGTCCTTGCTCAGCTTCTTTCGCTGGTCACTGACGGTATGTTGCAACGCGCTTCTCTTCAGTGCTGCAACTTACGGTGGATCTGCGCAATCAACTCCCTCAATACAATAAAGATTTGCCATGCCAGAAATGCAAACCTCAGGCCGTGGCTTCTGCACACCTCGATGATCAACGAAGTGAGGATGAATACTGCACCTTACAGAATTCACAACGTGTCGCGGTCGTGTAGTCCACATATCCACAATCCCAGACGAGGCCCTCGATGGCTCCCGTGACAAGCTGCTGTAGCATGTCTTCTGTTTCATCCGCGTTCTGCCTGTGACGAAGTTAAGAGAGCCTCTGAGGTGAATGAGGACCCTTTGCTGGGGTCTGCCATTGTTTGAGCACATGTAAGTGCTTGCGAATCCAACTGAGAGGGTTTCCTACCATCGTTGGGAAGGAATGCTGAACAAGTGGAACAGCTTCACAACAGATTTGCCACCAGAGCTTTCCGCGGACAGCACGAGTCAGATACACACGCCGACTCGGTCTCGTGCTCACACTTTGGTCTCTCAGACTCTCTCGGGATCCTAAAGAAGGGGCTGGGACGACGTAAGCAGTACGGATGCACGCATCTTAATCCAAGTGAAGCAAGTCGAGGTGAAGTAAGAAGTAAGTCTCTCTGTCCGGTAAACGAGGTGCAAGGATTTGACTTACGGGGCAAACAGTACGGTTGGACTCCAACCGTTTAGGTGCATGATGTCAACTGTATTCCTGTAGGCACCCCAGCTCCTTCCTTGCAGATCGTTGATTGCTGCACGACACAGGCAATCAATGTAAGAGTCTCCAAGCTTGCTGGACCTGTTGGCTGGCATGACTGGATGCGGGATAGTCTCGAGTCAAATTACTGTGCTTGTGAACTTTTGACGCCACGAAATGTACAAAAATATTTTCAACGAGCTAAACGAAGAAAAGCTGGAGCCTCGATTCGGATAGCTCAGAAATACCTTCAGACAATTTTGATACTAAGAGCTCCTCAAAAGCAGTGTCGAATCAGTGGATTGGCGACTCACATTGAATGCTCACGTCAACCTGCGAAGCCGTGAGGATGGCAGCGGCGTTTCCAGTATACATGGCCACCAAGAGGAGGATGAGAAAGGCCCAAACGAAGATGATGATCCGGGATGGAAAGGAGAAAGCTCTCATTGGGTCTGCTGCGTTCACAATCTGCGCCCCCGCTGCAGGAAACGAAGCACTTTTGATTGATACAAGTTCAAATCCAACGCTCAACAGGTCAAATGACGTGCTTTCAGAGGTCACAAGAAGGTGACAACGTAAACAACCTAGGGCTTGCCATCAACTCTGTGCACAGAACGCACTTTGGTAGAAAAGCCGGCTGAAGAAGAGCAGCTTTGTCTCCTGAGTTCCTATATACTGCTCTTTCTATGAAAGATCGAACATTGGCGGTTAAGGTTGCAGCTTATGAAGTGCTTAGGTCTGCTTCCGCCTCCTTGTTGTTCTAAAATAGCGCCTTGATCAGAAGGCCGCCATACGCGAAGCTCGAAATCTGCCAAGGACCGTCTAACCCATGCAAGTCGTTCAACTCGTACACTCCTGTGCGTTTGTCCTATTTCTAAAAAGGGTCGACTTTGAAGCAGCTTCAAAGTGGCCTGCTCTTGAATGACTGCTGCAAAAGGTGATAGAAGTATCCTAGCAGCTCAATCGGACTTTCAGACTTACCAGACCACACCAATTCCACCACGCCAGCATCGTCAGCTGTGTCGTCGACGCGGTTGGCTGCTTTAGGCTTTGACACGATCTCTACGACCCGGGTTGAGACGCCCACCGCCAATGCTACACGCAAAGTGTTTCAATGCATCAGGAAGCAGCCCGGTGCACAGTCTTCGATGGCTGATTCCTCACAGGACTAAAAGTCTCGATATGTAGTAGTCCTGACGCTTGTGTATGACTTTCATTTTGGAATGGTATTTTTTCCTAGCTTGGGCCTGATCATGATTGTGTTTATCTGCAGCCTTCATGCTTCCTTTATTCTCTGCAACTTTATCTGGGTAAGGGGAATCATACTTGCCAGAAAGTGCTCTAGAAACGTTTCATGCCCCTTTACCTAGACGAAAGGATAAGTGCTCCAGGAAGCTTACCGGCAAGGAACAAAAACAACCAGACCACCCAGTTGAAAGGTCTCAAAAACAACCACTTGTTGGTCTTTTTGCCGCTTGCATAGACCTGTAAGATGCATTTGATCAAGGATTAACCCCTTGTGGCAATTGGACATCAAGATGACTGAGGATTGTGTCCCCAGTTATTGATCCATCTCGGAAATAGGGTACAGCTGTAAGAGAGATTTGCGCATTGTCGTCCAATCCTAGCAAAAGAAGGTGAGCAGACTAAAGGAAGCGACCTGAAGTTTATCGAAAGATGCAGAAGATCAACATCCAGTAGGTTCCAAGTTGACACTTTTGAGCCTGAAGTCATTGTAGTAAGGTACTTTCACAGATTTACCATGTACAAATTTCGAGGATACACATGTGACGGTTTGCTTACCATCAGCCCCTGACCCGTGTGATAGTCTGGATATGCAAACCGAATTCCAGCTTCAACCCTCCTAAGCTGGATCTGCAACAGCACAGAGCTCAACCGCATGAGACCAGGGTCACGAGACTGGGGAAATACAAATACGCAATAAACTTTAAGCAAAGAACCCTAATCCTGTGGCTGTTGAAGGTCTCTTTTGATCACGCACGGACCCTTTGTTCGTGCTTTCAGACCATATTATTAGATATTAAATGGAAATCCTTAACTGAGTCTCAACATGCGCAAGAACCTCAAGAACAGTTTCGATGCACTTTTTCCACAGGCATCCTGTTCGATTGCACCTCTATGCTTGACCATCTAACCAGGAGAACTGCAGACGGAAGGCTGTTTGCAGCGAGCTTAACCTACCGTTATGCTGGCCGTTGCCATGTCACATATGCCGTTGGGGTCTGTCAGGTCTCTAAGCATAGCAGCATATGTCAGACAAACAAGCCGGTAGTTGTTTGGCTTCCAGCCGACTATGCTGGCCGCCCTCTTGAACATTTCCGGAGAATAGCCTGCTTGATATGAAAAACACCAAAAATCAGATAAAGTTGTGATAAACGTGGGCTCCTTCAAGCCACCAAAGTGCTCTACAGAAGAATCTAGGCCGGTCAATGAGTTATAAATCAAGAACACTGTAACGTAATTGTAAAGAGACACAACCTGTGGCCTTGGTCCAACATCTAAGTCCGGCTTACTGTCCTTGAAGTGTGCATGTTGCAGCCACTGGTGTCATTCAGGCAATCAATATTCAGACTTCTGCCATCTCAAAGTGGAAAGTTCTCGGGGACGCGAGCTTCTGGTCACAAGCGTCCTTTCAGGTAAGCATATCAAGTTGCTGATGGTGCTTGGAAGGGGCTCAAGGCTCTCAAGCTAGCCAATGCAGATTACAAAGCCACCTGACCTTCTGATGTTCTGCCGTCAAAATTGACTTGATGCTGTCAATGGCTATGAACAAAAGGCCATGCAGGGGCTCAATCAATTAAACCTTTGCAGCACCTTTGCGCCATGGATGCTTACCTGAGAAATTTAAAGGGCTTGAGTTCCCCTCAATGCAGTGCACGTAGGGTGCGAAAGAGGCGGTGCACACTGTGTAGACCTCTCTTGCATAGATTGTTCCATTTGCACCAGGCAGCCTGGACTCTACTCCGGTCCAAAAGGATACACAAAGCAAACTTGCCAGCAGAACAGGCGCAAAAGCCATGATGCTGAAGGTTTTTGCGAGACAGTCCTTATTCTTGACGATGGCAGCCCGCCCGCAACCAATCTAACCTGGCAGACCCGTCGCGTCACTGGACCCTGAATCTGCTAGACTTGAAGTAATGGCGCTTGGAGCCATCATCTTGTATTGCGCCTATCCAGCTTTTCATCCTTAGCAGCGCACCCCTGGCTAATCTGTCTTATCAGGCTGGAGGAGCTGGACATGCCGTGTCTATACACACACAAAGTCACAAGCTACTTCAGTACTGAGTGGCATACCAATTGCGCTTGTATCTATGAATCACGTGGCTCATAAATTTAAGACAACCCAAGAATCAAGAATCAGCTTGAGCAGTGATCATCGGCTGCATATCCTGCCCCCGCTGCTGCCTCATGCAGGTTGTGAGCTTCCGGAATCCGGATCCGATGCTGTTGATTTCATCTTTGTTGCTACGGCGCACTGCCTAGGTACCATGCCGCAATGCTCAGTCTGGCAGCTCAGCTCAGAGATGCACAAGACAGGCAGCTCAGCTCAGTCAGCTGGAGCTGTATACCTACCTACTGTTGTACAGAGGCTACCGGTATACCGTAAGTACCTGCCTACATAGGTAGAACGTCCTGGCCTTCTGCAGCAGTGCCCCGGCCCGTAAGCCGTAGCTAGGTACACAGGTCTCCATTTAATAGGTACATGTTGACTATAAGGGCATGTTGACGAAAGGGAAGCACCCGGGGGAAGGGTAGGGTTGGGTTGGGGGTTAGGGTGGGAACGGGTACGGGTGCGGAGAGTGTGTCATTCATCGGTTTAAGTTGTTAGGTTTGCTCAATGCCCCGAGCACTATCCTTGGTCATTATGCCCTTAGTCAACATGAAATCGAGAAGTACCGTATTTGAGGTACCGTACTACCAAGGTATGATTCCGAATAAATATTTGCATTCGGAAAGTTGGAAACTACAAATAAGCAGTCGGAATCTGCTTTTTCGAAAGGGGAAATTAATTGCTAAATCCTGTTCGGAAAGTGATGTCAATCAATCAATCAATTTATTTTGTAAAAGCCCATATGAACTGAAGTATGTACCGGTAGCCCTTGAAAAGCCAGGAGATAAGGGTACCTGGGTACCTTTGAACCCATTCGGATCTACGGTCGGATTCCGGAAAATAAGACAAGATTTGGACTCGCATTCTGTAAAATAATTGCATATTTTGAGCATTCGGAATCATACCTTGGTAGTACGGTACTACCTCCTGACCTACCTACCGTATGTACCTAGGCACCGTACTACGGTCTACCAGTACCTATACTGGCGGCACTTTGTACCACCGCGTGACATGACTCGATAAACCGTGTCTTGAACGATCATGCCACATGGCGGCAGCGACGGTACTCTGTAGTCCTACTCCCGGAGTCCCGGGCCCACCCGGGGTGCCCCTTCGCTGCCCGGCCGAGGAGACGTTCAGCTACGTGAGCACTGACCAGGGGCCAGCCGCCAGACTCCGAAACTCTCGGGTGCGGAGCGGGTAATTATTTGTGTTTAGGTTTTTAGTTTGATGTGCCCGGGTAACTCGTATCTTCGGTCATCGGTCACACGAGAGTTACCGGTATAGCCGCCAGGGTACCCGGCCCGGGGCAGGGCAGCTGGCCGAGTCGCTGCCCAGTGCGGACTCCCGCCGGACGGTTGCTTGTAAAGTTCCAAATTAATTGTGAATGTGTTCATTTGATGTACCGTACGGTCTCTAGTACTGCCGCGGTGCTGCATAGGTACTACGGTACCGGTAAGGTAGATACCGTAGGCGACAGAAATTTCATAGCTTATGGGCAATTGACTCTTGTCTTAGAGATCGGCTGCAAAATGGCTCGCTCTAGTTGGGTCGGATCCTGCACCACGATCGACGCGCTTGTGCCACGTAGGAAGGCACTTCTACAAGGTAAGGCGACGTGGCCGCTTAGAAGCGAAGGAATGCTCACCCCTCTCTGCAAGGCGGCAGCCACGTCGATTGCAAGCTCATAAGGTGCTGGAATGCCAAGTACCCAGATTGGTCGCAGTGTGAAACGATACGCAGTCCTGCAGGGAAAGTCCCAGGGTACTCCTTGAGCTCGCGCCAGGCTTGCTTCCTCTAGAAGACCTGCTGCAAGAACTTGTGCAGCTTGCTTCAGGACCAAGACTCAAGAGACAGTCTGTCCGGCTCCCGTCTCCTAAGTTGAATTTGCCAGGGGAAGCTGAGAAGCTGTCAGTGTTGTCAAGGGCGCAAGAACACTAACGACGAGGGCCTGTAAGAGAAGCCGATCAGACGAAGAGGAGAAGGCGCGCGAAGAAGCTCGTCCAAGCTATCCCAGACCTTTCAGAAGCATCCAAGATGGCCAGCGCTGTGTGTGGCCTTGCCGGGTCTGCTGCCCTGTCTGGCGCTTCCCTCTCGCGTTCTGCCCGCAGGTCGGCGGACCGCGCCATCACCAAGAGCTTGGTCAAGCTGACTAAGTCGCCTGTCCTCCGCTCCTCCCTTCTTGGGGCTCACCTGAGCAGGTCGGCTGCTTTTGAGTCCCTTCGCCCTCGCATCTCTGCAATCAGGGCTTCCTCTTCCCAGGACTCTACCAAGCAGCTGTCGGCCGCAGCTCTTGCTGCTCTGGTCGCTTCCCTGTCTGTTGGGGGTGTCGCGCACGCAGCGGATGTGTCCCCACCTCCGGTAATTGAGAAGGTGCAGAGCGCTTTGCCCCAGGCGGCGAACCCATTTGCCGGGGGTGCACAGACTGCCCCCCCTGTGAAGGCGTCCGACCTTCCAGAGGGGTCCAAC
Source organism: Klebsormidium nitens (assembly GCA_000708835.1). NCBI lineage: Eukaryota > Viridiplantae > Streptophyta > Klebsormidiophyceae > Klebsormidiales > Klebsormidiaceae > Klebsormidium > Klebsormidium nitens. The sequence continues at coordinate 29,543 of DF237044.1, forward strand.
TGGCGGTACAGCGAGTTCATCAATGCGGTCAAGGCGGGAAAGGTGGAGCGCGTGCGGTTTGCAAAGGATGGGAGCCAGTTGCAGCTGACTGCCACTGACGGGCGTAGGGCCAATGTTGTCGTCCCCAACGACCCTGATCTTGTTGACATCCTGGCAGCCAATGGCGTCGACATCTCGGTGTCCGAGGGCGACCAGGCGGGGGGGTACATCAACATTCTAGGGAACCTCCTGTTCCCCCTCCTCGCTTTCGGGGGGCTGTTCTTCCTCTTCCGGCGCGCACAGGGAGGCCAGGGCGGCCCTGGGGGCCTGGGTGGTCCCATGGACTTTGGCAAGAACAAGAGCAAGTTCCAGGAGGTTCCTGAGACTGGCATCCTCTTTGAGGATGTTGCGGGTGTGGATGGCGCCAAGCTAGAGCTGCAGGAGGTGGTTGACTTCCTGAAGAATCCCGATAAGTACACCGCTCTGGGGGCCAAGATCCCCAAGGGGTGCCTGCTGGTGGGACCCCCTGGAACAGGAAAGACGCTCCTGGCCAAGGCGGTGGCTGGCGAGGCTGGCGTGCCATTCTTCTCATGCGCAGCGTCTGAGTTCGTGGAGCTGTTCGTTGGTGTTGGTGCGTCCAGAGTCAGGGACCTGTTCGAGAAGGTGAGAAAGCATGTCCAATTTCTTTGTTTGCATGCTGGTGGCAGAATGATTGTAGTGGTCTATCTCTGTCTTCTGACAGAAAGAGCGAGTTTTGGTATTGGAAATGGAGCACGTAGTCCTTGTTTTTCTTCGTTGGCACCATACGTGCTCTGTTGCATGGTCAGATGTGAAATGCTGGTTTTGGAGTTTTAGGGGTTTCCCATCGTGTCCGAGTTCTTCTGCATGCAGTAGTGGACTTGTGTTGCGTGCCACCATAAGAGCATCCCATGGAGTTTGTCATTATTCCTTGTTGGACCAGTACGCTCTGGATTGAAGCAAACCGTCCTCCTCTACATCACATAGTTATTGTTGGATTGGATTGCCAGACCAGCTGCCTCGGTGGCGATATTCCGAGCGGTGATTTCTATTACAGTGTCTGATGAAATCGCCACCACTCTTGCAGGCCAAGGCCAAGGCTCCCTGCATCGTCTTTATTGACGAAATTGACGCTGTCGGCAGGCAGCGTGGGGCCGGTATGGGCGGAGGCAACGATGAGCGGGAACAGACCATCAACCAGCTTCTGACAGAGATGGATGGTTTCCAGGGCAACTCTGGAGTCATTGTGCTGGCAGCCACAAACAGGCCCGACGTGCTTGACTCTGCGCTGCTGCGGCCCGGGCGGTTCGACAGGCAGGTTACGGTGGACCGGCCAGACGTCCAGGGACGCATCAAGATTCTGCAGGTAGGGTTCTGCACTCTGTTTTTGCTTTGTAACGGTTATACCATTTTCGGAGGAGTAGGATGTGCAAGTTAGGGTTCGAACCAAGTTCGACTGCTGCTTCCCTGGTTTGGTGTTGGCATTAGGGTTTGCAGGGCAATGCAGGTGGACATTTGTAGGTTCAAGTCTTTGTGGTGGCTAAATGTCTCTCAGTGGTGCATGAGAGTTCTTTAGATGTAGCAAATGTGGCCATCCGAAGGTCCAGCTTTCCACCGCGGTTTGTCAGCAGATTAGAATGCAAGGCCTGCTTTTTCATGACATGCATCTGGACTGTTCGGCACACTGTCTTTCCCTCCCAGACACCCCCTTTCTGTGGTAATATGCATGCTTACGGCACTCATGTATCAATGCAGAGCATGTTTTACTGCGACACTTGCACCTTAGTCCTGGCGCCTTGCATTCAATCAATTCTTTTTGAGGATCCATGTTACATGTTGGCCTGAAATCCAATCCGCGTTGTTTCCCCGCAGGTCCACTCCAAGGGCAAGCAGCTCTCTGCTGACGTTGACTTCGACAAGATCGCGCGCCGCACGCCCGGTTTCACCGGTGCTGACCTGCAGAACCTGATGAACGAGGCGGCCATTCTGGCAGCCAGGCGTGAGCTTAAGGAGATCTCCAAGGAGGAGATTGCGGACGCCCTGGAGAGGATTATCGCCGGGCCCGAGAAGAAGAACGCCGTTGTTTCGGAGGAGAGGAAGAAGCTGGTGGCATACCACGGTGCGTTGCGAGCAACGGTCTACTGTTTTTGTTGGTCTATTTTTATTATTGGAGTACCTGAGTGGTACCACAGGATGGTTGGTTGCATTATATGACGCTGTAATATGTGGTGCCACATTTCGTCTGGGACATTCGTTTTTGGTTAAGCAGGTTCTCAAGCTGGTCCATTCTACATTGGAGATTGACTGAAGTGTGTGAGAGTGCGTGAGTGCTAGCAGTGTGAGAAACTTTTCTTCACCTGGATCAGCTGCACAAGATCCTGTTGCTGCTCTGATAGCAACGATAATGTCTTGTTTGTTGCATCATACTACGCATCAGATGCGACAGCTACTGCAGTTCCATCACGTCCTGCGTCAGCAGTTACAGGGGAGGCCAAGTTTGAGGAGATGTGATTTATCGTCTGTCGCCGATTAATATATGTGTTAATGTTTCCCCCTTAGCTTGCCGTGTTACAAGCAGCCTGCCAGCGCTTGCCGAACTTCATTGACCTCATGATTGCTTTATCTGACCTCATGATCGTTTGTCTTTGCAGAGGCTGGTCATGCCATCGTCGGTGCTTTGATGCCCGAGTACGACCCGGTTGCCAAGATCTCAATCATCCCTAGGGGGGGTGCCGGAGGGCTGACGTTCTTCACCCCCTCTGAGGAGCGCCTCGAGTCTGGGTTGTACAGCCGGAGCTACCTTGAGAATCAGATGGCGGTTGCTCTGGGGGGCAGAATTGCGGAGGAGATCATCTATGGCGAGGATGGGGTGACCACGGGCGCCAGCAACGATTTCCAGCAGGTGAGGGCTTTTGTTGTGTTTTTCCTTGACATTACCCTGATAGCGTACCACTCCTTCCCTGGGAATAGAGATTGGTGGCAGATTGTGGCGGTGGCTGTTCTCCTGAGGCACGAGCAGGGTGACAAGATTGCGCTGCTTAAAATCAAAGCGATCTATCACAAAGGCTTGACGGATGTTTCGATTGAGGCGGGCCCTAATTAATTGGTTTGGGGTCTGTAGAACTGGTGCTAGAAGGACTGGTGTCAGAAGTAGCTTTGAAGCAGGACATACCTTTATGGACGTTCATCCTCAGGTCAGTGATTGCCAATCAGCTCTGACCCCTGCTTCGTACCTTCCGCAGGTGTCCCGGGTTGCCAGGCAGATGGTGGAGCGCTTCGGGTTCAGCAAAAAGATTGGACAGCTGGCACTTGGCGGAGGGGGTGGTCCCAGCTTCCTGGGGCAGAGCGCAGGGCAGCCACAGGATCACTCGATGGCCACTTCCGACCTCATCGATTCTGAGGTTCGGGAACTAGTAAACAGGGCTTACACCAGGGCGAAGACCCTGCTCACCCAGCACATTGATATTCTTCACGCTTTGGCCAACCGGCTAATTGAGAAGGAGACCGTAGATGCTGAGGAGTTCATCAGCCTGTTCATTGAGAACCAGGCGGAGTTGTATGTCCAGTAGAAGAGTGTTCCGGAAGTTTCGAGTTGTACAGCGTAGGTAATGCTCAAGGATATTGTGGTTCTACCATGCTGAGAAAGCAAACACTATGCCAGCCATTCATTTGTCTAATTTTGAACGTTGATCTCTTGATGCCAGGCATCTAGAAGCAACAAACACTTGGCAGCATCTTGGAAAAGCGCTAATAGTATGTGTGCATGTGTTGCAATGGGGCTGCTGTTGTCAGGATTGATCAAATGATCTGGAGTTCAAACTGAGTGGAATCCTCCCAACACAAACGATCTTAGACATTGAAAGCTGACTTTTTGTTGTGAACGTACTGTCTCCGGCCTGGGGCTATTTTAGAATGTGTGCACATAAATGCGTCAACACTAGACAATTGCACTCAAGATAATTTACAAGTGAACCGATTCCGACCATCGGACATACTGACGGCAATATCATGGCATGTACCTGCAGGCTAAAGAGGTGGTATGCATGGTAGATGCAAATTTGAATCAATCTGAACTCACGGTTGAGAACACATTTACGTCTGTTAGGAAACGTTCGCATGCGCGTCCATAATTATAGAACAATTCATTAACAATTCAGGCAATCTAATGATTGCATGCGCCAACATGATAGTAGCACTCTAAAGTCCGCTGCATTAGTACATATACTATGATAGCTCACGTCAGCTGCAGCCCTGCATGCGCTTGGGTCATATACATACGTGTTGGCAAATGTGGCACGCATATCCATCAAATTAAACCTATACGTGCGCGCGGCATGAGTTCACTAAATGGTCGGTTGCTGTTGCGGCCGCACACTGCACGTTGACCCATGCGTCGCCTAGCATGACTTGCGATCAGTGATTAATACATGTTTTAAAAACAGAGAATATATGCTGCAGCATATATTCTCTGTATCATATATATGCTAGGCCTGACGGACGGTTTTTCATAAGTACTGGAATGCATGCATAAATGCGGAAGCGTTCACCTTGCATACTTTCACACAAAAGCATCCCACTAGTTTGGCCAGCAAAAAATGCAACTGCCTTATATATCAAAAAAAAAGCTGGCAGGGCAAGCTGGCCAGTGCCAGATGATATGCTGAGGTAAAGCCATCTTGCAAGCCTTGCGCCTGTCACTGTCACGAGCTAACCAACCCAGGGTATCGATACAACTATTCATGAGGACTGGCCGTACGTGTTGTTTCACAACAACGAGGTAGGGACCATCGGCACGCACAGACTGGAACCTTATAGGTCCTTATCTCGCCTGCACAGCGAGCCGCTCCAACAGCATGGCCCGCTCTAGTTCCAAGCGCTCCCGCTCCTCCCGTGCCAGCTGACGCATCACCTGCAAACGGGTTCATATTGGATCTCTGTCTCTGTCTTTCAGAATTCCCGACTCTGCTATCCTCTTCATACTTTTCCGTCATTGGGCTGTCCCTTCGTCGACCCGATGCAAAATTTGTAGTATAACATGAGTCGACCCCCTTCGTTCTTACTTACCTGCCTTCCTTCTTCACTCTCCGCTGTATCTACCTTAGCCTTGAAGAGCAGCCTGGGACTCCCGACTGACGTCAGCTGATCGCAACTTGATAAGGCTCGGTTTGCAAAAGTTGTAAATCAGATGAGGTCGTAGGTTCTCGGAGCTTCTATTTCTTGAGGACCTCTCATGCCTATCCGCTTACCTGCTCTTGTGCGCGCTCAATCTCCATCCGCTCGCGCCGCTTCGCCTGTATCTCCTCCTTGAGCAGAGCGCAGCGCGCCCGGATGTCCGCTTCCGCCCGTTCTTTGTCCGCGTTCCGGCTCCGCTGCTCCGCCGCCTTCCGCTCCCTCTCCTTCTTCCGCTGGGCAAGGATCGACTCTCGTTCCAAGGCAAGCGCTCGCTCCAGGCTGCGGAGCACAAGTGCGCGAGTGTGAAAAGGAGGACGGAAGCGATGTGAAGGGGAAGGGCTGCGCAAATGTTTGTGGTTCTTTTTTCGAATAATCGAGAACTTCGAACGACTCCGGAGTTCGGGGTAACGGGCACTCAGCCGACTCAAGCGCGCGCGTGACGTCAAAGGATTGCAAAGAAAGGTGCGAAGGGGTGCTGGAACCTTGTCCGCCTTCGCAGCGCCCTTGGCTAAGCGCTGCCAACTCTGACCCTTGCACGTCGGAAAAGCTCGAACCACGTATTATGGTGAGGACAGAACTCTCAAAGTGGCGCGAAATTCGAACAAAGCGTTTGTAAACGGGGTCTAAAACTCTTGAACAGCTTCGCAGGACGCAACGTCTCTGGTTGTACCATATTCCTGGGTAGAACGGATCTTGCAAACCGCCTTTCCACGGCGGCCACTATTCGCCCGCCTCGTCTATAATCTGAATGAAGCGCAGCTTAGGATCTTCCTCTCACCCCAACCTTGACACTCCACGTTAATCGCCACTTGAGATTCTCAAAAGCGGGTCCAGATAAAAGTATTCACTCAGAATAGCCCCGAAATATCCACTCAAAGAAACCAGTTACAGTATGCTCGGAGAATTCCCGGGCGATCGTCTCAAGAAACTCGGTAGCGCCTCGAGGAGCCGGTCCAGAGCGAGACGCCGGAGGCAGTATCCAACTAAAGTCGAAAACTACAATTTCAATTGTTTGACACTTTTCAGTGTTGGAGCACCACTCACACCCTGTTGCCGATGCTGCTCTCGACCTCGTTGACCTCTCTGACCGAGGCCACCTTCTAGACCGCGAAAAGACTCGGAACCTAGAAGCGCATTGTCAAGCAGTAGAAAACTGACACTCACAGCGTCTTGACCAGCCGCTCCTCGGCTTCGGCCTTCTTCACCGCGGCCGCCTTTTGATCCGCTTCCGCTTCCGCTCGGAAGCGTTCTGCGTGGATCTGCTGCAGCTTCCGCTGGTGCGCTTCGAGGCGGCCGCGCAACCGCGCGCGCGCCAGGCCGCGCATCTGCACCCGACACGTCGAAGGGTTCGACGGGGTTGGATATTGTGGTTGTTGAATACTTGTCGACCGTGTTCCTCGGAACAAATTTACGGAGTTGCTCATTCTGGAAAAGCTCAACGCAAGAACGTGGCCTTTAGAGCGCCTTTATGCCGTCGTCCTGGACATCACCTTCGACTTTCTACTCAATCTCTCCGTCCGGAAGACTGCAAATGCATCCGGGACGGAACCAATCCGCTTCGCTTCTGTTCTGGAGTAGGGCAAAAATGTCGGTAGAGGTTTTGTCTGTCGGAGAATCATGGTTGGCAACTGGAATCCGATGGGTCGGAAGAAGGTCCCCACCTTCGGCTGGCTCCTGGGCACAAGCCCTTCCGCCCACGCCTCCACGTGTCGCCACGTCGCTTCGTCGCTAACCTCCTCAGGTCTGCCCTCAACCTCCGACCCCTTCTTTAGCTCCTTCAGCCCCGCAAACTTCTCCGCTAACCCTTTCCGCAACCCGGGGTTTAACGGCAAACCTTCCACCAGTACTTCTGTTTCCTCTCCATCGCTTTCCAACCGCCGGCCAACTAAAAGCTTCCGAAGTTCCGGATGATTGCGGAGCAGGGTTTGGAGGTTTGGGGTTTGCGCGCGGCCGCCGTCGAGCGTCGAGACCGGGCTTTGGATGACGTCGTTCAGCTGCTTGAGCGTCTCCTTCGAGAAGAGAGGGTTGGTTCCGCTGGACGTTGGGTTGGGTTCCGGCCGGACTCGGAGCGGGACCTGCTGCAGAGAACGGAAAATGTTAAGTGATGGATGCGGACGAAATTCGACGCGGGATGTTGAAGAAAGCAGGTTGTTTCTTTGAAGAATGCTTGAAAGAAGTACGACCTTCTCAACTGAGGACTAGATCGGTTTTGTGAAGAAAGCCTGGCGATTGTACGACGTTCTCAACCAAGGACCGGAAAATCTTACAACGATACAGATTGAACCGGGCGTTTCAAAGTCAATCGGGCTCCACCGCCCAGCAAAGCCGCTCAGCACATCAAAGAGCGTAGAAGTACAGGGGACTTCATCAAAATTCTTGGTGAAGCTTGCGAGATCCAACAAAAGCTCTCCCCAAGCTCGATACTCTCATTCATTTTTGGCCGCTCGCTTGCATGGACCTTGTTCTACTCTGGACCAGGTAGCTCAACCTTCGCCAATCAGTAGCCCAATCAAGACTCTCGCCAAGCGCGGTCACCAACGCGGTCCATCGTCGCGGCTAAATCCGCAAAATTAGCTCGAAGCCCCCTCAGCAAAGCCAAAACCTTACCTGCCCTTTGGGCAAGAACGAATTGTACGCCTTTCGACACCTGACCATACCCGCCCCCGTCTGCGCCCCCACGCGCGGCCGCAGCGCTACCAACCGCGTCCTCCGTTTCCTCAACCTTTCATCCTCCTCTCTCCGCCAACTTCGGACGCCGGTTCCGCCAGCTGTCAGCGGAATCTTACGGACGTCCGGGAGCGGGCGGAAGGGCCAGCGCACGGCGTATGCCCGCCGGCTTATGGACTGCAGCTGGTGGCGAAACGCGGTCTGCTTGCGCTCCCACTCGCGCTGCTCCTCGCGCGCGACGCGCGTCACCAGCGAAAGCACCTTGCTGACGTCGGCGCTGCGCGTGCTGACGTCACCGCTCTTCCTGCTGTCGCTCTCTTGATCTCGACTGGTGTCGCATCTCGTAGGTTCGACCGAAGGGGGTTCGGCGGAAGAGTACGGGGGACACGTTGCTTGGAAGTGCTTGCTAGGGTGTGGCTGTACACGACCCCGACTCATAAGGTCTGAGTGGATTCTAGCATATGAGCTTGGTCCTTGAATCGGGCACCGACTGCGTTTGCCAGGCTCAGAACTCGACGAAGAAGTGTCTGCAGAATCGGACCCTGTTTCCGCCCCATCTGAAGCTGGATGATGTACCGATTCTTCTTCTGAAGAGTCCGTATTCATCTCTTCCGAATTGAGTCTTGGCCCACGGTCCTTGCGTGTACTCGTATGCCGCCCTTTCTGAGGATCCGACGTGCTTTCTCTTTGTAGCTTCCGACCCGCATTTCTTCTCCACACAGCAGAAGCCTCAACCTGAGTACTGGAGTCAGACCCACTGCTTTCCGTTTCCCAGTGCTCAGACGCTTCTACCTCAGTGACCTGGCCAGAAGAAACTCTCGGCTCCTCTCCACCTCCCCTCTTCGACGAACGTGTACGGTATGATTCTCTTCCCATCCTGTCCACGCGGTCCCCTCTCGTCTGATACTTCTTCTTTTCGCCTGTTGCCTCGAGCCTTCGCTTAGGGATTGCTACGATAAGCTCCAAAAGACTAGCAATATGCTCTTGGTCTCCAAAAACGATCCTCTCTGCCTTGACATGCGATAAGTCGAGCTCAAGAAACTTCGCCGCCTCTTGGATCTGCAAAACAGTTGGTGTTCGATCAGTGGAACTTCGAGAGTCTGCTCGGCAAAGAAACATAAGTTGCGAGTTTTGGCGTTTTGTGCATAAAGTCCTACGAAATCTGAAAACTCGATTTCAAGCCTAAGACAGATTTGTGACGCACCATCATGATATGTTGAACACAATCTTTGTCAGAAATGGTCTTGGCTTTCAGTTGTCTTAGAGTTGCATGTTCTGGAGAAAATACACTCTTTTGAACCGCTCGGTGGAGGGTAAACTTGTCGTCAGGTGTTTGATAAAGCGCGTCCCTTAACCAAGTTTCTTCACATAGTGCTCTGCATGTTTTGCGACTTCCCTTTGCTTGGTATATTCTCATTAGGGCTGTCCATGTGTATCGTAGTAGTTGATCGTTCGCCATCCTCCTGCCTCTTTCTAAGCAAGCAAGCCTGCCAATCACACTCTTCAGTTCTGTTCAAATCTTTCACCAATACAGTTGCGACCAACTCGATAACTTGCTTAATCAAGATTGTCAGTCACAAAGAGGAACACTTACCACACTGGCACAGTTTCCTACTCTATCCGCAGAGCTCTTTGGGGACTGCTGAAGGCCCGCTATTCTCAGCCCCGTTAGCTGCTCGAAGGCTGCCACAAACACAGAGGTACTGGAGCAGATTGCCACGACGTCGTCCACAGTTTGGGCCTGCAGAAGTGGGAGCAGCTCACGGGATTGAATCGGAAAGCGCAGGTGTGTTGAATTGAGTCCATCAATGTTCCAGGGCAGGAGTATTGATTGTTGAGGTTTGGACAGTTCTCCTCTGGTCAGGACCATGTTGGCATTCAGCAACTTAGCTAGTTGGGGAAGGTGTGGACTTTGTGCGAGTCTGACTTATGGCAGTAAGCTGGAGGCCCCAATCTTTGGACAAGGGTCAGCGCCTGTATCTTCAAGAGAGTCCACTTGACCACATTGAAAAGATAGGGAACTTCCAGCTCACTGCCCGGTTAATCAGGGGCTGCGAAAGTTAGGCCCCCAATCTACACCAGCTAATACTCGGCTTGGAATTTACCTTCATCAGCCCCTTGATTCACCATTTGTCCGGCCAAACTCTCATTCATTTTGTTACAAAGACTTACAAGATCCCAGGTACTTATTTTGGAACAGAGCAAGCCATTTGCATTTATATTTCGATGAATTGCAATCACCAACTAGATTGTGCCCAGCTGTATCTAGGTCCAAAACCTTCTTTCAAGTTTCCTGAATCATTCCCCGCCCATACGAGCTGACATGCTGAAGCTGTGCAGATATATGTTCTTGAGTACAAGCTGCAATGCTCTACAGGATCTCCATTTTCCAGCTCTCTCGACAGCCTGTGGTTCAAAGGGAGGTTTGGCAAGTCAGCTTCGTCTGAGTTGCTTACGCCTCTGAGACGTGACACTCCTGATAAGCAATCAGTCGGGGGTTTGTTGCTCACCTTTGCAACCAAACCCGCTGCGGCCATCATCATGTTGCACAATGCAACTAGTTCTGCGCCATCAAGAGTGCTGCCACCTCCCTCGAAGTATGCATGATGCTTCGCCATTGTGGATATTCACAAAGAGAACGAGGCGCTCGAGCTAGCTCTATCTGGCGTTGTTCCTGCCGAACTGCATCTCTTGAGCTCAATCCCCCCTAACGAGTGCCTGCAACACAATTCTGCAATCACCACATTGTCAAAGGATGATTGGCTGCCTTCAGCTGCACATTTCTTACATATAAATGAGAGGCCGCAAAGCAGGTCCTACTCATCCGCTCTGTCTTCTGAACACAGGCCGGTATAATTTTTGGAAATAACTTGCCGCGCTGCTTGTTCGTGAGCAATCTGCGAATGGATGACGAACCCTAATCTGAGACACGTCCCTGCGCGCATGCGCTCGCGTAGACAGACCATGTTACGGGTCTTTCAGGTTGTGATGGCAATAGCTTATGGTCCTTGGAGTGATAACCGCAGATTCCTGTCATGATGATATGAGGGGCCTACCGACCTTCTGAAAGCTTTATTGCCGACAATAACTCGGTACTTTTGTATATTGACTTGAGAATGCGGACTCGTATTTGTGCATCCCACTGTTCAATCGGCCCCGGTCTGAGTTTGAGAGCGAACGTAGGTACTGGTGACGAACCGTACGTATACGTACGTATCTCGGTACGTATCCATGGCAAACCATATACGGCGACCTCTTTCGAAAAATTCAACAGCAAATACTGAGTTCACTATTTCTTTGCCCTCTGGGCTATACCGAAAGAAACCATCCCTCTAAAACCACCACCGGGGGTATAACTTGGGGCAAACCGGCTGTCATTCTCGCCAACGGCCACCGGAATTCAAATTTCGGTCCGAAGGCGCATGCTTCCAAGTCATGGAAATTTGAGCTTATAAGTTCAAAAACTGAAGCATTACTCCACCGTTTTCGGCGGTCTTTCTTTCCATGGCTGAGTTTTAGTCGAGTATGTGAGGACAGGTCGAAACCACCGCTCAAAACGGAAAGAAACGGTCTGTTTTTGTGCTGGCGGACGACCTTCCTGTATGTGTTGCGCCCTGATGCGCCCGTCGCAATTTTCAAGTTGCGAAGTATGATTATGGCAAAGCTGGTAACCAGCACTATTTATACCCCCGGTGGTGGTTAAAAGATATTTAGCAAAATCAGAATCTTCGCAGAGGCGACTCCGAAGGGCCAGCTTGAACTTGAAGTCGAAGGGGAAAATGAAGTGGTGCAATCCTGGAACTTGCAGGGCCGAACTGGAGATTGAGGAGCATTCTGTTGTCTGTCTCCAAAGCTCAGCAGGTTTCCGCAAAGGTTGCAAGTACATTGGTTCTGGTCTCGTAGGAGCAGCTCCACACGATGGCGGCGGCGGGCGTGAAAAGCCTGGCGGCTGCCAATCTGCTGTCCTCAACTGCTCTCAACAGCAGTGCGCAGCTTTCTTCCTCTTCACATCTGGCATGCCCCCTGCTCCCCTTGACCAAAAAATGTAGTCCCAAGGTCCATAGAAGACGACAACTCCGAAGCAGGGCTACCATTGCAGACCCAGACTTGATAGGCAGAATAAAGGACACCCCTTTGCGGGAAATGACATTGAACGACCATCAGCAAAGCAATGGGGCAATGTCAAAGCCGAAGGATTGGGCTCCGGACAGCTGGAGGAGCTTCAATGCACGGCAGCAGCCAGAGTACCCCGATCAGGCAAAGCTTGCTGATGTGGTGGAAACGCTGGAGCGCTACCCCCCCCTTGTGTTTGCGGGGGAGGCCCGTGCCCTAGAGGAGAAGCTGGCGCAGGCTGCCCTGGGGAAGGCGTTTGTGCTCCAGGGGGGGGACTGTGCGGAGAGCTTCAAGGAGTTCCATGCAAATAACATCAGGGACACATTCAGGGTTATTCTGCAAATGAGCGTGGTGCTCATGTACGGAGGCGCACTGCCAGTGGTCAAGGTAAGCTGCACTTCTAAGGGCCGAGGTTGATGTTTGGATTCATTCTCGGGAGATGCTTTATTCTACTGATGGGCTGCAGTGGGCTGATGCCACAATCACTATCTATTGCTCAATTTCAATGACCTTTTGGCAATATGGAAAGAAAACTCCTCGTTCAGCCGGTTCAATTGATGCCGAAGGTGGTAATGGTGTTCAGATTCCTCTTCTCGTATCGCAGCTTAAGTTGATGGTTCAACCTGATTCCCTGTGGTATGTGCCGACGCCCTTGAATATTGCACCTCCACTAGAACCTCAGCGGAATTTCGCTTGGCTCCACATTGGACAATTGTGACGGTTGCTTTGCCATTGTTACAAGGACTGCCTGCCAAATTGGTCCTTATTGGCCCCTGGCAGCTTTATGCCCACCTTTTTTTGATTTGGCTCGTTTCTTCAATTTTTAAACATTTCTGTGGTACTTAGAGAAATGCTTGTAGCAGAAGCATTTACTTCCAGTGGACTTGCCTGCTTCAATTTCACGCTCTATTCAAGTACCTTTCTCACGGTTCATCTCTTAGGGGTCTGCACCTTCGAAAGTGGGGAGGGCCTGGGAATCCAGTTCGTTTGCGCCTCTGTGATCGAAGACAAAGTGATTTCCCCACTGTCGCGGTCCAGAGCATTGGGTTTTTCAATGTGAAATTTTACAAGTGATCACAATCTGCTTTAGTTACATTGATGACCCCTCGCTCAACATCGTGGGGGCTTTTGAATCAACATTTTTGGCGCTCAAACGGACCCTTTGCTGTAACTGTGAAACTTCTCATGATAGCACAATTGCGGAGACTCAACTCTCCTGAGACACAGGGAAGATTCTGGGATGAGGCCAGTGAGTGCGTCAGAGGGCCAGAATCGAAAACAAACAAGAGGGGTACTTGGTTGGAGTTTTCAAGTCAAGCTCGCTTTTTACTGCATAGGGGTCCTTAGGGGGTCAAAAAATGGTCGTAGTTTGAGACCGACTTTTTTTTTATCTTCAGCCTGTTCGACAGAGTCGACTGCCCTCCTTCGTGAGAGATTCGCATAAGGTTTGATTGCAGTGGTGGTCAAGGCAAAGGGCTGATCTGGTCAGTAAGGACTTGCGGCTCGTTAGAACTTGTTTCTGAAGAAAGCGGTCAGAGTCCGGCAGGTCTCTCAGAAGTTGCAAAGGAGTTGACTTGGACACAGCTTGCAGCATCTTTGCAGAGCGAGCGCTGGACTCAGGTTTCTCTGTTCTTTGGTGCGTCCATCATATCGTTTAGGAAACGTCCACTCAAGCGATCCGGCACTGGCCGACAAGCTAGCCAAGGGATCAAAGCCCTTTACGTTCAGCGCTCGTCACTCCTAGACACTCATTGGTGCTGCAATTCATGCCACTGAAACCCAAAGATCATCAAATCTCAAAACCCTAATATCGCCCATGGCAGATTGGCCGAATGGCGGGCCAGTTTGCAAAGCCCCGGAGCGCAAACATGGAGGAAGTAGACGGCCAGTCGCTTCCAAGCTACAGAGGGGACATCATCAACGGGGATGCTTTCACAGAGGAGGCCCGCGTTCCTGACCCGGCACGGCTTGTTTCGGTGAGCAGTTCGCCAATGGATTTCTCCAATCATAGGGGATGGAGGTTATACCACCAGGCACAGGGAGTCCCATGTTATGGTGCATTGAGGGTTTGAATCAATCGATTCCAGAGCAATCAAAAGGGAGGTCTAACAACCGAGTTGTCACTAGTTTGCACTACCAGTGCAAGGCAAGAACCCCATGTGAATTGCCGATGGTCACATCCTGACAGTCTTCTCAGCTTGGCCTTGTATACAAAACATACATCGAGGAGGCTCAACTCAAGATGTTCTAGCCGTCAATTGGGTTGTGGGGAGCAAGAGGCTCAAGATAGAATGAGCTCTAAGCGAACGAATTGTTTCAGGTTGTCTAGGGGCCTCATTGATGGAGTTTTCCACGTGTCATAGAAAGGGACAGCTTTGAAACTGAGATATTGTGGTAAACTGGTGCGTGGATTTTCGCTAAAGCTAGTCCCCAGAAACTGTTTACAACCTGAAGAACAGGTCAGGGGCGCTTTGTTTTTAGGCAATTCCTCAGGGTGGTGAGGAAGAGTCAGGGAGGGTGAGAAAACTCTGTCAGGAGTGTTCATTACGCAGTGAATCAGAACCTGAGGGCAGTCAGTAATAAGGTCGTACCGGCATCCTTATTTGATCCAGCTGCAGAAGTATGGTCCCACTTTGAATGCAGCTTAAGCTCTCATGAAAGGTCTCAAAGGCTTGTTAGGGTGTAAGCAAGTCAGTCCTTCAGGCACAACGATATCCCCTCTGTCCGTCCGCAGGCTTACAACCAATCGGCTGCCACGCTCAACCTGTTGCGGGGCTTCGCTTCCGGAGGCTACGCCGCAATGCAGCGGGTGACGCAGTGGAACTTGGACTTCATGAACGCTAGCGAGCAAGGCCACCGGTGAGAGCAGCTCCCCACTCTAGTTGCGACTTGGCTTCCCCTCTAGTTGGTCTTGACCTAACATTTGAAGACCTTATTGAGCGCCCGAGCTTTGTGTGACGCGAAAAAGGAAGGGAATGGGAAGAGAGAGAGAGAGAAAGCTCTTAAACGACAGCGAGCAAGGCCACCCGTGAGCAGCATCCTACTCCAGTTGCGTCTTGGGCAAACGTTCTTAGACATCAAAGAGCGCCCAAGCTTTGTGTGAGGCAAGACAGAAAGGAATCGAAGAGTTGACAGCAGGAGGCAATTGAATGCTCGCGAGCAAGGCCAGCGTTAAGTGAGAAGCTTGCAGATTTTGGTTGGGTTGTGTCTCGAGCAATCCTTGTAGACCCTTCTGGCGCTCGGGGCTTTCTATAAGTCGGAACTCGATAGAACAGAATGACAGCGGGAACTTAAACATAGACCAAGAAGAAGTTTCTTGTGGACGCCAAACCTCCGGTTCACTTTCAGCCTTTTGTCAATCTGTAAAAACGGCCAAGGAGCCCTCATTTCTACAACCCCTCAAATCTGTCGGCCTAATTCAATCTCAGATTGTCTGCTTTGGAGGTTCTTTTTCTGGGGGATCACGAAGATCCGCTTGGAAAGTCCAGGTTCTCCCTCCATTTGTTCTGTAAGGTTGAGAACGACCGCAATCCCATCTACCACGAATGCTAGTAAGGCTCTGCAGTTACCGCGCGCTAGTGTTACCCTGATCAATGAGAATTTGCGCTTCACTGCCCTGGAAAAGCGCTGATTATGTGCTGCAGTAACCGCGCGCTAGCGATTCTGATTGAGGAGCTCCTAAGTGTATTTCTTCTATAGTTGCTGGGTATTTTGGGCAATTAACCCGCACTAGAGCGCTGGTTGATCTGTACAGTTACCGCGCGCTAGCGATGCTTATCAATGAGAGCCTGGGCTTCATGAGCCCGTGCGGCTGAACCAAGGTGGCTTGTAGAGTTGGCACCTCGCCCTTCTATCCTTTAGAAACTTATCAACCCGCTCTCAAGTCCCTTATCGCCAATATTATAATCGCACCGTCTCAGTGGCTCTTAAAACGCTGGTTATCCTGTGCAGTTACCGCGCGCTAGCAACCCTGATCGATGAGAGCTTGGGCTTCATGAGCGCGTGCGGCCTTGGCCCCGACCACCCCGTCATGCGAACCACTGACTTCTACACCAGCCACGAGTGCTTGCTTCTGGACTACGAGCAGGTAAGACTTTACGGACTGCCCGAGCGGGGCAGAACCCTCTAGAATCCTCGTGTTGCCGTAGTGTTGGGGGGGTGGGAAAATAATACCAAAAGAAAGACACAGCAACGGCACGGACAAGCGGAGCATTGCCGAGGTAAGTGACTCGTGGAGAAGCAAATTCAGGTCGGAAAGCTCCGTGCTGAAGCGCCTGCTTTTGTTCGTGGACATTCTTGGTTACCGAGTTCTTGGGGCCTTCAGATTTGTCAGTCATCCCTTGAGTTTTCGATATTCCCTCCTCCTCGATATTCCCTCCGCAACGAGGAGAAAAGAGCAAGCAAACGTGGATGGTAGAAAGTCGAGAAGCGATTGAATTCCAAATCTCTGCACCGGCAAGGTTCCTGCTCTGATACCAAGGCAGCTGCTTCGCTGCTCTTGACCGGATTCTGGAGAGAGCGCAACTACGAGTTGAAGAGCCACACTCCAAATCATTCGCCTCTTTGGATTAACTTTGGCTCAATCCTTTTTCCGCCATGCAGGCACTCACGCGGCAGGACAGCACGACCGGCCTCTGGTACGACTGCTCTGCGCACATGGTGTGGGTCGGTGAGCGGACCCGCCAGCTGGACGGCGCGCACCTTGAGTTCCTGCGGGGCGTTGGGAACCCGCTTGGTGTCAAGGTGAGGCCGTGCGGTTAAAGAAGAGGAGGAAAAGAACATTATTCGAATCCGCGAGTTGATCGAAAGTGTGTTGGTAGGATACACGCACATCGAGTTCCTGCGGGGCGTCGGGAACGTACCCGCTCGGCATCAAGGTGAGGCCGCGACGTCCGAAGTGCGTCTGATGCAGCGTCTGTACAAGTTCGTTGCGATTGTGTTAGTAGGATCGACGCATGTTGATTTTTACGGGGCGTTCAGGAGATTCGCTTGGCATTACGGTGAGGCCGTGCTGTAAAAGGATATCGTCCAATAGCGTCTCACTTTTGTTCTCAGTGCTCCCCAAGGATGGATGCAAACTTCTGTGGGGCTCGCTCGGGCACTGAAGAGAACCTGCGTACTTGAAACAGCGTCCAAATTTGCGGTCAGATGTCGAAGTAGTGAATTCTGTGGTTCAGTACTGGGAGTTAAGCAGTACGGATATCGAAGTCTGCGTGGCATCTGTGCTTCGCGAGGCACTAAGGTGAGACTACAGGTGAAAAGCGTACAAGTCTGGGCCGCCCATTGTTCGAAGACAGCCGACCGAAGCAAGCTCTGTTGTTAGTGGTCCAAAATGCTGATAGACTCTGAGCTCCGGAGTTTGAGAGTTTCTGAGGGCCTTTTGCAACGGAGTTGGAGAGTTTCTGAGGGCCTTTTGCAACGGAGTTGGAGAGTTCCTGAGGGCCTTTCGCAACGGAGTTTGAGAGTTCCTGAGGGCCTTTCGCAACGGAGTTTGAGAGTTCCTGAGGGCCTTTCGCAACGGAGTTTGAGAGTTCCTGAGGGCCTTTCGCAACGGAGTTTGAGAGTTCCTGAGGGCCTTTCGCAACGGAGTTTGAGAGTTTCTGAGGGCCTTTCGCAACCGGCACGGCAGATGGGCTAGCCAGGACCAGGCAATTTGTGACGTACTCTCAACACCAAGAGGCGCCTTGGCTGCTTTCTGCGTCTTCTCAGCAGACTTGGATTGTCATCACTTAGCACGTCAGATTGATCGAAACGTAATCTGAACGTTTCCTCCAGAGTCCTGCAGGTTAGCAACAAGGCGGAGCCCCCAGAGCTGGTCAAGGGGTGCCGCATTCTCACCCCCCCGAGAAACGCCCTGGTTCCCTTCATATCTGTCTCCGTCGAATCTTATGCCCCCTCTTAACCCGGACGATTCCCCCTAACCCTGCAGGTTAGCGACAAGATGGACCCGCAGGAACTGGTCAAGGTGTGCCGCAACTTTTATCTTCGAGATCCGCCTCGGTCCTCTTTTGCACTTCCTTCACGAAATCCAGTACTCTCTTGTTAGCACGTTAACCGAACCCGAACTTTTCCTCCTTAAACTTGCAGGTTAGCGACAAGATGGACCCGCAGGAACTGGTCAAGGTGTGCCGCATCCTCAACCCCGAGAACCGCCCCGGCCGCCTGACCGTCATCGTGCGCATGGGCGCCGAGAAGCTGCGCGAGAAGCTTCCCGCTCTCATCTCAGCCGTCCAAAATGAGGAGATTATCGTCACGTGGGTCTCGGACCCGATGCACGGGAACACGGTCAAGACGCCCAACGGGTTCAAGACGCGGCCGTTCGAGGCGATTCGCAGCGAGCTGCGCGCGTTCTTCGACGTGCACGCGGAGATGGGCAGCCACGCGGGGGGAGTGCACCTAGAAATGACGGGCCAGGTAAGAATTGCTCACATTTGTTTCTTCATCACCCACTTACTTTTTGGCGTTTTTAATGTTTTTCGTATCGTCCAGCCTTTCTTTGGTAGAAAGGGTCACTGGAGCTCCGAGGTCCGAATTTGTAGGGAGCAGGATTGATGTCGTGCTTCTGCTTTGAAACTGCCAGACGTCAAAAACGAAGCAAGCGAAAGCGCTCGTCAAGAGCATTCCCTTGCATCAGATTTGTCAGAATAAGTCCCCGTTACAGCAGAGTTCGACGCCTTCGTTCTTCATTTCATAAGCACAGGCACTTTGGGAGAAAGCTTCACAGCGGCGAGTGTGCATTTGTCGATTCTGAGTGCTGAGCCAGACCAGGTTATAGAAGTTCGTCCCTACGAGCATAGTAGCCACGAAAAGAGGCACGATACTTTTGCAAAGAACCTTTCTTGACTGACTCGCGGGATGGATTTCTCAGCTTCCTTGACTCCGACGATTTTGCTGTTGCCTCCTGAGCGCGTCAAATAAATCCCCTTTACTTGTCCGGCGGACTACTCAGCAGCAAATTTTGGCCAACGTAAGCAAAAGGTCTAGATTTGTCCATTTAGTTTTATCCTTCTCTTGTTTTCGTTGCCGCGATTCCGTCCTTCCCTCTGCTTCGACCGCGTTGCAGCAGCCTATACTCACCAACAGCAATTCCCAGACGTCTTCTCCAATGAGTTCGTGCTGACGGACTTGAATTCCGTCCTTCGCAGGACGTAACGGAGTGCATCGGCGGCGCCAAGCAGCTGTCTCACGAGGACCTAGCCAGCCGCTACCACACGCACTGCGACCCCCGGCTGAATGCCAGCCAAGCCCTGGAGCTTGCCTTCCTCATTGGGGAGAGGTTGCGGAAGGAACGGAAAGGAAGCCTTAACGAGACTGTCGATGCAGTTGCAGAGACACTCGGCGGGCCGTAGGTTTTTGGTAGTGAGTACTGTGTAAAATGAGCGTGTCTGGGCGGGTTTTGTCGCGAGTCAAGCTACGAGGATAAATGTAACGGCGACTCTTGGTTGTTCAGAACCACTAAATTGATGCTGACGTGATGATTCCGCAATAGTCGTCGAGTTGAAGGTGATATCTCCTCTGCATAGGGTTTAAAAGTTCACCGTACTGAATATCATATCTATCTCTATATCAATGAATACACGAGCTTCTCTCACCCCTCTGGATATTCTCTGGATATTGCACTTACTGGAAAATTATGTTTGTGCACTAGCTAAGTTGCTGGCTCTCATGCAGGCCATCACATACAGTCATGTACAACCGTCCGGTCGATCGGCACTGCAAACTTGAAGGTACAGCGCCGGGAGCCTCGGAGGCTTTCAAGTTTCAATGCCGGCACATGCCTGATGCCAACCGGGCACAACTGAGCGAGCTCTCCATACATATGAGCTCCACGGGCCAGGCTATGGATTGTCGATATGATCCAGGCATGCCGGCCCGCCGCCGCGTTAAGATGTTATAGAATGTTCAAGTTAGGATGAATCAGAGATCCGATCCGCGTGTGCACAAGGATCTCTACCATCTTTGCACATAGTTTCGTCCACCGTCGGTGTCCAATTACATCGATCCGTTGCCAACTTAGCTTCTGATACAATTACGGTAGCTACTACTTGTTGCGTGACTCAGGCTGCATGCCAGGTGCTTTGCATGTTCGGTCGGACGCGCTTGTATTTGAAACGTGATCGCGATTCAACGCGAGGCTGGCTGGCAGTGTCGGCCTACACTGTGAGTTGGCCTATTGCCCACTGAAACCTTAACCTCTGATATCCAGAATATGAAGTTGCTGGCCGGTATCTTTGGAGGATCATATGAAAATCTGCTTCCCCAAAAAAGAGGTTGGTGGATCACCCAAAGACGGTCGGCATGCATATTACAGCATGTTCATACAGTGACCTGGCTGGAAGTGAAGAGTGAGTCTGAACAAAACCCAATGTGCGTCCCTCGGGCCTCGGCGCAATTTCCAAGCGAGTCATTACAGCTCTTGGCGAGCATGCCAGTTTGAATCAGAGGGGGAAGCCTAAAAGTGAGAGGACTAAGCTGAGCCTGCGACCATATCAACTAACTTCAACGAACTTTTTAAGCTTCCCTCTCTATCTATAAAACGGGAAGGTTGCTTGCGAAGAGCTGTTTAAGAACGGGTTTTTAAAGGGTTCGAAAGAACCCTTGACAAGGGCCGGGGCCTTGAATTGCAGTTCCTTCACGTACCTTGAGCTCCAGTACTATCTTCTGAGCAAAAGCTTCTGTCCACTCTGGGCCCAGTTTGTCAATGGCTGGCACTTCTTCAGTCCCTGTAGTCTTCTGAAGCTTCTCCTGACCATCAACCACACCTCGATTGAAACTCCCCTGGGCATCCTGAGACCCCTCCTCCACCCCAAGGAGCTCCGCGCATCTGAGCACGCGCGCCCTGCGCTTGTCCAGCTTAGTGCCTTCCTCCTCCAGCGCGCGCGTAAGCTCAACCATGGTCGCGCGCAGCGCAGCCGCGGCCGCGTGCACCGCTTTAGAGCGGTCCAGATACAGCGTTGTAGCGCGCTCCATTTCGTCTTCCAGCTGCTCAATCCTGCTGACGTTCTCTGGTGCAGGAATGATGTCTGTAGCTGAAATCAAGGTTTCTTCCACGCTTGGTTTGGTTTCGGCGATGCTGAGGGAAGCAATGCTTAGCGTTTCCTCATCGCTGGTCGGGCTGGCGGCTCCCATCTTCAAAATCCGCTCACGTGTGCAAGTTATATGCCTCCTCTTTTTGCAGCGCCTTTTTGCTTCACATCTTCTACTGAGCGTTTGCTTTTGTTCAATTCAAAAGTCTCGGCCTCTACAACGGCGGCCGCGTAATTCCAGCCGCTGCCGGTTCACTTCAGTCAGGGTTTTGAGAGTTCGTCATTTGGGCGCGCGACCTGTCAGCGCGCGGCCGCCTCTTAACCAGATTCATCACCTCACACGGGGCGTAGACTGCTTAACGGACTGCATGCGCACGGGTTTGGTGAAAACCCGACCGCGCGGCCGCTCCACTGGATTGCAGGGCTTGTTCGTGCATGTGATCTCGCAGCAGAAGCATTGCGAAGCTGGACATTAGCCTACTAACCAAAGAGCAGATTGAAAACTACTCTTCTTGTGCTCCATTGCAAGGGCTTTCCATGGTTGCATGCTCGCGTGCATACTTCCTTGGCAGCAGCATCTCAACGGAGGTTTCCAAGAGTCTTCTAAGTTTGGACTCCTCGAAAGTTGTACGTTTGAAAGGAGACGAACACTTTTGTAAGACGGATACCTCAGCTTTGAATAGTGCTGGATAATTCAGGAAGGGCAGGAGCGGAAAGCAGGCAGAATGGCGCCCAAGAGACCGGACTTTGCGGAGAATGTGATCGGAGATGACA
Organism: Klebsormidium nitens; assembly: GCA_000708835.1. NCBI lineage: Eukaryota > Viridiplantae > Streptophyta > Klebsormidiophyceae > Klebsormidiales > Klebsormidiaceae > Klebsormidium > Klebsormidium nitens. The sequence continues at coordinate 51,292 of DF237044.1, forward strand.
ACGTGGCGCTCGAAGGATACAGCCCCGTGTCCATCGCTCACGGGAAGCCTACCCTGGGGAAAGAGGACATCACCACAACGGTGGGCATACAGTCTCAAATGCCATAGCCTCTACGTTCAGAAGTTTAGCTCTTCGTTCATAGCATCTTCATCAGAAGTCTGGCTCTAGGGTAGTAGAACATTGACTTTAGCGGACAAGAATCTTTGAGGTTCTCTTGAACTATCTTTTGGGCAGACTTTCTAACGGCATTTGATGTTCAATGAGGGCACGAAGATTGCGAGAGTTAGCAGATCGTGCATGGTAGGAAGCAGAGGTATCAGGCAAACGGAGCAAGTGATTCAGCAGGCCGAGATTGCAAGAATGCAGAAATTGCAAGAAGCGGCTCTACTCCTTCCTGAATGCCTTTGTTGAAGTTGCATGCTAAGCTAGACGTGGTATCTGCAAGAAAGGAGGGGATGCTGAAGGATGGGGTACTTCGAACGTTTCATATACTTTCGCCATTGTGCTGCTTTTGATCAATGGAACTTAAGCTTGATTCTGGATCCATTTTGTGATCCTTCTGAGAAGAACCTAATGGAAGCAGCTGGAGGAGCCAAATACATCGGGACAGCGTTAGGTCTGAGCTACCTTTCTTTGGACTAGAAAAGTCTTTTTAAACAAACAGAGAAGGAACAAAAACAAAAAACTTGTACAATCTGACCTAATCAGGCGAAAAAGAGATCCTTATAAACCTGCCAGCCGGTGAGTGACACCAGAGTAATCCACCGGTCGTCACACCCAGCCAAACTCGGTGCCTGCAGGAGGGCGGGATCAAGTACCGGTTCGCGAGCGAGGACGAGCTGCGCGAGTTCCAGCAGGACCCGAAGCGGTACATACCGGCCTTCGGCGGGTGGTGCGCGTGGCACATGTACGAGAACGAGAAGATGGTGAGCCGAATGGTTCAGGACTTTTTGGATCTTCGATTCTGATATGCTTGTGTTATAGGGCTTTTGTTTTCGTGATGGCCTCACGATCTTTTGGAGCCAAAGGAAAGGGACCTTCCGATCACTTTTCAAGGCCATTCTAGTCTCTGTTGAGAGAATCGGTCTGCGCTTTCCTACCTTCCCCCTTCCCTCCCCTACGCTTATTATAAATTCGTGACTGAAACCTCTCAGACCCTCCATACCGAGAGGAGGGTTATACTCCGTTTCGTTTAGGTCGTTCTAAATGAAGCAGGTCGGACGGCCACCCCCATCGCGCCTTCAACCCTGCAAAGCTGACATCAGCATTCACGGTGTCTGACGCATAATGCCGTACGCTTGAAGCTGTGACCGAATCTTCTCAGTTTAAAGAGCTTCTGGTTGCTAGGCCACGCTCTTAAAGGCAGCATTGCCGACACCAACAAACGGCGATGGGAGACGCGATATGGGATGCAAGTTGCAATCATCCCAAAACCGCATGACATCTTCGAGCCCTCGTCAGGGAGGGTTCAACATGTATAACTACAGTACTCAATTGACTTCGCAAAAGATGCAACGAATGGAGGTGACAAGTCTGATGCATTTTCTCGTGACATGCCGGTCGGCTAAAAAACGGGCTGATTAGAGTGATTCTTTTGTCTTGTTGGACATGAAGTGTTCCAAGCCGGCTGAGATTTGCTGATGTGGAGGATTATGGAGCTTTCCTAATCGAGACGTGCTACCCGGCCCTTACGAAGGGACAAATAGAGGATTATGATGCTCGCTTCGCTTACCGGCAAACGTTTGCGGGTTTGCGGAACTGAAGCTACCGCGCGCAAACGCCCCCAAAAGTATCTGCTTGGACCGTTGATCAGCGCTCGCGCCTCAAATGCAGAGCTTTGTAGACATTCGACTTTCTTTCCCCTTTTTGCCTGCCTTCAAAACAAGGAAAGTCCTGTCCAAAGTCAGTTGCATATTCCGCGCCCCTCAGACGATTGATCCGCATGTGCCGTTCGCGTAGGCCTACTTCTGTCGGTTCGCAACCCATACGACGGACTTTGTTATCTTCGTCAACCTTCCGTGAGACGCAGCTGGAATACGCAGCTTTTCCGTGCGCCAATCACTTCATTTGAATCTGAGCTTTGTGACTGTTCTCAGCTGGAAGCCTTTGTGTCGTAGCCAACTGGTGGGTCTCAAAAGAGTGCGCCTCACGTGAGACTATGTTTTAGTCGCACACGTTCTCTGCAGCATGCCCGCAAACGTGTTTCGCATCTCCCTTTCTTGGCTTCTGTTAGGCAATGACTGGCAGAATGGGTCTCGTGTACCCATCCACCTTCAACCAGACGTGGAGGACAGCCTTCGAGTAAGTTAGCGTATAAATTGTCAAGTGCAGCGCAGCCCAGCTTTGAAGAATCTTATGGGGTCAGGTTCTCGATTTCAGGTCTGCTCAATTTAGTCAGCAAGACAGGCAACGAAATCCCCCGATATCTGAAGCAATTGTCTACTTCGTGTTGCTTGTGGTCCGCTTGCATCTTGCTATCCTCCCGGGCAATGAAGATGAAGGTCATTTGCCCAACATGTCATCATTACCCGGAATTTTGATCAAGTGTTTGAGCCCGCACTTATAACCCTCAATGCTCGTAGATGAAACCGCCCTTTTGAAGTCTTACCATCGTGGACTTGATGTCAGTCTTCTGCTAGGAACGCGGGTTCTGGGACTCAGACCCGGGACCTTCAGAGTGGGATTGCACTTCATCTGCTTTGAACCCATCCTTGGACCTGATTGGTTTGGACTTCGATGCGCCGCAACGTGGCAGTGAAGACAATCAGCTTGGGGGCGATAGCCCATTGTATGCCAAAGTAATTTTGAGCCATATGGAAAACTCTCTCAACCGGACTCTTATTGCCGAAATTCAGTCAGAGGTAGTAAATTTGCGTAGCAACTCACTCCAAAGTCTGACGCTCCGCTGGACGGGGGACGTATTACAACCACCTAGCACCGAGTATTTCTCTGGTTCATTGCGCTGCAGATTCAATCCGTCAGTGTGCCTGATCAGTTTCTCATCTTCCTGTCATGATTACCCTGGACTCTTGGCCAGTTCTTGGCATCGTACAGTGCAACCGTTCTTGGGGTTACTCTTACCGGAATATATTTGTACCACAACTTAATCTCGCTACAGATAAACTTCAACACGAAGCAGCTGTTGAAATTGTTCCTAGAGCCGACTTTAGTCAGATCCTAAATGGGGAATTTGCTGCCCCACCTTGCGCTTTTGCGTATCTGTCTTCGGGTCTTCTATTGGGCCCCTTTGTAACCCAGAATTTCTGGCGTTTCCGAGGCTTGCACAACACCGGACCAGTCGCCTATTGCTGTGACCGTGTGGTCAGCATCGCGGCGACGTCGGTTGCGCCGCTTTTTACGGACTTCTGTGGACGCCGGAAAACCACGTGCTGACGTACACCGAAGCCTGCTCTACACAGGGGCAGTCGCCTTGCGAGGTGATCGCAACGTCATTCTTTTGCGTGCCATGCTGACGTCAGCCTCACGATGTCTGACGCATGATGCTGCCTGCGTAAGAAGCTCGAAGTCGAGTTGCCTTAACAAAGCCGCTACTTAAAAACTCTATGTAATGGCAGTGTTGTCTAAGGCACGGACGGGCGATGAGTGGCAGACCGCGTTGCAACTTGCAACAGTCTCTAGGACCCATATACCTTGCCGAGCCCGTTTGGATGATGTGGAGATCGAGTAGAGAAAATTGTACTGTACGGGGCAGAAACAATGCAAGGGCTACGCATGACGAACTTCGCAGAACGCTTCTTGTTCTGAACGGCAGCTAACCCCATGTATGATATCTTTTCACTCTGGATTCTGTGGGACAGCTTGTGTTCAGTCAGGCTGTAAGCTTTCGAATGAAGCTTACTATTTGGTGCTAACAAAGGAGCATGTTGCTCGTTTCGCTCGCCGGCAAAATCGCGGCAAGTATCCTTGGCTGTCAAAGACTGAAAGGACGCAACGACTCTCAGAGTATTTGCCTTGGCCTACTTTTGAGCGCTCTAGCCTCACTCGATGAGCGTCTCTGTAAGTATGTCAATTCATTCCTTTGCTGTCTGCTTCCCCTGATCTTGAGAGGACGATGAACTTCTGGAAAGCTTGCTTCGAAGAAGTCGCGGGGTAGCCTACCTCGATCAGAAGCATTTGATCCGCGTGCGCCGTTTGCATTGCGCACTTCCTTCGACTGCCCCCACGCATCAAACGCGCCTTCGTTGTTGTCTTGCTTTGAGTGCTTTCGTCCGAGACAGCAGAGACATGTGCTTTTCCCGCCCGCTTCCAGTCGAAAGACGTCAATCTTGGCTTGCTAGCTGCTCTTTCATGAATCTGTTCGACACATTCTCAGATATGGTTCATAAAATACTAGGCCGCACTGAGGATCCGCGCACGTCTGAAACTGCAGCATGCTAACAAAGCTATCGGATATTCTTTTCTTCTGACGTTTGTGAGGGCAATGATACTCTGGCCATATGGGTCTCATGCAAGTACCCAGGCCCTGTTCTTTTTCACGAGAGCCGTTGCAATTCGTGAAGGGATTGATATGGCTGTGTGGGTCTCATATACCCAGGCCACGTCGTTCAGAGGAGAGCCGTTCTAATTTCGGTCGCTTGAATGTAGAGCACAAAGTGCCGACTGCAGCGCGGCAGAGCTTTGCAGATCCCTGCTGCGGTCAGGTTCTGAAGTCAAATCTGATTACCATCGTCATCATGCATGCTTAAGAAAAGCTTTAAGGTCCTGAGCTTGGGTCGGATTCAAATACTGCGTCTTTGTTGTAAGTTCGCAAGATTCCGAGATTCCTCAGAGCAGAGAGGATGATTACGTGTCTGAGGTGCTACCATTCAGAGACCAAATTTGAACCCTGAGTAATATATCTTAATATATCTTGCAAGCATCTGACAATGCGTTTTTGGAGGAATAACAAAAACAATGACTTCAGAAAACCTCTGAAAATGCGTAGTTGAGTTTGGGGTTTTAAGAACGCACGTCTGGAGTGCAAACAATCTTTCTCTGCTTAAATTTTGACGTCCCCGAGCCTTGCTTTTGGTTGATTCACCACCAAGTGGCAGAGAAGACGGACTAGAATGGGTCTGATGGCCCACTTTGTGTTGATCACGTGAGCCTCTTGGAGTCTTCTTTACACCTTGTTTGCATGCTGACGGACCGAGAAGGTCAAATCCAAACGGTCTGATTCAGGACGAGATCAGGTTTACTTCGCTGCAGCTTTAGACTTCTACGCTCCACTGTACGAGCTAGAATCTATTCAACGGGATTCATAAGCTGTCACTTGATTACCAGCAGTCAGAACAACATCCTCATCCTTTTCTTTGCATCGAAGTAACGTCAGACAGTAGATAATGAACGCGTTCTGATGGAAAAACTAACCTGTATTCAGCGCGTCCTGACCAACCGTGATGTGTCATTATCACCTCGTCACAGCAGCGCTTCGGCACGCAGACGTGCAGTTCTTGTGGTGCTATCCCAGGCCAGACTTTGAGGGCCTAATCAATCCTGCAGTCCCCGTTCTGTTTTCAACTTTGGTGGTTAAATTCCAGGGGCTGCTTTGCGATTCCGAACGTCCGGCAGCAGCAAAGCCGCCCGCGCTGCACCGCGTGAGTCGCCTTGAAGGGTGACCGCCTGCTCAAATCTCGTGGCGAGCGTCTTGGCGCCTATCCGACTTTTCTGAAATATCGAAGGCCATTTGCAACTACTGCACCGCGCCTCTGTTTGGAGTTGCTCTGTATTTCAGGTGAACAGCAAGTACTTTGATAGTGCTTTGACGATTCCATGCGCTCGATTTACTATCCTTGGTGGGAGCACTTCTTAAGTCCTTCGCCTACGCGGCACTTTTGAATTGACGGTAGACGTTGGGCTCGATTGATAAGGTGTTCGTTGGACCTTTGGACGTCATGGGCAAGCCAGGCTTTTCAAAAAGTGGAGTCCGCTTTTGAGGCTTCCAGACTAGACTCTGATTGTAGACGGCCGAGAGGCCAAAGATTGAGTGTGACTGATCCTCGCTCTAACGTCATCTTTCTGCCTCTGGTCCCGTGTCAGAAAGAAACATTTTGCAACAGCATCGTGCGTGACCGCCTTGTCTCTCAAATCGAGGTGGAAGTTGTTCCGAGAGCGATTCCGATAAGCTGGGCTTGCGCACAATTGGGGCGTAGGGCAGATGGGCTGACGTAAGCCATCCCAGGTGTCTGACGCATGGGTTCCGTTCGCATGGAGCTGGGGCTCGAGTTGCTCTAGCTGATAAAGCTGCTGGTTGCTGGCACAATTCCATAAGGGCAGAGTTGAAGAAGGGCTGTGAGAGTGTCACTGGGGTGCAGCTTTCAACGTTCTCAGCGTGTTGCGACCAATACTCCTTGAGCCCGTTTGACGAAGGCAGGCTCTTGGGAAAGTCGCGTCCGAAAAACTTGTCCGCACTTCAGGACGTTCGATCTCATGCGTCGTTCACTTATGCCAACTCCTTTGTGCTCGCCATTCCCACGACGGGCCTTGCCTTCGATCTCTGGCCGGGGAGATAGCAACATACGTGCTCTTTCGCGCACAAATCAGTTCTAAGATACGGGCTTTCCTACTGGTCTCGGCAGAAGGCTATTTGGCAGGTGCCTGAAAGGGCTCGACAGAGCTGGCCTTACGTAATGGAGGCGCAAACGTTTGTCACTGCAGCACGCTCTAAGAATCCTGTCGCCCGGAGGTGCTTGTCAACATGCTTGGGATTCAAAACGACGTCCTTGGGCTCCTTATGGAAAGCTGAAATCATGTACGAGCGAGAGATCTTGCAAACTTCTACCACCTGCGGCACCGCTAGCCTTCGCGTTGCGCCGGCTTCATATTTGAGGGCCGAAGAGCTCTTTCTGTATACTGAGAACTCAATCGTAGCCATCCGTGAAGCCACGTTACAGTGGTTGGACGCTGCATAATGTGCGCGGTTCTTCAAAATCAAATCTTTTGCCAAGCGTCTTCGGACGGCCTGTCTTGCTTCCTACTTCATGTCCGGTTGATTAGAAAGTTGGGGAAGGCCGTCTAAGAACAGTTGGTGGTCTAGGCGTTCCAGCATACCGTAGCCGGACGTCTTCTAGCTTTACTTATGAGGGCGATGATCGGGCGGAGTGGGTCTGTTCTTGCCCATGCGACACTCGTCCAAGCCAGAGCCTCTCGAACAGAATTCGCTCGAACGTGCAAGGTAATGGTCAACTGCATTAGTTTTTTGATTGTTGGGCAGTTCTGTAATCACGTCTGCTCTCTCTTGTTAGCACGAAAATGAAGAGCGTCTTCCACTTCAAACTGGAGTCAGTTATAAGTCGTCTTTCTTGCGACTCTCCGCGGACTGTGCCAGGCAGTGAAGATGGTCAACTGCCTGAAATTCCATATCCAGGCACGACTGTATTCCACCAACCTTTGAGCCAGAAAAAGTGTTCCTTCACATGGAACTGTGGCACTGCGCTCCTTGGAGTGATTCAACGTACGCGCATGTGCCGTCATCCGGCTGTTTGAAACGTACATTTGACCTCGAGTTTTTGGTGAGGGATTGTCAGAGCGCAACTCGTTGCTTGAATGTCGACTTCGCTGGCCTTGCTTCTAAGTTTTGTCATCTGCGCAACGTGGCAGAGAGGACAACCGGATTGGGATTGATGGCCCACTCCGCGTCATGCTCTGACAGGTTCTGAGCCATTTGAAAATCGCAGTCGGGGTCCCATCTCCATGATTCTGCATACGTGTTTCTGAAGCAACTTCATCAGATTGACGCTGTATTGCATGACAGTTAGGTACGGAATTCGACGCGTCGCTGAGTAGGAATCTGCGAAAAAGAGATCATGAAGAAGCCTGCTTTCTCAGAGATCTGTATGCACGGAAATCAGAATTGTCTGTAGTCCTGTAGTCCTGGTATGTTGCTCATTTTTCCTGTTATGCTGATTGGGCAGCTAGTACTTGCACACGTTCTGGCGTTGAAAGTAACCTGGTTTCAGAACGTTCTCAATGACCAACAAGGTATATCTCTCGTCAGGAAATCAATTCGTGCATCGTTTGGAGTGCTGTCACAAGACCCACTTATAGACCCGCCAGATTTTGCAGTCCCTTTTTTGCTTTGTTCGCTGATTGAAAGGGCCTGCTTTGCGAGCCCCTTCATTTAAGGGTAACTCAAGGCTTTCACTGCACCGTGTCAGACGCGCGACAGGCGACCATGCTGTCATTTTCAGGCCGGGTGACCTTCTCGCCGCAATGTTGTCCTCTGTGAACGCCGGCAACCACGTGCAGATACAGCGCCGTTTTCTTGTTTCTCCTGTCTCTCGCGGTCGCGAGTGGGTGACTACTGCTATATGAGTACGCTCTTACGAAACCAAGTCTGTGGGAGACTCGGATATTCAGGACCGCCGATCTGGGTAAGCTAGAAGGGCGCTCTTTGTTGACGGGGCGGTCTCGATTACACGCTAGAAGTGGGATCGGTTAAGTATGCAACGAGCATGAACCCTTGTACATGGCTGTTTTCTGTGGGATCTGTGATCCTGTGCTTGCTGACACTTTGAGACTATGATCGTACAAGGCCGAGAAGGGAAAGACTGGGACGCGAGCACGTCTCACTTGGCCGCTTCAAGTTCCTCAATACGACGAGTCCGGTATCAGAAACAGACAAATTTATGAGAGCATCATATGTGACCAGGCTGTCGCCCACATCATCATCAGGTGTTCAGTTAGGGACTCCAGAGTTTGCGTCCAAGGAGTTTTCCACGAGAGTAGAGGGAGTAATATCTCTAAGTTCCGGTTTAAAGTGAAGAGAGGTTATACCGTTTTGTTGGGCCTCGAGTCTTTTGACCTTATAATCGCGCGCTTCAATTTCTCGTGAGTTACCCTACCATTCTTGACTGCACTTCTGTCGAAGTAAAGAAAATCAAGATTAAAAGCGGCCAGGACGTCATATCAAGCTTGGCCCGTGAGTATCATAGCCACAGATTCGTCTCTGACCGGCCAAGAGCGTTCTATGGACGCACACGACGAAACATATCAGAGTGTTTGGGCTGCCGGAAGGAGGAACAAGTTCGTGTCTCCTTGCCTTATTCAGTTGAGCTTGAGGAAAGGCTAAGAAGTTATGAACCTGGAAGCCAAGCTTCCAGTGTTGAGGGAGCATTTTCGGAGCCCTATAACTTCAACTCTTCAAATCAGCAGAATTCATGCGGAGATGCAATATTAGTTTCTTACGTCCGTGGAGTGGACGAACGCCCCAAATATCCAAGAACCCACACTAGTTCCCTTGATTAAATCGCCATGAGCTTTGCTGGCAGCTAGTGGTATATATACGTCAAAGCAGTACTATTTGGCCTGGAAGCCCTCTTCGAACAGGCCGGGCTGTTTTCAGAATCGCCTGCGAACGAGCCACTCAGGCGCTGGATACAGTGTGATCGGGACTCTGTGTCTGTGTTTAAGTATGCGCCTCGCTGAAAACGTCTATCTCAAAGTTCGGGAGGAATCACGTATGTACTGGGGGATGGTGGTTCATTCAGAAGAGACGCACCTCCCATTTGTCAGCCTAATTTGTACCGCTTTCTAGCTCAGCTCACGATTTCGAGTCCTTTTAATCTTAGACTTTAATACCTCGATTTCGGAGAAAGCAATGAAATTGCAAAGCGCGCGGGCTTTCAGTGCCCAGAAGCGTCAACGTTGCTAAAAGTTGAGCCACTGTTGACGAATGGGCTATTACTGTTCCCAGTCATCGAGCTTGTCAGGAACCTGGTTTCGGGAAAGCGCTCGGAAACCGTGATGTGCAGACACTATGAAACCTGTTGAACCAAAGCGTCTTCAGATAGGCATGTTGTCCCTGTCGCTCACCATGTCGTGTTAGGTATCACATTTTTGGAGCCAATGCGCCCTGAGTGTTACAGTACTAGTTACGGGAAGCTTCATAGCCCCGGAACAGCATCTTTTTCGTGTGAAAAAGAAGCGCAAGAATCCGGCTGCGGTTGGTCGCCCATGCATGAGATTGTAGCAACCAGGGCCTGGATGCAGTCCCAGGTCTGAAAACCCGTTCAAGTGTTGCGGATCGAGATGTTGACAGTGCATAAATAGGCTCCTGGCAGCAGACAGATCCTGCTGGGTCGTACCGATATCGTCGTGTGTCTAAGCGGGCGCAGTCAAACCAGCCTTTCTTGTACACACTCTCTACTCGATCGAGCTCTGGCCTAGAGAATCGGAGGCTATTCTCACTAGTCAGATCATTTCATGAATAGATATCATTCCAAGGGCAAGGAGGAGAGCTACTCCCGCAGCTGGGCCCATTGTCTGCTCATCGAAAGCGTGCGTTCAATCCTGAAGCTCTCAAAATTATCCCTAGGAAGACCCTTGACTGCTACGCAGGTTCCCCGCGAGTATTGCAAGGATTCAGGAACCAATTGCTGCAACCGCCAAAGATAACCTTCTGATGTCTTTTCTCGAGTTCAATCCATATCGGTGCTGACGCCTGGCCCTTAGAAAAGGGGTATCAGTTTCTGCAGACGATTCAAACCTGCCACGTGGCATCAGCTTTTTCACGACTTGTGCGTGGACAGCAATTCTTCGTCCGGCACAGTCTGCAAGTGGAAGACATTTTGTCAGGGTTCCAAGCTGTGCTAGAGCCCTGTGCCTCCTCTTATCTTTCCTAGTCTTCGCTTTGGGCTTTACTCCGCTAAGGCCTTTGCAGGAGGGTGCAATTGGCTGCGCGGCTGATGCCTGATTCATCCCCGGGAATGCTCCGAGTCAGTTCTCAAACACACGCGATTTTTGTTTCAACTTTCTACCAGTTCCTTTCAGCACATCTCGCAGCAGGTTCCCAAAAACTAAGTAGAATTCATTCAAACGAAGGATTCGCCGGTAGGTGCTATCAATATAATGGTCCTATTGGTACGTAAGAACCCTCGGCCCTCATGATCAAAACGTTTCTTTGTAAACATCCACTCCTCCGTTCCACCTTTGTTCCGTCTTCTGCTGCGGTAATTCAGACAACAATGAATGCTTCGGCATTGGGGCGCCCTCCAATCTCAAACCCGATCTTTGAACACGTGTCTGTTCTAAACGAACGGCTCTCCTGGGCAGAGATACCTACAAACTTCCTCTCCAAAGACTTTTACTTTCATCCGTTCCGCTGCGATTATCCAAAGCGGCGCCAATCTGCACATGCAAGATTGCTCATCATTTTGCATGAAAGAAAGCGAAAGTCTGAGACTTCGGGCATGCGTACTCATTTCTCTCCGAGCGGCGATCCGTTCTGCTGCAGCTCCGGTCTTCAATTATCTGCCAAACGCTGCAAGAGACTGGCTTCTGGTTTGGAGCTTCTGTTGATGCTGTTGACCTGTTGCATCCCTCGGGTTCAAGGTTCTTATTCCGCGATCGATCCGCTCGTTCCGCTCGTTCCGCTGTAGCTCCCGGATCACTGCCATGGCACGAAAGGCGGCTCCGACGGAGCGAAGCTAGAACAAACACGTTGCAATTTGAATAGTTCCGTCCTGATTCCGTCCTTTCGCTGTTGTTTCGCTGCAGCTTTTCGACCATGGCCACGGCAAGAGGACGGCATCCAGCGCATTTTGTACTATCTGCACTGCTCTTCACACAAAAATGTTGTGCGCGGTGTATCATGTCACACTTCCGCTAAGGCTCCGCTCTGATCTCCGCTCGTTCCGCTGCAGCTCCCCGACTACGGCCACTGCAAGAAGGCGGAATCCGGCGCGGAGCTTCTGTTCTGAATCTGTTTGGGCCAACTAACACCGCAAGTCAGGTATCCAAAGATACAACCGATGTACTCAGTCTTTTCCGCTTTACTGATTCCGCTCGTTCCACTGCAGCTCCCCGACTACGGCCACTGCAAGAAGGCGGAATCCGGCGCGGAGCTGCTGTTCCACGCGGACGCGGAGGTGAATTGCCTGGCCATCTGGAACGAAGCGGCGGGAAAGCTCGGGGAGCAGCAGCTGATGAACCGGGCGGAGCAGAACTGGCAGCACTACAGGGAGGCGCATGGTCGGGGAGACAACCCGGAGGAAGCTTGAGAAGGGGGTTAAGAAAAGGTTAGGTGGCTTATAATCTAGGTGAGGCTACGGGCGGTGGGGCGGCTCGGGGAACGCAAGCGAAGAACGGATTCGGCAGCGCTACACAGAGGCGCACGGCAGGGGGGGTAACCCGGAGGAAGCTTAAGAAGGGGGGTTAGCGAGGGTTAGGTAGCGGTGAAATCTAGCTTAGCTTAGGGGCGGAGGGGCGGTACATGTCCCAGGGAATGTAAACGAAGAACCGGGCGAACGGATTTGAGAAGCATGACCCCCCCATGGGGTGGGGGCGGGAAAAGGAACTATAATAGATTTGGGCTATATAACTGGCGCTGGGTACATAGGTCTTCGTGTAGCAAATATCAATTGAATAGGAACTTGAATGCTCGGTGGAACGCTATCATTCTTGATATCACTCCGTCTTCTGGTTTGAACAAGGATAATGTCGCTCTCCATGGAGAATATATAAACCCCGGGTACCGAAGTCTGGCCGTCCGACGGAATCTTTAGTTAAGCGCAATCGCGACCTTCTTCTTCGTATGTTCTACCTGTTCTGCAAATGCTTCAAGCGGCACGTTGATGCGACAGACAAATGTCTTAGGAGCTCAGAAAGATTTGATGCCGTTTTCATGTCCATTCTGATTTTCACTTTATGGGTTTGTGTCTGTTCGTCCAAGAACAAGGAGGCAATGAAGTTGACCTGAACCTGGATGCAAGCATCCAGTAGACCTCGCAGTATAGTTTTAGCCTCACACGAGAGAGAAGCTTCTCTAAACACTCAGGGGGTTTCGCACTGCTTACTGCCCTGAGTGACTTCGATTGTTCGAGAATCCTAGCTGCTGTGGTTGGTTGCTCGACGAAGTCTTTAAAAGGCCTGCGCCGGTAGCTTTTCAAGGCAACTTCAAAGTTAAGTACCATCTTTAACCGTGTGCTAACGCTATATCGTCGATACCGATGCAAACCCACCAACATAACCACATCTGCTAACCTGCCCGCTCGCCTGCTCACATCTATGCCTCTGAGCACGGGCGTGTAAGCTGCATGCCGCCGGTTCCACGACGAAACTGGCAGCTAACAGGGTTGCTTGCGGGCTGGTTGCCGCCTGGTTACTTCGATAACCAGACAGATAAGCAGGATCAGATCGAATCCATGTCTTCCGAGTACGTATGGATCAACGACAGATTTGTTGCTTGCATGCACCAATCAATTCGGTTCTTGGGGGTACACGTCAGCACGGCAAAATCGTTTTTGGTCTGTCAGTTGTATCGGTCTGCAGTTTCAGAGGTCCGCAACGGGACGTTCGAATAGTTTTGCGCAGCTCCCTGTCTGCTTTCCATTTGTATTGTGTGTCTCTAGGCCTTGGCGCCTCCAAGCGCACTGTGTAGTGATCGTCTGTCGAACAAACTCTCCACGCACTCTTCGTTTTTATCTGTCGAAAATTCTCTGTCGAAAAAAAAATTTGGGGCACTCTTCGCCCCGACACCTTCCAAACCACATGAATACGCCAACCATGCTCAGTACTGACTGCATTCCAGTTCTTTAAACCCGGGGTTTCTAAAGGACTGACGGAATGAGAAGCTTCAAATTGCCTCCATGAGTTTGTCAAAGCGACGCGCCGGGGGCAAGGACGAACAAGTTGGAATGCACACGTTCCAAGTATGCTTTCAGTTCTTTGAGCCTCCTTAAAAGCAACGGTCCGACTTCAGCGGCTTGGCTGTGCCTTTAATTTTATAACAGTTTTTGCCGAAGACGGAGTACAGACTTAGGAAGCGCTCTCCTCGCGCAAAATCTCAATGTGGGCAGCTCGAAAAAAGGTAGAGGCGGCCAGTTCAACAAGCCGTCTGGTCGTTTAAAGTTGCAAAGAACTTCGAGTGCTAATCACCGCCCTCGATGCGAGCATATTTGGGATATTGAGGCTGCCGTTGATCTGCATTTGCAGGGCAATGATAAAAAGAAATGGGCCGTTCGGATGCCCGCGCCCAGAGCTCCTATTGCGATCTGGACATTTCTTGAGCCCGTTGCTAATCGAAACGGCTTTAGTGGTCAAGTTGGGTACCGCTAGCAATGTTTCGAAAAGTTCATGGGCGCTGAGGACAGGCTTTCACGTCAGCGGCACTTCTCTTCAGCTATCTTTGCTCCGCAGCTCCATGTCAAATTCGTTTAAGAATCAGAATAAGACGGCGGCCATGGCCACTGGCAAGGACCGCAGTCTCTTACATCGGAAGGGTGTTCTAGAAGACAGTGATCCATGTTCCGTGCCGCCGCGTGCTTTTCGCGCGCCCTGCTTCTTACTCCTTCCGTCCCATTCCGTTCGTCCCGCTGCGCTGCTCTGCTTTTGGCCCCACCGTGACTAAGGAGGGTTGCGTGTCCTTTTTTAGTATTATCAAAACCGTGTTTTCGATTTGTCACTAATGGCAGTCCGCTGCACAACCCGCTGCACAGCCTGATTCGGTGCAGTCTGCCTCGAGCTATATCTTCAATCGCTCCACGTATGTACCATGTGCTTCAATCGTTGTGATGTTCTCTTTAGTAGCCTGAACTTCAAGTTGAAGCCATGGGGTGTTCGTTACGCGCGTGACTGTTGCTGGCCGGAAACCTTCAAGCATTCTGATCTGGCGGAAGGGGTCTGGCTTGGAGCAGGACTAGCGCCACCTGTCATGAAAGGTTCCCTTTAGGAAATTCCTGGGAAATTGAAAATGGCGAACGCAACTTGAGCACCTACCGCATGCCGTTCATCCTAGTGCACCTCTGACTTCACGGTAAATAGTTTTAGCTCACGGCTTGTGACCTGGATCCAAGGTCACGGTAAACCATCCCAAAAGCTCGGACAAGGCAGCTGGCGATGACATCGCGAGGCAAGCTGTGAATTCTCACAGAGCTCGTGCTTTCTTCACCTGGAACTTGAGCCGGTGCATGGTCTGAGGTACCGCAACTGTCTTGTTCCATGGATTGCAAAGAATCTAATTGCGGCGCCACAAAGTTGGACTCGCTTAACATAGCGGATTACTGCAAAATCTTGAAAGACCTGAAAACTTTAATATTCAGCTCGTACAATCTTTTGATTCTCGTCTTTTGGTTCGTACCAGATGGGCCTTGTTGGGCGTGCGCATACCTTCGAAGTAGTTCCCGTTTGCGACTGCGGCGCTTGCATTAGATTCTGACTCCTGAAACAACTACCGTCGCTTCGTCTCAAATCTTTCAAGAGAAAGATCGATTCATGTTACGAATGCAGCTTCTCAGCGCACGAAGCCCAACCAAAAAGTTAAAAAGTTTCTTATCGATCTGGATTGGAACTATGCGCGGCAAGGAAGTGACAGACCAGTTGGGTGGTGACTGTCGCCCAGACTCTCGCCCCACCTCCGAAGACGATCAAGTAGCGTGGATCAAGAGCTACGGAACTAACCTTTTTTTGCCAACGTGGCGTGGAATCATTCGTATCGTCTTGTCTACAACTTCTTCTGGGTACCTGAACGTTCGCAACTTAGGCGAGCTTTGATCGTCTACGAACATCAGTCTCTCGAAATTTGTCCAGCGACGTTGAGGCTATTTATTCGACTGCTACTTAGGTTGTACAGATTGCCATCGCGGGGAGCAAGGAAGAAAGGGCGCGTATCGGGGCTTATTTGTGCTCATTTAACACTTCGACCCACTTCTGAAGCTCTCGAAGCCTGCTTTGTGCAGCTGTACAAATGCACACACTGCTCGCGCGCGAGGTGCTCTTGGTGTGTCTACTTCAGCCCTATGCAAACAATATATCAAACTGGCATCCGTTCAGTCCGACAGTCCGAAAGTCGCTTGATTTTGCAACCCGGCTCGCAACACTCGGAGTGCGAGCATTGCTTTGCGTCTAGCTAGAAGAAAAAACGTTTGCCACGGATTGGGCACAGCACAAAACGTCTCAGTCGAAGGGCAATGATAAAAGTGCGCCTGACTTTGTTTTGTTTGGGTCAGAAGTGCACGTGAGTTGGATCCATTGGACCGAGCCCATCAGAAGTACTTCAAAAAATTTCCTTTAACAGTCACAAAGCTTTTGGCGTTTGCCGGTTAAGAATAGTGTTTCGCAAAAATGGGTTCGACTGAATGGCCGTTATCGTGAGATAGAGTGGATTGGTACTGAGCGTAAACGCAGGGCTCCATGCACCCGTCTTACCAAGCGTTTCTTATTTGTTCGGTTTCAAATTAGCCCAGGCAGTGTTGTTCAGTGGCCCTTCAATGCTTCGGACGGAGGAACCGCGAAACACGAGTAACACGTACAATCCCCTCGTGATATTTGGGCTCGGAAAAGATTGCTATGTTGGGCTCGTGACGTAGATCAACCCAAAATTGACTCACGCACGACGTGGCATCTGAGCCTCCATCCCTTCTACATGTCAAAGCGGATACGTGAATTTGTGAATCCCCGCATGTGCAGTCGAAGGGCCCCAAATGAATCCTCACTATAAATGATAGCCCGATTTAATTAAGATCGTTGTGAGGCCACTTCAGTCTTAAACCTATTCAGGTTTTCAAACTATTCTGGTCTTAAACGTTGTGTCAGACCATTTTGATCTTAAAAGCTGAATTTCTGAGATCAAAACGGCCTCAGCAAACGATCTTAAAGTGGTTATTGACTTATAGTGGGCCTTGAACGGATAGGATAATCCGCGGCGACCCAACAACTTGAATCGCCAGCAATGGCGCATGCCCTTTCACCTTCAGATGCTCCCGCATCCGCGGAGTCACGGTGCATCGCAGCCGCAGTTTGTGAGAGTCTAACCTCGTATGCACCTAAATGAAGAACGGCATGGCTTTACACGCGTATTGCACGTACAAGTTTGGCTGCCCAGAGCATCAGTAAAACAACCTTCCCAACCCGAAGTCACCAAACGTTTTCTGTACCGCTGTCTTTGTTGCACCAGTGAGCCAGCAAACAAGCCGAGTAAGCGAAAGAAGGTCTGATTCGTTGGTGAGATCCATCTGAAGCAGCTTCTGTTGATTTCAGTTTCCACGGGTTCGAGAAGAGAGTGGACATTGATTGGGAGCGCTCGTTAATAGCGCGCCCAGGTGGCGGTTCCGTCTTTCTGAGGCCACCTTGGGCAAGATCTCTCTTCGGTGTGTCTGTAGAGCCTTAGAGTGCGCATCAGCATTGGGCAAAGCACTGCGGCTGTCAAAACTTGAGCCTTGAACGCGCCCAGGCGCTCAACTTGTAATGAAGCCACTAAGTCAGACAGTCATCGACACAAGTTGCAGGGGCGTCTGTTCGCAGAAGGCAAATCCTTCTATTCGCAGGGGCCTCAAGGCAGCAAGTCCTGCGTTAAGGTCGCCGTCAGGATACATAAGATGCGCTGTTCGGCGACCACAGCCGCTGCGAACGGGCTTCTCGGTCGCCCAACATGCGACACTAGGACGAAAGCTTCGTCAAGCTAGGTGTCCATGCGGATTTGCCAGCGTCAGGAAGGCTCGATAGCAAGTGTAGTACGGGCGAAAAATATAAGGTATTATAGCAATAATCAGGTGCCAATCACGTCGTTGAAGTCCGTCGCTCTCGGGTTCCGGCTTTGAGAAGATCAAGGAATCTAAAGGACCATCGTCTCTACCAAGCGGTTCTACTTCGTGAAAGTAGCTAAACTGCATCAAGAAAGTACCGGTGAAATTGTTCGTTCCGCTGTGAGTTCGATACCCTGTCGCCCTCATTTGTTCAGGTCATAAGCTCCACACTCAAGAGCGGGGGAAAGATCCGGTCGTTCGTGTGCGTAGAACGAGGCAAGGAAGTCTCCTTGAAATTGTGGGTGCCCTTGAGACTACCCAACATGTGATGCTGGCGTTATGGACTCGAGCCTTTTTGTCCTTCAAATTTTCAATCCAGTTGCGCGTTTCAGAATCCCGTCACGAAGCAAATTGTTGCTCACAACGTGCGCTTGCAGAGATCAATCTTTGATTGAAAGTTTAAGCTCGCGAACAAAAGCGAAAGTTTAGGTTTTCTAAAGGGAAAGCAATCGGTCACATGGAGTGTCGTTACAACACATAATACGTCCATTGCAATCGTCCTGTAGAAGTAGAAAGCTTGTTGCGCACGCAATATGGTTCAATCTAGACATGGGAATTTAATCTAGGCGCACTATGGTCCAGTCTACTGAGCGGCGTCCGATTCTTCTGCATACATACTTCTAGCTTGTCGCACAGCAAGAGCAGGATGATCTTCCGCTGTCAGCGTCCCGTCAGAGGAAAGCCAGCTCCAGCTCGCACGTTTTCCAAAGCCCTGGAACCTAATTTCTTTACGTTTCAGTAAATGTAAGTGCATTTCACTCCGAGTCGATGCGTACGTACCAAAGACCGCATGCCTGCTCTCATTTTAGAAACCAATCGATGCATCAGTTGGCCACGCAGCGTACAATGAGCCAGGCGAAACGGCTGGACGTACGTTCGTGGTGCAGTTATAAAATTCTGGACCTGGTTGCTTTGAGAGAAGTGGTCCTTGTGTCCTTTGACCGACGCCAGTCCGGCGGTACCTAGCTCTGAACCCTCCAGCCTTTCACTAAAAATGATAGCCCCGTTTAAGATATCGATCGTTGCTAAGACCATTTTGATCTTGAACCGATTCAGCTTTTCAGGTTGTTTTGGCCTTAAACTTTGTGCCAGACCGCTTTGATCTTTAAAGCTGAGTTTTTGCGATCAAAACGGCCTCAGCAAACGATCTTACACCGGGAAACGTTCTATAGTGTTTGGAGCGTTCGAAGGGCTAGTAGCAAGCGCGAAGTGCAAATCAGGACTCCGATCGAAAATCCGGCAATATGTGGGGCGGCCTCTAACATACCCACCATAACAAAGTGTTACTTTTGAGTCTGGGGCGTCAGATTAAAAGCTCGCAAAGTCTTTGAATTGAAGGCCCTGGAAGCAACCCTGAATGTGGCAACAAGGCAACCTTGAAATGGTCCTGCCTCGGCCTCAGTGAGAAAGGTTGGACTCCGTTGTTCGGCGCACGGCCGGAGGGCGAAGATAACAAATGACACGCGAGACTCGCTGTCGGCGAAGCACGAATTCTTCGGCTTGAGCCACTCTTCTTACTGACACTCATTCAGTGGGAATTCAGTCACCCCGCTCCAAATCAAGACGTACGTTACTGATTAATTATTGCCGCTCTGCCAAAGAATGTCTGTCGAAGAGTACGCCAAAAAATACGCCAGAGAAAGTGAACGTGGGCGTTGCAAATTCACCCTAATATATGGCCTCCTGTACGTGTGAAAGCTCCGAGCTGTTCGAAGTTTTCATCATACTACTCAAAAACAGGAAAGCTTGTCGCTGAGTTGATTACCGCGTTGTCGACCTGGCAGAAATGATTTCTGCACAAACTTCCCACCGGGTATTCATGTGACTCTGCACGCCGCCCACGATTCTCTCAATTGGTTGTGTGAGGGCGCACTTTAACGAGCTTTGTATGCCTGTAATCTTGCATTTTCTTCCTCGTCAAGAGCTCTCTCGTTCATATACAATCGAATACTCAGGAGGACCGTGACAGGGAGTGCGCGACGTAGGAGGATTCATGGCGTCCCTTGAGCTCTGAGGATCCTAAGATTTTCTGAAGTCATTACCTCAATGTGGGCAAATGAGAGGCGCGATTAAACTGGAATAAAATTTTTTGACTGAGTTTCCTCTAGTTAGCTGAGCCTTCAAAGTGGTGGAACACCGCCAAAATCTCAACTCCAAGGTACGGGCTTTTGTGTTGGCAAAACCTGCATGGATCACTCTCCTAAGTTACACGAAAGTTCTGGTTTCATCAGTGCCGTGACTGGAAGGCATGCGGGATTGACTCAACCAGCAACTTAACTCGTTTGCGCTAGAGATTAGTCGGCAAGGAAGTCGAAATACCTGGGCGGTTGACCTTGCCCAGTAGATGATACCTAACTGGAGAAACGGAGCCTTCTGATTAATTAGCACCTTTGGCAGACGCTAGCGGTACGTTCTCAATTCAGAAGGCAAAGTAGTCCCTTGTCATGAGCATGGCATCTATTTCGTACGTCACATGGTTCAATTGTCCGGCAGGACCTTGTCCTTACTCCTGCCAATTTTTGTGTACTGAATCAATCGAGGGCGCTTTTGGGCCTTGCGTACAATTGCTTCAGTCGCACGGAAGCAGCCTGAGCTTTACGGGAAAGCACTCCGCGAAGACGGAGAAAATCCTAGATTGTCAAGCAAGGGCGTGCATATTTATAAGAATGATTGAGTTCGCTAACTTTCGGTATAGCTGATCAGCATGACTTCGATCTTTACTGAATGTTAAGCCTGCAACCGTTTCCCCCGATGCGAGTTCCAATTTAAGCGTTTGAAAGATTATAGGATGTGTACAGAGGTTCGGTACGCTTCCCGTCTGTCCCACTTGCTCAGTTTCGCGATACCAGTGCGGGAACGTTTTGCTGGTCTTTCGGGTCTCGCACTACGGGGCAAAGAAGATGGCTTGCTGTGTGGTGCTTCTGAACGTCCGCCGCCCAGCACGAGCTCGCGCCTTCACTGAGCCTTCGGACCTTCGCTACATCGACTTCATTTAAGCTCATGACTACCCGTTACGCTCATGACTACTACTGCCATCAGTGATCAGTACTCGTGAATTCAGGTATCAACACTTGCTTAGAGCACATTCACGTGCACGTTAGTCACAGGCTTTATTTCTCCGGTGCACCGAACGGAATGATCTGTACGCCATCGCACGATGTAGAAGAACCAGGCCTTTCTTCCAGATTAGTTGCCTTCGTACCAATCCGGCCGCTTTCTCGTCTTGGACGCGTCAATCAACCTCGGACAACGTCGGAGATACAAAAATCTGTTTTGGTTCGTCTCTTTCCATCCGTTCCACTGCGACCGTCTGACTTTAACTCTTGATATGAAAGACAACGCTTCCGACGCGTGCTGCATTACTTGCGGAGACTACGAAATGATTGGTCTGAAAGAAGAGACTCTCAGCGCCCGACTCATCTCAGGGAGAAAAACGCCATGAACAAGGCGAAGCATGCACGACACTGATTTATGCAAGTAGACATATTCTTTCCACGATGTGGTTGACCTCTCTCTCCCCTGTGAGGTTCATTCCCACTCGGCAATGAGGAGCCTGCAAGTGTGGGCACCAGGAATGTGCCCACATGCAGAATCATGTGACAGGCTGATTGCTTTCCTGGTGTGCGACATTGACTAGGTTTGCCCGCTTTCTAGCGAAGCATTAGACTGTGCCAAAGCCTCCGAAAAGCTCTTGGATCAATTGTATGCAAAGACCCAGGAAAGCGCCTGTCTTACCTGGGGTCTTGTGAGAATATCGGCGCGATCATGGTACAGGACGCAACGGATCACAGCATGCGTGGTGGCAGGTCGATGACGCCGTAAGTAGTCATGGGCTAGTGAAAACTATGACAGTGGCTTTGTAGAGCCACATGCGAATGTTTTGTCGGTCATTGGTTCATATCGACCGACGGCTGTTCTGACTGTTCGCAATCCAGGCGCGTTACGACTCTTCAACTTGGCCTGGAACGCAAATCCTTGAAACATGGGTGAAGTATACCGTGAGCGGCTAAACACGTGTCTTCAATTCCGCCACCCGGAAAATACATATTACAAAGCGAGAGCGTATCCTCTCCACAGGCTAGGCACCGCCCAGGGCTAAAAGAAACATTGAAGAGCCGTCATGAATGGGATCTTGTTCTCTCCGAGACCAATCTGCTCCTTCTTCCGCCCCTTGCCCGCCCCTTGTTTCGTGTTTTGAAAGGTAAGGGCACCGTATACGTACGATAACAAATCGGACGCTTCGATTCGTCTTCGGGGAAGAAGCACTCCAGTGTCTGACGTAACACCTCGAATGGGCGCAGGTCTCTCGGCCGGTGCAGACTTAAGCTAGACTCCCAGTGCAGCAAACGTTCCCCAGGCTGTTCACGTTCTTCAGGCCCCGCAACGTTCGTGACTGGCCAGCGGCAATGAAACCATCCGAGTGGGCTCGCGCCTAGTCAAAAGACGTAGCGAGAGCAATCGATCCCCTCAGGCTTACAGTTTCAGGGCATTCAAGTGGGTATAAGGACCCTGCTTCCTTCGGATGACTGATTGCTGCTTGCAGCCTGGATCTTCGGCCAAGCGGCTTTCAAATGCCGGCAGATTCATCACGTCATTCAAAGCTAGCGCTGCATCTGCTTGAGACTAGTGCCCACCCCACGACTGATACTGTAAGACGCAGTCTGCAAGTGACCTTTTAGTTTCCGAATCTGCTTTAGAATAGGTTCAAAGCATTTGGTTTGCTTTACACCATTGTCCAGCCTCGTGGATCGGCCTCAAAAGCGAGCTGCAGCGCGCGCAGCAGTCTCTCTAGCTTGTTCACATGCAAAAAGTTCCAAATCAGTCAGAATCCTTGCAATCAGGGATCTTCGCCCGCTTAAATCCATGGATTTCGACGGCCAGGAAAGATAAGGACGCCAGACAAGTGGGCGATGCCCCACAGCACGAGTCTCCACTAGGCTTTATTTGAGCCTCTGGTTCTTGAGATGATAGAGGAAGCGCGCAACGAAGGAGGCGGCGCGATGCTGACGTCGGCAATCTGCACTAAAGAGGAGCTTTATGATGGATGCAATATCAGTGTTTATGTATTTGCTGCTTTTCCTGAACAGTTTAATGTTGTGTTGCCGGCAAGAACGAATCACGTAGGCTTTGAGCTGAGGCCCACTGCGAGGTCTGAGTCGTATCTAAGCCGCCGGTAGTTCAATCTTATGAAAACGTGACGCCTTCCTAGAATTTTCCACCCCTTTTGCATGATCTTTATATGGAGAATTGTAATACAATCGGTGGGTCCAGTTAGCTAGAACTCTGAATATGCTTGACACCCGCAAAGCGCTCAACTTCTCGAGACGATCTTGAGACGGGGAGTTTCAGACCATCAGAACCGCGTGGCAAAGCGATCGCGAATGTTGAAGATTCAGGAGACTGCCGGTGGATCGCAACTCCATTTCCTGAAATCCAAGAATACGGTGACACTTTTCAACCGCTAGTGGACGAGACAAGCTCCGGCTTTGCTGCTGGTTTGAATGTACAGGGCTGTGTGATTCCATCGGTTGTGGTCTTGGATTGGTTCTGCACTACATTAAGAAGGGCAAAGAGAGAACTTTCATGGCTGTATCACAGCCAAAAAGGCCGTCATGCCTGTCCGAGCCCTTTGCTTCCTTTTCACATTCGCAGCGTATCAAAAATACTGCTTCAAGCTAAGCGTTCCCGACGGTTGCTTAGTACTGCGCCTCTTGAATGTTCTCAAGCGTGACGCCATCACGATCCCGGGGAAGCATCATCAACCCTCCGACGTTGTCGAAAGTCCTTTCTGTCGGACTCTCTACATCCGACCCTTTTTTTCTTGAACCGTGATCGGATAAGGACGCGGCGTTCACAGAGTTTACTAGAACAAAATGATCCACGAGTGATCGGCTTATTGCCGGCTGGAGAGATTGGGCGGCGGCTCTAGCGCTTGAGCGCCCATCTGTACACTGGGACCAGAATAAAGACACCAGTGAGAAATCTTACGGTGAACTCGAGACCCCGATCTTCATTAACGAAAGTGTACAAAGGCTTAGAGCCTTTGAAAGTGCGACTGATCGCAAACCGCGCTGCACAGAAAGGAAACGCGTACGCAGGCAGCCGTCCCTTTTGCACCTGCCTATAGCGCGCTGTGCCACGGGAGTCGAGCACGCACGCGCGCGTGCGGCTCCAGCCGCGAGGGCGTGGCAGAGCGCGCGGCGCCCTAAGCGAGCGATATTCTTGTCGAAGACACGTCGAATGCTGAGAAAAGAAGAATGGCTCGAGACAACGCTGCAATTTCAAAAGAAGGTGTGCTCGATCTTTCACCGTGACGCCCAAGCGAGCAGAAAATGCTTCTGACAAGATCGTTGGCAAGATTCTGATCGAGGTGAGAGGGCGCCAGCAAAGGAGCCGACGCGACCTTCGTACAAACGCAAAAATGCAGGAGGCAGCTTTTGCGTCCAGCGCGGGCGGGCGCGCGGACACGGGCACGCTTACACGTGGCCGCGCTTGACTTCGAAAGGCGCTTTGTTTCAACCGATCACGAAATTTGTTTTCAATATTTTGTGTGACGCACTCGAGCTGGCTTGTTTCAGACGTCAGTTTAGTTTATCCTCTCGAGACACCTTCGAGAAGCAGGCTTTCTAAAGGGCTGGGCTAGGAGTGGAAGCTTCCGGGTTCATATACTATAACTCAGGTGCCACAAACTCCGAGTCGCCTTTGACATCTGGCGTTTCAATCGTGTCTATGCAATTGATGTTTGCGGCTGAATGGTCAATACTGGCGCGCGCGCGGGAAGGCAAGGATTGTAGCGTCCCATGCTGGTTGCTCTTGTCAACCAACGATAATCATCTCGAACAATCACTGAGCCCCTCTAATGCGCAATGAGACTTACCAAGGAGAGTCGCCGGCTCAAACAGTGATCGGTCCGTTTCTCTTGGGACTTACTTTCGGTGCAAGTAAATCTACATAGGGGCTTCGATTTTCTGACACAACGTTTTGACGGGCGACTGCGTAGGATTGGCACCGGCGTGGACCTTGCAACGTTACGCTGGCCCTTTTGAGTCTCAAAACCCAACTATTTCTCAAGCCTTTGTTTCCATTCGAGAGCAACAGTTTAAGAGTACCAATCCCGGTCCCACCTCCTATTTGCGAGCTTCGAGCTTCAAACAGTGAGCGGCGCTGGCCTTCCTAGTGCGATGCTGAAGTTTGGACTCAATCGACAGCTTGAGTCGAATAAAAACGGATCTCCGGGTCTCCCAATGATAGAGATGACTGTTTGCAAGCCTTGCACACAGCACTCATAACTGTGCGCGCAAACGCCTTTCTCTGACGGGATTGCAGAGTCAGTCGCTGCCCTTCGCCTAAGATTAATCAACGGATGCATCCGCATCGATCAAAGCCAACTTATACGACTTTATTGGGTGTCCTGCTTCAGCGGATGGGGATGTCAAAGCAACACTTTTCTCAAAGCTTGAAGCTCATGCAGGTAATTTGACGAACTTTAACTTTGATTGAGAAAAGGTTCGCGAGCACCGCTTGGCATACTCAAACGGCGACGTTCGTTAGTTGCCCCAAGGAATCGTGGGACTAGACTCAATTGAACCACCACGTTCTGTTCCTGAAAGTTAAGTTTGTATTATAACTAATTAGCAGCTTGAAGCCTAGCCAGGCGCCCTCCTCAGGGCCTGTTGGCTACAAGAGCACCCGCTTTGTGGCACTCGCGATGTAACATCAAGAGGCCTTGTTGTCCAACGGGAACTTAAATCTTTGCGGCTGACTTGAATGAAGAAGGCAGTGGCGTGCGCTGGCACGAAGTGGGCAAAGAGGAGCATTTCTGGGTCAATATCGCCCACACGCTGCTTGATTGTACTTGACCATGAGCCCTTACAGTGGACCAGACGAGACCATCTCATTTTGAAGTGACACAGTCGGACGAGCAGACGGTCTCGCTCACGGCTCCTGGCACCTCTTCTCAAAACGGTAAGACTTACTTATCCGACATTCAAAGGCCGCACGTCCACTAGTGGGTAGTCAACATCTTAGTACGGAGCCGCACAACTCATGAGCTTTGATGTCTGAATAGCAAGCAAGGAAATGAAAAGTGTGGGTGATGGCTCAGACGCGGTTTCCGTGGTCAATATTTATCTTTCGGATAGCCTCAGCTCAGATCGGTCAAGGTGTAATGTGGGCTCGTACGAACAAACTGTGCGGGCAACGAGTCAATGGACGATCTGGGCTATACCGAAAGAAACCATCTGGGCTGCTTTCAGATCCAGTGCCCACGAAATCCGGGACAATCTTTCAATGAGTCCTTTGTTGAAGGCATGCAGAATAGCATTCTCTCGAGGATCAACCAAAAGACAGCGAGCTGCAAGTTGTACGGAGATCACGGTGCAGCCCCTCAATGAGATGTTTTCTCCCCGACTGCTGGCCTAGTGTTGAAGTTCGTACTCCACCTTCGTCCGTTCTTTCGTACCAACTAGTATCACGTATGCCATCCTTTCTTCAACATGCGGCCAGGTGATTTCGCCCTCACATTGAAGGGCGGCTCATACGGCTTTGAAACACGGGCTGCCACATCACGAAAAGCAGATTCCCACTTTTGAAGGCACCCAGCAACGTATACATCGCTGAGTTCTTTCCAATCTTGCATTACCGCAAGGTGAGCTCTTGCTGCTTTTGAAACGTGAAGGTGATCGGACTGCTGTTCTCGCAGGTCCTGATTCTGCTTTGACAATAACGATTAAGGGGTTTCCCTTATCATATCCCCAAAGAAATAGATTTTCGATGCCGCGACTAAGATGCGGCCGGCTAGGAAGAGAAAGTTTAGCTGGGCTGGTTATAATCTCACCGACAGCGCTTGACTTCTAAGCCGCCGGTCGATGGAATCCACCTTGTAGACGTACGTGACGCTCCCTAGTAGGCGGCGTTTTGGGCACCGGTATGACACCTTATACAATTTATGCAAGCGTCGTCACGTTCTAGAAAGTGGTCCATCGTTATTTTTGCAGACCGAGTGGGTAATCTAACTTACGGGAACACTGAGCTTAGCTACGAAACGATTCTGACAGTATTGTAAGAGCAAATAATTACTGCACCTATAGCGGGTCGAGTGAATCAAAACTCGGCTCCTGATCGATCTGGCCCAGATCCGGCATTGGAAAAGCCTGATGGCAAGATCTCCATTGACCCCCGTTCTCCCTAGGTGCCTAAAGGCAATGAACTTAGCTAGAATACACTGGGCGGTCCAGGCCCAAAGACTGTATCGGTCTTCGAAATGAGCCTTTCTCTCTCTGAAAGCATCTTATCTCTCTATGCATAGCCCACTGCAGCGCCCTTATTCGTAGGCCCACACGCCCCCATCGCTTTTTTGTTTTCTGCTCTAATCAGATGTTCACGAAGTTCGGCGTCTATTAATTGTTACAAAGCTTGGAATTCAACCTCGGTGGGTCGCCCTCTTGAGATCAGGGCTCGCGATCGGTAGAATGAGAACACGACTTTCTCGCAGCAGCCCGCATAATCATGATCTGGAGGACTACACTTGTGGGTTTGACCATCCCGCTTTTATGCCCGAAAGCTAAAAGCCTTTGCGGGCGCAAACCCCTTAATCTCCGGTGAAGCCACGCGCAGCTAGCTCGAGTCCTTCCTCATTACCTTGGACTTCTTCCGTCAGTCCATCGTCCTATCCAACAGAAAAGGTGCAAGGCTTTACTTTTAGCCATTTCGCGTGTCCTTTGGTAATGACGAGCCGCCGGTCGAGGCCATTGGTACGTGACGTTCCTGTAGGTGTGTGGGGTGTTGAGCCTGGTCGCAATCATGAACAGTAGTCCATCTTTCCAATGTGATGGTTATTCCAAATCGGGCGTCGATCACTTCGCTTGTCTTATGAGGCATCTATTCCACTCAAATCCTGGCCGCTAGGCTCCCAGAGCGCACAGGCTGCACGCCCGCACAGTGCAGTAGCAAATGGTCTTGCCTCGGGTCATGACTCGCCTGCTGGCGAGCACGATTGCCCTTATGCGAACGTCATCACTTTCTGTAAAAAGCACCATCAACCTGCGCACCGACTCAAACAAATCAAGGCAATATGGTCGATTAGCTTAGATTATGCGGCCGCTTCTTTGAATTGTTCGGAGCTGCTTTGCAATACAGCGTAGCGGACCGCATCAATTGTTTTCTTTCCAATGGAAAACGTGACAGCCCCTCTCCTTTCTTGTGTGTCTGCTTGAAGGCAAGATTCCTCTATTTCTATGGGCTATCCATGCCCACAAACCCTATTCTCGATTAAAGAGCCTTCTTGTGGTTTTTGAAAGCAGAGTCTGAAGAGAACACTCCGCATGTGAAAGCCGCGCCCTTTAGATCTTAGGCCCACGTAAATTCCGTCGGCTCGGTTTGTTCTGCTTTGTGCAAAGGCGTTTGATCCTCCAATTGCGGTACGTTACGTACATGGCCGAAGCGCAGCACAGTTACCGGATCATCTCTAGTCTCCTCCTGACAACTTCGATTGATGCAGGAACTGCAAGGCGTACCTAAATGCTTTCGGTGATTTGGACCTCACAGACCGTTTAAAAGTATTTTCAGGGCAATGGTTACGAATCCGTCACCTAGAAGGTGCTTGTCGTGCACGACCTTTGGCGCACCTCCGCTCGCGGGCCTTCGACAGGTCTGCCACGCGCGGACGGAAGATTCAAGTTGCCGTCGACAAGCTAGCGACAAAATCTTGTTAACGAGGCACAGACTCGCCATGGTTGAGGACGCCTTAGGGCAAAGAAGGAAGTTCCTGGACGCATGGGTTTGCGAATTAGGGCCCATGTTGTGTGGAGCGGAGCCCGTTGTGAAAAGAAAATATACCAGAAACAAATCACCTTTAAGAAGAGCACGAGGATATTCTGCTCCATGGGATTTTCATCTTACTTGTCTTTGGAAATCCCACCAACCCAAGATATTATCGCAGCTGATGCGAGACTGCGGATGCTCGCAGTGCTTCATGATTGCGGCTCTAGCTCCATTTTTGACCTTGTGGCCTCAGAGTTTTCTGAGCTGCGGAAACGGAACAAGTCTCACTCCCGGCTACCCATGAAGGTGGTTGTGCGCTTCAAAGCGGCGTTGATGGTTCAAAGTTAAGTCATGGGGAACGTCATGTCCCTCAAGGGAGGCAGGGACAGAATCTGAAGCCCGCCCAAACGCGCCCATTTGATATTTACGGCCCACTTTTTCCGCCTGCATTTCGTCGCATTCATATGAAAAATGTTTCATATGTCACTTAGGCTAATCTAAGTACTGTTTGGGCGCCTCGGGAAATACTGCAGCCTGCTTCGTTCAACCTAAACGGATTAACGTCGAGCTTGATGCTGCGAGCTTTGTACCCGACTTAGATTATATTAAAAAGTAGCTTCCAACAATTCGCAGTCTGCTTCAGAAGTGACTTTTTAGATACTGTGATACTCGTCAATCTTTTGGACTCATAATCAGGGTTTCATCATGTGAAGGTATGGCCGAACTTGGCCCGGCAACCCACGGATTTTGAGCAAGAACCAGATGAAAAAATAAGTCAAAGCAACGGACGCGGATTCTGGCCAAGGTGCTCTCTTCTCGAAAATAATCCACTCTTGAAGTTTCAAGGATGTGAGAGCGAGAGGAAGTCCACAGCAGGTCGCATAAAAAGCGCGGGCGAACGTGCAGCCGCGTGACTTTCCCGCCGGTAGAGGCGCGCTTGCGTCACGGAAACATCAGCTTGGTAGACCCATCTCCAGCGTGCTCGAGCGGCCCGCCCAACGGTACAGCGCGCGCGCGTGGCACAGCGCGCAACGCCTTGAGCGAGGGAAATCTCAAGTGTCAGAAAACCCGTCTGCTGCTCGAAATTAGGGAACGAGATCGATGGACGGCTGCTATCTGAATAAAGGCGGCGGGCTATATATTCCGCTCTGAAGTGCAAGCGAACGGAGTGCGCTTCCAGAGTCATCCAAACCGTTGCGCGCGTCGGGGAAGGAGCCGACGCGGGCAAGCGCGCAGCCGAGTGCGCGTTTAAACGCGCAAAAGTGAAGCTAGTTGAGCGCGGAAGCGTGCGCGGACGCGGCAGCCTCCGTCACCGCACGACATCTTTCTGGATCTTCAATTTCTGCAAAGCGTGCTCTCGTTCTACCGCTTGTTGACAGCAAGTTTCGAGTCAGGTTCGTTCATGCTTCGTCCTGTGTGCGCACACACGTGACACACACGTGTGTGTTACGTGTGACACACAAACACGTATATGTCTCGCAAGGCTCCACCGGCTTCAAGGTCCTCATAGTCGCCGAGGCAGTGACCAGGATGGAAATATGCCTCTTTGCCAGCTTGTTGGCAGGACGGGCCAGGTAATCTGTGACGCCAATATGATTGGGGTATGATTGTCCATCTGCTAAGCAGCGTCTGTGAATCGGAGCAAAACGATTGTAATTTTGGTCTACCACAAGCGGAGGTGTCCTTTAGGCTGGTCTTCTCATTGTCGGTTGCGAAGCGTGCACCTCTGTGCTTCCTAACCGGATCACGGATGCTAGCTAGCGTCGAGGCGTTCTTCGCGAGAACCTTACGCCCGTTTGATTCTGCCGTTTCTCGGACCGTCGGCTACTGGTCTTTCAGTAAGCTTATAGTCGACAAGCAGAGCTCTAGTAAATTTCGAATCTGATGTCCTAATGCACTGCTGTTGTTTTGCAGATCTTGCCAGCTCCTTTAGAGCTATATCTAGTGAACAGGCCGTAGTGGGAAAGCTTAAATCTACACCCGAGAAATCTCGCTTGGGGATCATGCCACGGCCCACCTCGTGAGTGCCGGTTAGGAAGAAAAATGGTCGGCTCCGAGTTGCGGCTCAAAGCCAGTTGTGTTGTATGAAGTCGTGATCATGAACCGGCGCTTGATTCACATGACATGTTAACTTCTTAGCGCATACTGGATCTCGATACATCTGATGGGGAACTGTCAGGCCGGAGTGCCAGGCTTGGGAGCGCGCGGTACCCCTTCAGTTCGTAAGGGCCATGCTTTACTCGATCCGATATTTTTGTTTTGTCTGATATATATGCTAGTAAACTCGTTGCAGTCTCCGGCCCGCTTGCGAAAACGCTTTTTATACTAATCGAGACCGACCGTGCAAAACCAACGGGACGTTAATGTCTGGAACCCCAACATTCAAATGGATTCAAATTCAAGAACCCAGAAAGCGTTCTTACGACTAGATTTCAAAGAAAAGTGGTCAGGCTCCACAACTGTTTACGCTCCATCAGAAACATTCACCACTCACGGACGTGGTCACTACATGCAAACGCCCCGCATTCGCCAACTAGAACGGGCGCAGGCAGTGGCTACCTTCCGTTGGATTTCTCGAGAACATCAAGAGGCTCGTTGGTAAGGGTTCGCGAAGGGCAAGGAGGACAATATTGTACGCATGATGTGCAAATATGTGCGGATTGAGACGAAGAGCCAGATTTGCTGAGCCCTTTGCAGGCCGATGCACCACCAAATCACCAAGGGTATTTGAGATAAGTACCGAGTTGTGCTTTGAGGAGCAGCGCACCGAATTGTTTTTCAATCTCCAAAGTCGAAACGAGAACATAAGGCGTCAAGTTAGTGCAATCGTCTTTACAGGTTCTGATCCGTATTTGATCCGTGTCTGCTTGCAAGCTGTACGATTCTGGGCGGTCCAAGCCCAACTATTGTTTGTGTAGATGTTTTTCTCCAGATCAGAGGCACACATGGTGACCGTCTGCTCGTTTTGTTCTTCCCAGAGACGCGATTACTGAGAAACTCTGGTGTTTCGTCTCTCAATAGTAACACGCATGCTTGAGCCCCGTACAAATTTAACCATACCAGAGCACACTCGTCAGACCGGTCCGGACGTAGGCTGCTTGAGCAATTCAAGGAGAACGCTTTTGCAACCGGATATTCCCCGCCTTTGTTACCTGGGCCATCCATGAAAGTCTCCAAAAACTTCCTCTGTCTTGATCAAATGAGTACTTTGATACCCACCAGATAGTTTTCGTGCACGACCTTCGGCGCTCGCACCCCGCTACCACATACTAGAGGTCTCGAACAGGTCTCCGCATCTCTGCCGTTTGACAAGGAAAAGTTCTCGTTGACAACGATAATGAAGTTTGGTACTAAGCACAGACTCGCAGTACTTAAGGACCGCCTTGAGGCAAAGAGGATGCTCCCTCGACTCGCAAACTGGATTTGCAAATAGTGGGTTGGTTTCTGAGCCCTTGAGGACCAATGCATTCGAAATTCCTTCAAAGAGCATGCGTGATCTTGCTACAAGGGTTCTGCTCCACACATTTTCTTGATTTGCGACGAACCCAAGAGATAAGAAAGGTACGATACTGCGCATAACCACGTTGATTCGAGATAGCGGCTCCAGCTCCGTTTCCGATCTTGTGGCCTCAGGGTTTTTTTCAAAAACGCGGAGACGGAAGCGGGCTCAGCCGCATCACGAAAAAAGGTGGTTGTGCGGGTTAAAGCGGCGTGTGATGGATTTGCTACGTCGTGGGGGGCGGGTTCTTCAACGGCAGAGGAAACATGCTCTGACGCTTCGTGATCAACTGCGTTAATTTGAAAGTTGCACCCCACGTTTTCCGCGGAACCTGCATTCCAGCGCCTTCCAAATTCGATGTTCTTTAAGCCCACTTCTATCCCCTAGGCAGTACCAAAGGAGGATTCTTTGCATGGCGCCTCGCGAACTTCTGCAGCCTGCTTCCTTCGACGAACTAATGCTGCTGGCAGCATCAAATAATTTCTCTGAAGTGCTACGTTTATTAATTAGCTCTACGAAGGCGTAGCTAGTGTGCTTCCACTTGTATCGTGACCGTCCGATAGGGGGAGTGATCTAGCGGCGTCAACACAATCCTGGGGTCCGGTTCAAGACGTGCAACTATGGTCGATACCGAACTGACACCCTACTGAGCACAATTAGATGGCAACGAAGGCAAAGCATTGGGCGCGGTTTCGGCCCAAGCAAGATTCTGGCTATGTTTGTTTGTAACCGAGCCGTCGAAATTTGAATCTTGACAAAGGCGAATTAGTGGCTTCCCGCTGTAAGACAGAATTAAGGTTGAGCTGCAGAAGCTTGTCATTCCGTCGACCCATCATGATTTAAAGCTAGGGTCTGTCAGATTGATCTGTTGTTTTTCTATGAAAGAAAATAGTGATTTCCCCTGCGTCCTGAACTTTCCCAGGCCTCGGGGATCGTTTACCCTCCGTGACGGTCCTCTTACTGGACTCGAAAAAGTTGTCGCCTTTTTTGCCAAACCTTCGCCCGCGGCGCCAGGCCCTTTATGAAACCGCGGGCGACAACCAAAGATGATCGACATTCAATCGCAGCACGCACGAAAGGATCTTGTGATTTGCTCACACTCATCGCACTGCGCCGCAAAAGTGTGAAAGGCGCGCACGCAGTCACGCCCTGATGCGAGCGCGTGGTAAAGCGCGCGGGGCAAAGAAATCAAGCGCGCACAATTGTCGGCTGAAACAACAAAAGATTGCCCGGCTGACGAAACACTTTAGTTTTCCAAGTGAGTTTGCCCCATGGCTAGTCTGCTCCGAAAAGTACGAGAATTGAGAAAGGTTCCGACAAGGTGATCCAAACCTGATCCAAGCCTGCAGCGCGCCGGTGAAGGAGCCGACGCGGTCACGCACGCAGCCAAGCGCGCGTTGAAACGCGCGAGAACGCGCTAATTGGCAATCGCGGGAGCGCGCGGAGACGCGGCCGCGCTCCGCTCTTAAGCGCACGGAGGAGCCCTTTGTAACGCAGATGATCTTTGACGCAGAGAGGATGAGCCAATGTTGTGAGCTGCTCGATCTTCGATTTGCCGACGCGGGTTGCCCGCAACTCAGGCGGCACGGCGAAGCCGACTCGGAAAGGCGGTTGATTGTGTTCCCTTTAGAAGGCTCGCACGCTCGATTATAAAAGATTCTTGTACGCTAGCTCAGAATCTTGAAATGAGGGTTCGAGAGAACATTGGCGATGACGACAAAAGAGCAATCGTTGGGCGTTGATCGCTGTGCCCCATAGTTTTTTCACCTCTTGGAAGCCAAGCACTTCAAGCAAGTTTGGCATTCGCGCGCCACCTGTGTTCCGTCTGTTTTTTCGACAGGTTTGATTTTGGAAAGCGATCTTTTTCTTGATCGAAGCCTATCGGCCTGTTTCAATCCCGGTTCTTTCACAGGGAGGATTGGTCGGTAACCTAGGTCCAGTAACCTAGGCACCCAGGTTATGCCTAGGTTACAGGACCAAGGTTGTTGACAACCTCGGTATCACCTAGGTTGCTGTACAATAATTTGACTTGTGTCACGTTGTGAGTAACCGAGGTCCCTAGGTTGTTAACAACCTAGACACACCCAGGTTACAGAAATTTTGGGCCCAGGTTACGCCACAACCTGGGTGGTTTGTTCTTAATCTGGGCATACAAACAGTATATAGATTTTGTTTGGAGAACGTTTTCAGATCAAAAGAAGCAATAGCAGAGTGGTAAGACGCTTGATTCTGGTAGACATGCATTAGAACGTGGGTTCGAACCAGAGAGCCCATAGCTGCGCTCTCTTTTTACCTCTCGGAAACGCCTATGAAAAGCACCAAAGTAGACACTTTCCCAATCCGTTTTCTCCGTTTCCTTTTCGACTTCGACTTTTTTGCGACTTAACCATGCTTTGGCACGTCCTTTGCTACAAGATGGTGTTATCCTTTTGGAAAATCTCATGTTTCTTAACGGCCAGAAAGCGTCACAAAGGCTCAAATTCTTCTTCTGCGCATTTGAGTTATCAACAAACCAGGTCGAAGTTGTTCGCAACCCGGGTCAGCATGGGTTGTGCAGAACCTACCCGGGTTAAGAGTGCCACTCAACCCAGGTCCAAGGTTACCTAGGTTACTACCTATGTTACGCGACAACCTATGCAATAACCTCGGCACAACCTACCAAGGTTACTGACCAATCCCCCCTGTGTTTGGGGCACCGTTCTAACAAGCAGAAACACAGAAATCCGTTCCCCTCATCGAAGTTGACGCAGTGGCAGTGACGCGATTGCCAGAGGCCTCCCTTGCCAGTGTTCTGATAATGGCTGGGAATTGCCTGATGATCACGTGTCTGACGCCATGTTGAAACGGTTATATCTGATCTCAATCCTGCAGATTGATCAACGTAGCAAGGTCTGCAAGTTTTCGAAAGCCATAGTTGTGCTTCGGATGATTCTGAGGCTAATTTGTGAACATGTGTTGTGTATGCTAAAGGTCTGCTGGTGTTCCGTACCCGAGCTTAATTATATATGGCCTGCTCCGCACTCTAAGACGGAACCAAGACCAAATTACTGTAAGCATAGAATACGGAAACCATCGATGGTTGGTTGATCCCACCCATGGTCATCGACTTGATAAGCTTCAGCTCGCTTCCTGCATGGCCTCAGGAAACCGCGTACGCAAGAGACACTTAGGAATCCCCTCCGTCGAAGCAGTTGCGTGAAGCAGGCGTGTAACGAGTCTGTGAGGAACCAGCTCCATGATGCTGTGTGGTATTGAATACTGTAGAGCTTGGTAAACAATCCAGGCTTTTAATTTCCGACTGTTGAGCACACAGCTAATAATAACTGGATTACTGGCTGCAAGGTTTATGTTGAGAATGTGCCCAGGATGTGGCCGTCCGGCTGCCGCACAGCGTGGAAGAATGAACGTCTCGTGCCCATGTTTAACTCGTGATATCCGCAAGCACTGTAGCTTGAAGCAAGCTAGCATCTTTTCAGGAAGACGCATGTCTTCACTTTTGCCAACGGCCACGTGGAATTACAGGGCGTCAAACAGAATGAGATACGGGACGCCTTTTTGACGCAATCTTTGAGTTGCGCTGAAGAACGACCGCGAAGCGTTCAGATCAGTTTTTGATCGTACTTCGATTTCGAAATCGAACTCGAATATTGGAAAAGCTCTACTTTACCCTCTTTTCATGCCGCTCCAGGGCAAGGATTTGGCAGACTGTTACGGGCGGTCCAGCCCACCAATAACAGCTTCTTGGAAGACACCAAGTGAGCCTGACTCAATATATAATCGCATAGCACATTCAAAGGGGGTCTGACTTAGGAAACCTGCGCCCAAGAGGTTTAGAGTCGCAGGCCCCAATGCTCTCTTTCAATGTTGTGTGCTCTGCTTTGTATACGTCTTCGGGAACCGGCGTCCCTTTTCGGTAACGACACGTCTTGTACATCAGCTCATTAAAATTGCAAGAGAATCACCAAGCTCTTCCGCACAAATCTTCTGGACAAATTACAGGATTCGTAGAGCGTACTTATGCGAAACGGGCTTGCCGGGCTCTCGTGACTGAAAACCTGCCGGAACGTTTCAGAAATCGGTGTCTTTGTAAAGGGACCATGTCACTGATCAGATGGTCCTCGACCACGCGCTTCGCACAGCCATGCGCAGGCGGGCCTTGAACAGATCAGTGCGTTTTGATCTGATTGGCAAAGCTTCTGTGGGTGAGGGACCGAATAAGGGCAAAGAAGGCAAAGGTCCTGAACTCGCAGGGTTGTGCAAGCGATCTGCTCACTCATAGCCTGATCCGAGCCCTTTGTAAAACGATTGATGCACCAGAGAAAAGACGAGGTTCGTCGCTATCAATTCTCCTTGCGGAAACGTTTCGCACGAACCTGGCACTCAAAAGCCAAACCAGTGTCCGTTTCGTCAGTCATGAGCAACTGAAAAATACAGATATGCGCAAAATCCTGCGGAGAGGCGGCGGTGATGGTCTTGCTTACGTTTTGGGGGACATGCTCTTCCAGTGATGCTTATAGCGAGTTCTCTTCGGATGCTCGCTCCCCGCTCGCTCAAAGACGCTTCCATGGGTTCTAGCAACCCATGCAAATCTCGTGTTGGTCAGCACGCAATCTAGTATGGTGGAGTGATAAAGCTTTGTTGAGCCGCCTTGGAAACTGCAGCACCCTGCTTTAGACGATGCTGCTGGCCAAATCAAATCTAATCTAACTGAAACGTGAGGTTTCAAAGGTTCTAAGCTTAAAGAACTCAAGCGGAGCTCGGCACATGCACACTTGTCCGTTCCGAGACTCTCGCGGTGGAGGGTGCGACCGGGTTTGCATTACGTCGGCGACCAGTAAGAAGCATCGGCATCATCATCTGGGTTTGGCTGCGGACCCACCAAAGACGAGACTTGAGAATGGCGTACGAAGCATGGGGTCGATCGGGAATGCACGAATGATCGTCAAGGAAGGCTCTTTTTTTGCGTCTATGGCCAGTACCTAAGTATCTTCGTGCAAGCTTCCAAGGCACAGTTCTTAGAAGCATGGCGCTCAGCTGAGCCTCAGTCGGAGGATTCACGAGTTGCGACGAGGCAGACAAAGTACTGGCGCGTTATTTAGATGATCTTTCCGTGGCTGTCGCGTGCTCGATCCCAAATTCAGCGTCCCTGCCGGTAGACTAAAACTTCACATGCCGTTTTACGGGAGTTCCTGGGGACGGTGATGTTGCAGAGCTGGTCACGTACGACGCCAAGATCGACTCCAGCATCCAACTCGGAGCTCCGGCCACTGTGCCTCTATCCGATCAAGCCTTCGAAGGGAATTCTTCCCTCCCCCACAAGATAGTGTGCTTCATTCGTGCTTATACGAGCGGATGATCGGGTGCTGGCTACTTGTTTCGGCTGCGGACTTGTCCAGAGCATGAATGTGGTTGGGCCACACTACCCGCAGACGTTGCGCAGAAGGGCTTAAGGTCGAGCTTGCAAGGACGGCTTGTCAAGGTGCTTGATCAACCTGAAAAGTGGCTTTCAAGACCGGGAGGTAGAACCATCAGAATGGACGGTCCAGATTCTCTTCATCGCAAGGGCTGCGG
Source organism: Klebsormidium nitens (assembly GCA_000708835.1). NCBI lineage: Eukaryota > Viridiplantae > Streptophyta > Klebsormidiophyceae > Klebsormidiales > Klebsormidiaceae > Klebsormidium > Klebsormidium nitens. The sequence goes on from DF237044.1 coordinate 88,642, forward strand.
AGAGCCGTTAACCGCCATAATACAGGAATATTGAGGCGGCTGCTAAATAATTTTGCGCCTTGGGTTTCAAGCTGGCAGTCAATTCAGGGCCCTCAGGTGGGTCCGGTAATTTCTGCCTCCCGTTCACAAAGAGCTTCAAGCTGTAATCTTTCCCGAAAACATTTACCCCAGCCCATCATTGCTGTTGTTTCCACTTTCGAAAAGCCAGTAACAGCGTATTGCGTCCTGAACGTTTTCAGGCGGGGCACCGTTGATCCTTTGGAGAGACCCTCTTACTGGAGGCAAAGAAAATGTGTGAACTTTCTGCTCAACCTTCGCCCGCAGAGGCGCCATGCTTTTACCGAAACGCAAGCTACAGACAATCCTAAGACGAAGCGAAGCGCGCACGCAAGCATATTGTGATCCGCTCGCGAATTTGACAGGCACGCACGCGGCCCAGCCTAGACGAGAGCGCGAGGTAGAGCGGGCCGGGCAGGGCCTCCGAAAGCTTTCTCGTCGGATGAAACAAGAGACCATTGCCCGGCTGACTCGATGCACTTTATTTTCCATCAAGTTTGTCCTGGCTAGTTCGGTCCAGAATACTTTGCGGACGACTCGACTCTTTCAAAACGTTTTGACAATGTCATCCAAACTTACTCGGCCTGTGCATGCGCTGCGCGCCAGCAAAGGAGTCGGCGCGCGCGCAAGCACGCAGTTGCAGCGCGCGTTCGAATCCGCGAGAACGTGCTTGCGAACGCGGGAGCGCGCGCGGAGTCTCAGCGGTTGAAAATGTAGATGATCTTGACGCCAGAGGAGGCCCAAAGGGCGGCTCGATCTTGGATACGTCGAAGCGGGTCGCCTGCAACTCAGGCGGGACGCCGAAACCGACTCAAATCTTAGGCGGTTTCATGCTTGCTTCCGAGTTTAGACGGGTGGCCACGCTCGATCTTACTATCCTTGTAATGCCCACTTAACTAGAGATGATATCGGAATCATGGTAATTCAAGATAAAGGCGATGACAACAAAAGAGCCATGGTTGGGCTTTGCTCGTTTTGCCCAACATGCATTGTCCTTCTGGAAGCCAAGATGGCCACCTGCTCTGGATACAATATGGGACTTTGATACGTCACTTCTCCATCTAAACTTCCGGTAAATCCGAATTCGATGCAAAGTGAGCTTTGCGGCTTGATCGAAGCCTATCGGCCTGTGTCGATCCCAGTCGTTGTTCGAGGCACCGTTCTGAATAGCACAGACATAGAAAGCCTTTCCCCTCATCGAAGTTGACGCTGTGGCAGTGACGAGATGGCCCTAGGCCTCCCTTGCCAATGTCCTGGTAAGGATTGAGCATTTTTGCTCTGTGCTGACGCCATGATGAAGCCGTTATGTCTCCTGTCAGATCTGCAAAGGGATCGATGCTGCAAGCTGATCTGTGAACGGGCAGAGTGCTTGGTAATTAGGGGTCTGCTGGTATTTCGCACCCCGCAGCTCACAATCTGGAGGGTCTGCTCTTTAGTGATTGTTCTGGCTCATGTGGCTGGAACTTCTGACATTCTGAGCGCCGCAAGGCCGGTGCGTCCTGATTTGCATCCACTAAAACGCTTGCGTTTTCTCCGCTCTCTTTTTGGAGATTGAAATAAGGTTCGGCCAATCATTTGAGTGGTCTCTTGATTGTTGTCTGTTCTCTATCGATGGAAAGATTGCAGCATGGTTCAAACGTAGATTGTGCAAGTTCGGACTGATGCGTATTGAATCTGTAGTGTCTTTCAATGTTTCAGTGCGGATCTGCGAGGCAGTACCCGGCAAACCCTCAAACCTTCCGAAATTCTGTGCTTCCCAGGGAAAAGCCTGGGGCACTTCCCATTCCGTCCCCATCAAGTCCCCGGTCTGGGGTCCCCGGCCTGACACAGGGCGCCTTGGCTTCGAACAGGAACGGAACCGGGGCGGAACCACAGCATTTCGCTCCGGAAAGGTGCTAGGCGGACGAACCGGAGCTGGGCCCCGGTTCAAGGCCGGTTCAAAGAGGACAAGAACCGGTTTATGAGGACCGGCTCTCAGAAAATCTGAAAGTCGATTTTGAAGAGAGTAAACAGCATTTGATTGGGGCAAGTTGGTCACCGGCCTTGCGCCGAGTGAGGAACACTGGCATCCCGAAACTTGGAAGCAACAGCGTAATACATGTGTACGATGCGATCGCTACTTGAGGTCCATGTAAGCGTGACAATTTTTGTAGCATAGAAGCATACTTCGCGATAATTCCGTCCCCGCCGCATCCCTACAGCGCCCGGCAGCATGCCGAGCACGTGGCTTGGCGCGCGCAGGCGCGGGACGCTCTGTCCGTCTGGCGTCGGCGGCGGATGCCTACACAAGCCTTTGATGCAGTACCTGTGTATTACAGACGTTTTGGTAATGCACATCCGGACTCATTTCGAAGCCACTCGTGTAAGAGGCAAGAATGTATGGAACAGGCCGGGCTGTCTTCATCGATTACTAGCGCCGCCATGCAACTGTGCATCCATTTCAAGGTACGTTAAGTTACTGTGCCACGGCAAAGTCGACGTGCGCGATAGAATTACTGACGTAGTAGCTGCGCTCAGCTCGATGCACGTATGCACCACGATTGTCAACATTCGGACTGATTCCCTGGCCTTAATTCACGAAGACGCCAAGCAGCGACGGTGATTTCTAATCTGCTAACTAACCGTCCGATACAGATATCCGACTGAGTAAAAGCAGGCAGCATATGATACAAGGAACTGCTATCCTACGTCGTCTCCAAGCACAAGAGCGGTGTTAAAATACGAGGTCCTGCACAGGCTCGTGATACAAAGACAGGTTCCATTCGTGTCGAAGACTTCGGTCGACGACGTCTTGGCTTCTTCCTGGATCTACCGCGCTAGCATGGCCGACGTCTGCAACCGCCAGGTACGGGTAAGCTACTCTCACGATAGTCCCGTTGGCTGCAAACAGAGCAGAGAAGTGCTTTAGTTATTCCAACTAAACTTGTGAAACCTTTGACAAGAGGCTTTCAGTTTCACCGGAAGGTTCGTCTTCTAACCGGGCTAATCACTAGATTTGATTTGTGTCTGGTTATTGGAAAGAGAACCGGGCTTAAAGAACCGGGCTTCTCCGAAGGCTGGTCACCGCCCTTGGTTACTGGACCTTCAACCAGTGCACAACAGCCTGGTAAGGGCCAAAACCTCCTATGCTTTCGCAGCCCCAGGTCAAAAGACCCCACAAATCATCCTATGTACCGGTCCCCCCCCTCCCAAATAATCAGACGCTGCAGAAAATCTCAGCAATAAAATCGCGTCCATTAAGATACCAATCTCGACGAGAACTCCTTACTGAAGTGAACTGTTGTTTTTGTCACGAGCGAAGCGCAAGTTGCGCACGTGGCTGCAAAGTTCACACTGACAAATGGTCCGGCAAAGTTCGACGCAGCGCTAGGCATCAGGTCTTTGATGCTTCTGCGATTCTGCTGTATGATGAGCACGTGCCCGAAAGCGCAATCAAGCTCGACAGCTCAAGAAAGAAGGCATCAGAGTGGGAACAGATCACACAATGTATCGAAATCATCTGACAATCCTGGCAGTCGACCCATCTGACCTCCGTCCGTGGTACCCAAATTTTCCATATAGAAAGCAATTGTGGCGGAAAGCTCACCCGCTAGATGTTGATACACGTGATCGTACGGCTCTTTTCGACTCGAAAGCTGAACGCTTATCCACCGCAGTATACTTTCATAAGTGTCTCGGTGATACATTGTGGCGAAAGTGCCACACGTGTGTAGATTTGCATTGTAGCAGCGGGCTGCCGATGCGTCGTATACCCTCGTGTCGACTTCGTCTCGAATCCAGTTCCAAGCATCGAGGGACCATTCTGTTGCCCCGAGCAACAACACGCCACCACTGCAAAAGTGAACGTGAAGGGTCGGCCAAGAATGCAGAAGTTTCTATCGGAAGACGGCCAGAAAGACAGCCAATGGATCTGACTTGCATGCGAATAGGCTCCTGTGAAGATAGACGGAGACGAGATTGTTTGAAACTTTGAAACTTCATGGAGCTTATTGAATAGTACGCGAGGGTTTTGAGCGAGCACTTGAATTCGTCTAGAGAGAACTGGGAGGCGAAAGCGTCCAAAGACGGCGCAGTAAAGCGTTGAACCGAGAACTCCCCGGTTCACCACCTACAAAGAAAGTCAACATTCACGAGTGAATGCCCTTGCCGTCTAGCTGACAACCCTGACATCTACGCAGGACATCGCAAGCATCTAGCGGCACCCTTCATCGACTGGAGACCTTCGTGCTCTCACGAAATTCTCTTTAGGATCGGAGAACCCACCTACTGTTTCCTCGTAGGTAGTTGGAGCACCGCGCGCTCGTTGACAAGAGCTCTTTCAGTTTGTCGCCGAACTGCTTGTGAAGCAGAGCATCGTCCTCGAGTACGAGGACTGCAGGCATCCTCATCTTTTGTGCGTGTAGAAACAGATCTCGCATGGATGCCAGGAGGCCAAGCTCACCGAGCTTTAGCTTTTTGGTACCTGAAGAGGGTTGTGTTTGATGTGTATCAAATTATAAAATCTCGCCGATCCGATTACAGGATATCAAGAAGCTCTGTCTTGAGCTGAGGTCGGAACGGAGAAACTGCCAAGATGTATCAAAAGGGCCTGATCTTTTGGTTGAAAAGCCTTCTAAAGCTCCTGCAACCTGGCTGCGAGCTTGCACGCTCTCTGCAACCGGGACTGGTTCGCCTCATAACCGTCCTTTGAACTTTCTTGTTGTGACCTACATGCCTTCTGTTCTGTCTCCAGTTGCCGGTATTGGTAGCTTCTAAAACGTTGAATAGACTTGCCTCGGGCACATCGGGCGGACTTCAATAAATACCGGTTCCATGCCCGTGTGGCCAGCGTTTTCAGGACATTGGGGGCATTGCCTCAAATCAGATTAAGGTCAGGCACCTTTCAAGCTACCGCATCCCAAAGTCAATCATAGCGTGCGGTCTGCGGATGTCTTTGAGGTTGAAGATCTGCAAAGACAGATGTCGAGCAATCCTCTATAGCTGCTCAATTCAATAGCCAGTGAATCGTGTACACCTTCACAGCAATCATCTCAGGACACAGCGCTTGCAACAATCTAAAAGGTTGTCTTACCGCCCTTCCATATATTCGCCCTCCGGAAGGCCTTGGAGCCATTCACACCGAACCATGGGAACGCAGTCAGACCATACAGCCGGCATATTCGAGCTAGGCCTTCCCACCGCCTCTGCAACATGACAAACGTCAATCAGCAAAATTGGTTATGATGTTCTCTAGTCACTTGCATCAAACTCTCGTTGCTGCTTGTGTAAGTACGGCCAGTTCACTAAGATTCGTCTTTAACATTCCCAGTTACGTCAATGTATGCGCGTTTGGTGAATATCGGTTGTGATGGCTAGCTCGCTGTTTGGGGCCAGACGTCAGCCGTTTTGGGAAGCAGTTTTCAAGCACGAGAAAGTATCAGAGGCACGGAGGCTTTCACGAATTTGCATTGGAGCAGACGTACTTACAACAGACTGTGACAAACATGTTATCCTCCTAGACGGATAATGTAACCGTTGTTCCAACTGGGATCAATTCAGGCAGATCAGTTCCACTTGGGAGCCTTTTCATAAATCAAGTAAAGGGCGAGAGTCTAATTTAAAAGGAGGAATGACAAAGAATCAGCCAACAGGCCAAACTGATATTGTCGCAAGTCAGTGTTTGCAGCAGGACAAGAGTTTCCTAGGGTAACCGACATATTGAGTAGGAATGGATCGATTGTTAGGTTGTGTATAAGATCCAGATTTCAAACTGCTCACGAAGCACCATATAAGAGTGCTTATGATTGGCACTACCAACCAACCGCCCCTGTCCAAATAAGCCGCTCTTGCGGAAAGCTGCATACACTCTGAAACGCACGTTAAGCATTTTTCAAATAACAATTGATGAGAAACATGGCATACTACAAGGACGGGTTCTTATGCACGAAGCTTCTTAAAGAGGACCTGAATTGGGGGGCGGCTTATGGAGATTGGAGCGGGACTCTACCTGTCCTGGCAGCGTTAGGATGAAAACGCTGAGGTTGTCAAGGAACTTCTCCGGTGACACGACGGGGTTTTCAGAAGGGCACTCGCGTAACTCAATTGGAAGTTCTTTCCGGAACCATGGCCCGTATCCGTGTTCCGCCATCCAGCGTTGGGTGGTCAATAGCGGGTTGCTGTAGCACTGGCCACTGCCAGACTTTGCGGAAGAGACTGCTGGGTTCTGAGAACCAAGCGGTGGGTCTATTGTTGATTGCCTATCGGTGACAGGAGCTTCAGCGTCTAGGCGGACTTCCACTCGCGTAAGTGCTTTCCTGTATACTAGATCTTCGAGCTGCTCCGCAAGTAAGGAGCTGGGTTGGACAGAAGGGGCAACGGCTTCCAGGGTGTAAATTTTGTACAGCTTTTGTAGCGCTCCGAGCACTTCAATCGGGAGTCGGCTTTCCGGAAATGCTAAGAACACTGTTCGACCCTCCTTGATCTCAGGCTTGACTGCGGTAAAAACTGTTTGCACCAAAGATTCCAGCACTCCCTCTGAAGAAGACGAGTTAGCAACCGTGCGGTTGACCGCGACTTTCACTGCGTCGTAGTAACCGACTTCTTTTCTGAACGACTCGTACAGCTGATGCAGCTTGTGTGACGCCGTTAGCGAGACCACTTGTTTGTCGATCCTAAGCCCATAAGGAACGCCTTCTAGCAGCTCGACCCCCTGGAAGCAGAAAGCTTGGCAGAACGCTTCGACCGCTTCTCCAAGCGTATGACGGCTCGAGTTGCCAAGAGCGAACCGCCGGACGAGAACGCGGTCGTGCTTCGCCTTTGACGCATCGTTTGTGTCCGCAAAAGCGCCTTGCTCGTTGAATCCAAAGACCTTGGCGGGCCCCCGTAGGAGTCTCGCCCACTCCGCAGAGTCGCTCTCGGTCGCATCAAACCGCGCCCTTGCTTCTTGTATGTCGAAAAGCTGATGAATGGACACGTGTCCACCATTTTCTTCCAGGATCAGGGCCGGAACAACAAGGATACGCTGGAGAACACGCGCTTCGCGCAAGGCACACGTGAGGGCCAGTCTTAGGGCCTTGTATCCGCCACACGATGCGATGCTCTCAACGCCTTCCCAACTCAGGTACCTGCCGCGGACAAGGAGAGGGCGTGAGCACGGGAGACCTAGATATGCCAGTGGTCAGCGAAAGGGGTCTGCTGAGACGAAATTTTCTGGCTGGCCTCCATCACTGCGAATCCAAACATTTTCCCTAAGTCATCAATTATAACGATCAAGAACTTAGCTTGGACTTTCTCGAGGCTGAAGTACCGCTGTGGCAACGTGGCCTTGAATGTCTGGCGCCTTTCGTATCTACCCTCTTTTGAAGCAGCAAATAAGAATCGAATTGCAGCTGCAAACATTGTTAGACAATCAGCACTTCAGATTGCGCACGGCACAGGTCTGCCTCTGATTATACTTCCAAATTGAAAGACGACCAATCAGCTGAAAACTTTCTACGCGCTCTCATTCGGAACAAAGTGCTTGTACCAGGCCTCAAGTCGGCTCTCTCTGACTTGTTAATCTGCGCCAGACGTCCATTTTTGGAACTTCCGTAGTCACCGAAGTGACCAGGCTCATAAGGAGTTTAGAAGGAACGTAACGCCAGAAGTCCTTACCTCCGTTGAGCTTTCGCAGCTTCGACCTGTTTGACTATCGACTGCATGTGGTTTGGCAAAGACCTCAGCCCGCGCACTTTGACCGGGTGCAGAGCGATGGCGTCCAAATGTATTTTCTCCAGCACCGTCGGTAACAGGATCTGCCTGTCCACTTTCCAAGCGCTCTTGAAGCGGGCCTTCATCTCATTTTCTGAGAACGGCTCAGATCTGCAAGCCACGCCAACGTGCTTGGTGATGCAGCGGCCGACTTCGACGTCCGAGTGCCAGCTAGACCACTCGACCGCGCACTGGCTTATGTGCGGTCCCAGTTTTTGGAGCGCCGCTCTATTGAGGACATAGGCAGGTCCGCCGACGCAATATGGTAGAAGCTCCCCATGCCTGGCAGGAAAATGTAAGAATCATCGGGAAAACGTCGAGCTCTACTTTCTTCCAGAAGGCGGCAGCTTTCTGACGGCAACGGCGTGGTTTTGGATCTTCCAACTTCCAATTGAGCAGCTTTGCTGCGACGAATCGTTGATCGTTGCTCCAGTGTTTCCGCATTGCTTTGTAAAACCTAACCGCAACGGGAGGTGGTCTAGTGTCGATCGTTGAAGACAATATAAATCAGCACAAGCCCTTCAATTTTGTCAATGAATCTTGCAGACCGAGCCTCACAAAGTCTGCCGCTGTCAAAAACAACCAACGAGGATCTGAGAGCCAAAAGCAGATCTCGCCCCAGATCCATCAAGAAGGTGCCAAAAACGTGGGATCCAGATTGGTTTGCTAACCCGTGTCTTTGCTTGTCCACTCGCTGCTAGCTGCTTCAAAGGACAAACGCTGAGGCCAATCTTCCATTATAACATCTTCGCTTTTTCGGAAAAAGACGCCTCACTTTCCCTTCTTAACATTCAAAGGTCGACCTTGCGGATCGAATTGCGCTCCGGTTGTTGGCCCGCCAAGGTACAAAGGTCCGGCGGCTCTTTCCGACAGAGCAAAGCCGCGTAAAAAATCCCAAAGACGCTCGAAGTCGACATATGCGTCGTCGTCCAGATGCATAAACCTGCATGCAAAAGGTCAAAGTCTGCCGTTCAATTCCAAGTGCAATGCAAACGGGTTTGCTGCTGCTCGGACGCAACTTGACGGAAAGCTCAGATATTGGCAGGCCGGAGTACAAAGCTGGTGATCAGGTTGTTGAAAAAGAATAACCTGTTGATGCGTTACGTGCTCCTTGCAAGGGGTGCTCACTGCCTGGCTGAGCAATCTGACTTTGACGAGAACGTTGACGTCCAGCAGTGACAGATCAAAGCCTCTTTTGCGGCCGATCTTCAAAAAAAAGAGTGCTGTACGTGGAGCCCTTAAAACCATACGCAAATTAGAGGGAGGGCGCTCACCAGTCATACTCAAGGGCATGATGCTCGTACATGTACCGCCACATCGCAAGATCTTTCAGACGAGGCGGATAGTTGTCCCTGCAAAGTAAAAACTTCTTTACAGGGATTGCAAAATGTACTTATTACAACGGCAACAAAGTCAGAAGCTTGACTGATTTTAACCACACAGCAGAACCTCACCTTGTTTACGTATTGCAAATCATTTCGCAGTCACAAAATGAGTGCGTTCCTCGATCACCGATTAAGCTTGAACGGAAAGAACAATGGAGAAGCATCATCGTGGAATCCGAATAAGCATTTGACTGCCTTGCTCCAGATTGCATGAGATTGCGCGAGACCCTGCTTTTGCTCGTAACCAAACCACCGAAAAATATGGTGACAATGCACTTGCCTAGCTTAAGTTTGATTCCGTTGCCTGAGGCACTATAGAAATGCTGTATTCCACAGTTCGTTACGACGCAGTTCGTTACGAGAAATGGTCACAAGAACGGCTCCGATATCCACTGCTCTCCTTCTTCCCCATCTTGTAGCTCTTGAGAGGGCCACCACCAAGCACAGTCTAACGATTGGATGCTCCTCTGAAACGGCTTGTTGCTTTACGAACACTGTTCCTTCGAAAGACGGCAAAAGCTGGAAACCATTTGTACTTAGTCTGATGATCTGAGCTGCAGTCGCCTCCTACCTTGTCAGACAATTCTATTTTGTCAGCAATCACCATTTGACCGCGCAACGAGACCCAAACGCTGTCGGAAGACAAGAAGAGACTCACTCCACATCAAGCCACACAAGCGGAAGGCCTCCATATTCAGCCGCACGTGCTTCTGCAACCTCCTTTCTGGTGCTGTTGCCAACGAACAGGAACAGTTTGGCCTGGTCACCCAGGCTTGCAAATAGAGGCACAACTCTGGACCGGAGTTGGTGATGACTAGCCTTGGAAAGGACGCCGACAATCAAAGACGGCTTAGAGAACTTAGGCTCCTCCAGCTGCATCGCCTTGACCTTAAGCATCTGCAACAAAGAATACTGCAGTGGTTCAGGATGGACATTCCGTTTTGCTGATGGTCTGGTGGTAGTAAGAAAATTTAGCCCAAGGAGAGACTCACTCCACATCAAGCCAAACAAGCAGAAGGCCTCCATATATGGCTGCACATGCTTTCAGATGCAACCTCCTTGCCGGTGTTGTTGCCAACAAGCAGGATCATTCTGGTCTGGTCATCCAGGCTTGCCAACAGAGGCACAGCTCCGGATCAGACTGTAATGATGACTAACCTTGGAAAGGACGCCACTAATGAAAGACGGCCCCGACAACTTAGGCGCTTCCTGTTGCATCGCTTTGATCCTGCGCACCTGTGACAAAGAATAATGCAAAGTTCAGCTGATCACGGAGATTCCGTTTGGTTGAGGGCCTGGTAAGGAAATTTGACATTGATTGTGTGCTACCAATAGCTATGCTGAACCTTGTAGGCTACCGCATAGCTGATGCAGATCTTGCAGCTGCAAGAGCTTTTTATCCTTCTTGAGGATTTCAAAGTAATAGCACTCAAGCCCTGAGGTGAACAGAAGCTTACATGTCTTGACAGCGATACTGCTGAGCAAAGGCTAATATCTGCTTGTGCATTGTCCCAGAATCTCTGACAGGGTAGCATCTATAAGAGTCAAATCTTGATGGATGACCTTATGCAGCAACTTGCAGAACTCAATCAAAACTGTGCTGGTTTATCAAGGAACGTCTGCCTCGAGACCAGATTGATGCTTGAAAGAAGTTGGTGAAGTGAGTAATTTTGTGTCACGGACATCCAGAGCCATAAAGCTTCCGGTCAGCGAAGCTTCTGATTGCTGAACACAGGCGGTAATCAGTACTCTTCACAGTAAATGGACACCCACCCAGCAAACCCATGAACAAAGTGAGGGCGGATGTGTTGCAAGTATCACCTGCTGATTGAGCAGTTCCGCTGGCGAGCGCAATTGCAGGTAAAGAGCGTTGAAAGCAACTGCTAACTTCTCACGTCCTGCATTCCTGAATGCGAGCCCAGACCAAAATCGATCCTCGAAGCTCCCAAAGGGCACCGTGTGTAGCGCCCCTCTTCTATGCAGCTCTTTCAGCTGAGTGGTCCGTTTTCCATCAATTGAAACAAGGTGCAGCTGCAGCGAGCTAGGAAAGCGCTCGCTCGCGAGCTGCAGGTGGATTGCGATGAAGTCTCCTAAGACGTCTTCACTTTTGAAAATGAGCCTGGACTGCCCTGGAATCTCAAAACTGGAGTTGGTGTTCCAGTCTGAAGTAGCTGAAGAGAGCATCTCCGTTGCTTCTGCCAAGCTTGAGGTCCCATTTGCTAGAATCCAGCTCCAATCAGCAGGTAAAAGGCACCCGCTTTTGACTATCCAGTGCTCCGTGGGATTTTGAATTGAGAACAAAGATTGGCAATCTGGTTGCTGCTTGCTGCTGAATCCGTCTAAGAGGTTGGGTGGTTCATTGCTGAGCTGAGGTCTCGGCTCGGTTCTCAATTGCCACTGTATAAGAGAAAGGGCAACACATGAAGCCAACAACAGAAGGATCATCAAGAGCAACCTAGAGGAAAAGCCCTCCAGGGCGAACGCCCCGGATTTGCGTCTCATGCTTGCATGCCACACCAAGTCTGACAGCATTCATTGGTCAGCGTTGCAAATTTGCTTTTAGGTAGGACTAGGTAGCTCAGATGCTCAGCCTCAGAAGCTCAGCTGTGCAGCTGCAGCTGTGATTTTTGGCGGAGATGAGCTTTCTTTTCCGTGTCAATTCCACTCAGATACAAGAGGGCTGAAATAGGGACATGACCTTGAGTCAGCATTGAGAGCGGATCGACGGCTTCGCAAATCCCAACCTGTGATTGAATGATTGGAGCTCGGCGATGTTGACATCAGCATACCGTAAGTTATCACTGCCATGTGGCAGCATTTAAGAACCAACTATTGCACTGCCGGTGTAGGGAATCAGGCAACGGTTCAACGGTTGATATAAAAGGTCACAGATTTTGGGAAGGTTTCTAGGTATATGCCTTTTTCAGGAGACCTCAAGGCCCCCCCAATGGCGCAGCGCAAAGGTTCATTTCAGTGTAGCTGGCTGGCAGCGTAGCAGAGGCAATGGGGCAGGCGCGCTTTTCCGGCCAACTGCAGCTCGCGCTCCTCCTGGCGTTCTCCTTACTCGTCCTCTTCGAAACCGCCAGCTTTCGCACGCCGGTCTGCCTGGTTGCCAAGTGCGACGTGTCAGATACCAGCCTCGACCAGGACTCCCCAGAAAATGTAGTAGGCAACGAGAACAGCATCAGCGTGTTGACTAGCGATGGGCATCTTTCTGAAGGGTGGTTTGCGGACCTGCAAGATCTGCGGGGGGTTGCGCGGAAGCCTACGGAACTTGGGGGGTGGGCAGAGGCACATGCTGGAACTGGGAATCAGAGCAGTATTGGATCAGGGTTCAAAATCTCGGACGGTGCCCGGTTATGGCTCAAGAGCAGCGTCGCATTTGCAACTCCTCGTGCAATCGAAATCGAGACACTTGGAAACCAGGCAGGGAGTCTGGAGCTGACACTACTCACGCTCGATGGGGGCCACGAGCACTCTGTCCAGGTGAATGCGTCAAACGGTACTGTTGAGGAAGCTGGGTCAGCGGTTTTTGTGGTGGATCTTAGTGGGGCGCAGTTTCTACTCTGGCAGTCGATTGAGGTAGGGAGCACTAGGACCGGCCCGCTTTACCTGAGGAGTGTCCAGATTGACTACCCCAGCTCCAGCGAGCTGCTACAAGAGCAGGTGCGGTGTACTTGCATTCAATTCTATTCTGAGATTGATTGGAAACGCGGGACAGAGGTCACCAGAAGTGCGAGGTGTTTGAATGCTGCCCTGCGCCACAGCCAGCCAGGCTTTTGAACTCAAGGGGGTGGAGTCTGCTTTGAATTGCAAGCTTGAAATGATTGAGTGTGAGTCTCTCCAGAATTGGTGCGACCTTAAGGAAGGGTGAGGACAGACTGATTTGAAAGTGATGGGTGGCCATTTTGTTAAGGAACTCAAGTTTGGTGGTTTGATAAATGAATGAGCTTACAGACTAGCTTGGAGCTGCTGCCGCTTGCAAGGATACTTTTGCAAGGAGAAATTCAGACTTATATATATAGATATCTGTGCATTGAAAAACTTGAGCTGAGCTTAGTCTTTTAAGACTGAAGGCTCAACTCCTGACAGTAGGACTCCAGGCTGACATGTCAACACCCCCTTCGAGCTGGCACAAGAGCAGTGTGTTCATCGATCAATCAAAACCAGATCTAAGAAGAGAAGTGACTAGATTTTGAGGGCGCGTTGCCAGTGGAATAAGAATGAAGTCCTTTCCAACAAGGACGTTCGCGATGCTTGCCATTCTCAAAATTTAACATGAGGAAGTGACATCCGAAGTGGATCCCCGCTTCCACTATCCCCCCACTGAACCGAACTGGAAAAAGCTCGCTCACTTGAATCTGACAACCATCATCACAGGTGGAGCGGATCAGAGCCGCGTCACCCGTTCTTCCCTCGACTCGGACGGCAGAACCCCAGGGCCCCTCGGTTCTCGTTTCCCTCTCGTCACTTGCGGAAGAGAGCCACTTACAAAGGCGACTGGTACCGCTGATCTCGGTCCTCGCCGGAGAAGTGGATCTTCTCGTCTTTGTGGGGAACAACACCGGAGAAGCGGAGGCGGAGGCGCTCGCTCAGAAGTATGGAGGCCTCCCGTTGAAGTGGAGGAATGTGAGGTGGGCCTGACAGTCTTTTAGGAGCTGACGTGGCGGAGTTGGGAGAAAGTGTGTGATGAAGCCCAAACCACGTGTCCCGTATTCTACAGGGAGCTGGGCCTGCCGTTGCGTCTGTTCGTTAGGCGACAGTGATTGCATAAGAGGCCCGAATCGTAACATCTCGTTGACCTGAGGATTGTTGCGGGAAATGGATGAAGTGCTTGCTACGTCCACACGTCGGAGAATACAAAGTCTGGAGTATTCTTCGGGGAGCTTGTTCAGAGTTCCTCTAACTTTCTCAATCTTGAACAGCACCGCAAGCGACAAGGCCGGGATTTACCTCTCGCCAGCCAAGCAATAGGCGCGTTGTAAAGCCTGTTGCAGGAAATCATATTCGACTGACCCGATTATGGAGCTTTGAAGCCTTTCCTTCGTATCCTGAGGTTACATTTCGAGCCACGTGACGTACGAGTCGGAGCGAGGGCACTCACTTGGTGACGTCAGCCGCACTCATTACTTTTTTTTGCCTGCAGTGACGCGTACCCCCCCCGGCTGAAGGAGTTCGACAGCTGGCAGTATGTCTACGAGCACCACGTGGCCGACTATGACTGGTGAGCAGAACGCATTGCTTCCCGGGCTTTTGCCGCTATTGCCACTCCCTTGCTGGTTGAAAGTCTGTGAAATGTCGCTTCGTCTTCTCGAGGCTATTGCCGGGATTTTCTGCCCCAGTCCGGCAGTCGGTCGGTCCGGGAAGGGAAATCGACTGCAGACCTGCGGAGCAAAGAAGCAAGAGAACCGTTCTTTGGTTTTTGTCAACTACACATGTCGCAAGTACCAAGTTCAGGAAGGATTGGACAAGCAGGGAATCAGTAGCTGGCTTGAGGCAAGTTGTAAATTCTCGGCGCTTCTTAGTACCGTTGTGCACTTTATTTGTGAAGCTGGAAACAATCGCGGCTGCTTGCTCGTTCATACAAATTGCGACAATAGTGCGGTGCTCCCTCTGTCATTGATTACCTGAATGTCACGTCCAACCCCTGTCGCGATGTTGCTCCAAGCGTCTTGCAAAGTAGGAAGCTAAAAAAGATGTCACTCAAAAGTGAACTCTCGAAAATTGGTATCATTAGAATCCTCCTTGTCGCTATGGAGGCCAAGGCGAGATGGTTGCTCGGGAAGCCATAGAGCAATTGACCCCCATTTCTCTTCGAACCGCTACTGATTTTTTTTTCGTAGTCCCCGGTAAAGGACAGCCGTTGTCAGAGACGTTGTGATAAAGTGGTATAATCAGTTTGTCCCTAATTTAAAATCGATTTTGGCGCGTTCTCTGCCCAATTGACGGCACGTGCCAAACACCCCGAACTGTGTCACTCAAGGCCGCTCCATTTCAGTTCCCCCTCCTTCCAAGCACAAGCTCGTACAGCGTCGCAAAGCCCCGGAGAATAGTCCCAATCCGCCTCTGTGATTTCAAAGCGCGTCTGATGCTGAAGTTGCCACGTGGCGCTCCCAGGTTCCTCCACATGGACGACGACACGTTCCTGAACGTGGCCAATTTGAGGGCATTTCTCGAGAGCGCATCAGTTAAAGTACAGAACGAGTCCGAGCCCCTATACATCGGCTCGCCGGGCTTCGGAAGACGACCCACTTCAACGGCCGCCCGCTTGACCTGCCCGTTGGAAGGTGGGTCCTTCCGTTTCCGTTCTTCCGGTTCCGGCCGCTTCTGACGGCCGCATTCCGCATCACCTCAAATATAAGCGCCAGGGTCCATTTCAAGTTGCTACGGTTCAAGACTCGTCTCAAAGACGCAAAGAGGAGATCTTTGTGAAAAGTCTACTGTTCGCTTCCTTTTAGACTGCACTCGCACGAGTAGGTTCTGCTCAGAGTCGCACGTACTGTATTCCCCCGCTTGAGAACTTGACTCTATTCTCAAATTCTGCTCTGTGCCTTGGCAATAACGAGCAAGCTCCCCCCCGCTACCAAAGAGGCAAAGCTTGGCAGGAATGGGAAAAGAGCATTTTTTTTCGAGAGCTGTAGTCTGGGTCGAACAGGAAACTCCGCCAGGACATTCCGTCCGGTCAGATCCGTCGAAGGCCAACGGAGCGATCAGCGAATTCTGTATTTCCTCTGCTCTGCCCGAACGGATCGCCGAATAACGCCGCCTCTTGGCACAACTTTAGAGCACTATTTCTCCTAGCCTGGTTCAAACGACAGCCTACGATCCGCAACGTCGTCCGCGGATAAGTGACGTGAGGGTTGTAGCCACGTGGCATTGCGTGGTTGGTCGGGAGGCCCCTTTCTGACTTTCCCTGTCAAGCCCAGCTTCTCTCTCCCCTTAACGAATTCCAAAATTGGGAGATTACGAGCAATAAAGGTCAGCCGGTGATCCTACTTTTTTTTCTCTGCAGCGATGGGCAGATCCTGCCGTATTGCATGGGCGGCCCGGGTTACCTGCTGAACCGCCCGGCGCTGACGCGGCTAGGTCCGCAGTTCGACACGTGTCTCCGAGAGTGGTCCAGCGAGCTGTCGGACACCGAGTTTGGCCGGTGCGTACATAAGCACCTCGGCGTATCATGCGCACTCGGAAATAGCACGACGCAGGAGCTGCGCGGTCATTTCAGACACCTGTATGATAAACCCTTTGCGCGCGCGGCGAATCTGCAGCACTTTGCGCTGCTATCGAAAGCCGTTTCGCTGCACTCGATAAAGTTGGACGACGGGGCGACAATGGCGAACCATATGGAGGTCGTGAAGCGACTTGCAGAAAACGTGCTCTAATGACTGGTTGGCTCGATAACAGTTCGAAAGTTGAGGTCATTGAGGAATTGTAAATGTCGATAGTCCTAGTAACGATCACAAGCTTTGCGCGCGCGAAGAAGAGCAGTAGCAGCCGCCTAGTTCACATACGACACGCATGCTCGTCAGCATAAGTGGCTAGATTTTGTTGGGTTAAGTTTTCACCAAACTTAGCGCAGTAGAGCAGACGGTCATTCTCCGGCCCAGGCCGATTGGGGTGAACAAATAACCATCAATGCATATGCGCAGCAGGGTAGCAATTGTATCATAGTATTGGGATCAGATGTTAGGATAGTATGATCCTTGTAAATCGTAAGCCGTTTTATTAGAGCGGCGCAAGTAAGGACGGGTTGATTTAGCTAAAAAAACCGGAAATTTTCAGAAATTTTTTGTCTGATTTCTAAGCTCGTAGAAGGGCCGGCAAGGAATACCGTTCCGGGTTGTGTTCAAACACAGCCACAAGGATTGCCGACATGATCGCGTGTCCGAGCCCTGTTCTACCTTCGTCAGATTGATTGGACGCTTTTGATTCAAATGCAGTTTTGATCGAGGTAGGTACCGAAGATCACTCGAAATCTCGGCGTTCGTTACCCCGAGGTTTCGGCTTGTCCCTGCTTCTTTTATATATTCCAATGGGAGAACGTATAGTCAGGTCGTGCACTGCCAAATTTCAATCCCCGAATGGACCCGTTATTCATTTGGATTGATGCATGTGTTGCTGATGCTCTCCGAAGCCACAAGTTGGCTGGTGGGATGCTCTTACGCGCGCACAGCGCGGATGAGAATATTCTTGCCCAGGCTGATCACCAGTTGAGCATCTCGTACTTTTTAGCATTGTAACTTTGTCGAAAGCTTCCTTTCTCCAACGGAACAGATGCGAGATTGCGTCGATCGCAGACTAAGAATGAGAGCCATGTGCCAGGAAGCGCCTTCTTTGACTCGTATTGAGCCGCGAGTGTTTGAGGCAAATGCGGGCGGAATCGGTCCGCTTATTTTCAAGCAACCGCAACTTACCGCATCAATCACCTTCGAATGCTGTTTTGAGTTTCATTGGGCGTCCTATATTAGTATGCGTATGCGCGTCCTTTATCAGTATGCGTCAGCAAATGGTTGGATCGGCCAGAGGCTTCGCCGTTGGTCAGTGACAAAATATGCTTTCAGCGTTCTTTAGCTTGTCTGGCTGCAGGAAAAAGCTGAGGCGAATAACCTCCGAGAACTCCGAAGGCCTCTTCGCGACCGGACTTGGAGACGCATGTGTTTCCACGATCGGCAGGCTGTGTATTGATCGGTTACAAAACCTCTCTTCGATGCCTGATATCAATCCGAGCATTCCACCGATATTGATATAGCGCGCGGCGGTAAATCAAGACGTTGCTTCTCTTCTTGTGACTGGCATGGGCACTAGTGATGTTGCTCAGCTGGCCGCAAACGCCATTTAAGCTGGTCCTGCTGACCTTACGTCAATATCGGAGCCCGCTCTGTCTATTCTGCGAAACGAGACTAATCAACAAGATGACGGATTCCATCCAAGATTTGGAAAGTGGACTGTTTTGGGCTTCATAAAGCCCGGAAAGTAACACGTGCATGAGGTTTGGCTGGACCGGGCCGAATACCCACAGTTTTGAGCCGCGTATGAATCAGACGGCAAAGAAGTCGACCAGTGGGCGCGGTTTCTGCCCAAAGTCGGTACGCCAGTCTTGAGCCGAACAGAGCCGTCCAAGATTTGAATCGTGGCGAAGGAAAGTTGATGGCTCACCGCGGTGCGAAGAACGGTGACCCAGAATATAGGAAAGGAGGTGGTGATCTTCTCGGATCATGCTCGGCAAGTCAGGAAGGACGCTGTGCAGAGGACAGGCTGATTGTAACGGGGGCCTGCCCCTGACAGAAACAAACTTTTGAAAGCGAACGACACTCTGATCCCGATTTGATACAAAACCGAGGGGGCTTCGTAAAGGTCCTTTGTATGCACGTCTTTCACGCTGTCGTTCTCACGGCCCCTGCACTTTCGATGCACACTAGCTTTCATTCGAAAAACTGAAGTTGGTATACTGGCAGGTCTTGCTTCAGCTTTGCTCTCGCTCTAGCTGCAGCCCACAGCTGCGTCCAAAACTATTGTTTTCAGTTCGAGAATGACTGTTGCCCATTGCGTCCTTCGTCTTGAAAGGTGCGACTCCGCCGCACCCTTCGCTGAAGGAAACTTCTGCTGACGCGACGGAGTTACTACAACTTTCTGCCGGCGTGTGCCCCTTATGTATATTCAAAGCCGTAAGCGAGTGGCTATCACGAATCAACTCAGGAATGATGACTAATTATGCAAGATGTTGATGAGAGAACTAAAGCGACGGCTCTAGATCTAAAATGCGAGCGCCTGCACATGATTTTACGACCAAGATAAGGGCACCGACGAATCAGTTGCCTCATGTCCACCGTTCACTTCTCAAGAATTAAGTTCCAATCTCCAAAGCCTGTAGGGTTAAGCGAACGTTAACTGACCCAAGAGAGCGCAATAGTGAGAAGAAGAGTTGACGCGCACGCCGGGGGGGCGGCCGCGCGTGTGTGCCGATGCGCGCTGCGGCACGGAAGTGACCCATGCGCATGGCAGGTCGCGGCGCTTTACGCGGGCAATATTCTTGTCGACTCCGACTCGGATCCTCGTCGAAAAGTGGGCACTGTCCGTAACGTAACGAGGATGGAATCTGGAACAAGCGGCTTGGACGCTGGTCCATTTCAAAGCGTAACGAAGACAACAAGCTTGTAAAGATGCATTTACAGCTGCTCCGTGTGAAGCGCGTCGGAGCACGCAGCCGGGCACGCGCAAGACGCGAATCTGACGTCAAGCGCGGCCCTTCCTGACGCACGCACGCGTGCACGCGCGGAGCCGCGCGCCCGGCTTCGCCGCTCCGTCCGCTCTCTTTCCGTTTCCGTTTTCGGGCCCCGCCGCTGAGAAACGTGTGCGTGCCTGCCCCACGATGCGCAGGCAGGGCAGGATGACGTTTTCTGGGTGGGCTGTCCGTGCCCACCTCGACACCCCTGAAGAGGATCTCGCGGCCGCGGCTGCGCTCTGCGTCCAAGCGCGCGCGTAGACAGGCGAGGAGCAGATCACAAATCTACAACACAGGACGGCGGCCCGAACTCTAAGACGACTCGATCGATTGCCAGACTTCGGCTGAGAGAGCAACTCGGCGCAACTCGATCTAGATGCGCTGTGGCAAGGTAGCAACAGCGACAGGGGGACACTTTGAAGCACGTTGGAAAGGAACCGTTGGTGGACATAATCACTTCCTCTTCAAAAATCATCTTTCAGTCGTTTTGGAAAATTCCTCATGAATGACGGGCCTCATAAATCGTGAGAAAAGCACTTCCGTGAGGCAACGATGCCACTCGTGGGCGGCGTTGGGCGGCGCTTGTTCCCATACGCATTCCGGTCGATACATGTTCAACTGAGCCTCTGATCTTTCATAACAAGCTGAACAACGTTATAAATTAGAAAAAATGCTGGCAGATAGATGGCAGCAAACTCCGGCATGCACATGCACCGGCAGTATTGGTTTCTTCATTCAGGGGAGTAAGAGGGGGTGATAGCTAGAGGAGGTGCTAAGCCTCCGCTTGCGGATGGTCGTTTGTCTGAGAATAAGCTGCCTCCACGTCTCCGACTCTTTCTTTCGATGCATTTCGGAAGTCCAAACCGCGACGGTTGGGAAAGCTGACAATTAGCGGATTGCGCTGTCTGAAAAGACTTGCGTGGGCAGAATGGCAAGGAAAGAAGGCTCTGTGCGCCAGTCATCTACAGCACATGAGCAGCCTTGTATTTTCATATTGTTGAGCCTTTTCTGCTATTCGAGAAGGTATGTATGCTTTCCGAGTTTCGACGGCGGAATGATCCAACGGTACGCGGCGGCACGACCCAATTACCGGCTCAGAAAGGCGGTTCACAGTTTGCTTCTCAGTTTGAGAAGGCTGGCGCATGCATGAGGACTTCGACGGCAGTTATTTCCAACCCGTTTCTAAAGGTTGGGTTTTAGATTGTATTGGTCAGATACTCAATTTTTGTCCCAAAATAAGTGTGGAACCCGGCTGATGAATGCTGGGACGCATCGCCGCTGCAAGGGAAGGGCTTTTTCTGCTTCATCTTGCCCTCACTTTGTACCACTGATGTTAGAAGAGTCTACAATAGGCAAGGATTCTTGATGCCATTGCTGGCAAAGCGCCCAGCAAGATACTACTTGTAGCGATCAATCTTCAAGCCAAAAAGATTCTGATGTCGTTAACGTGCAGATTGCGGCACGTCAAAAGAGATTGATTCACGGCGCGGCTTTAGCACTTGTTTCAGGTCAGGAAAAGCAAACTTCACTGCTTGGTTACGCCCACATATCTCTTTCGTAACAGGCACCAGACCAGCCTGAATTGCTGAATCCATGTCTATATATGGAAAAAGCTGTGCATGCGAGGTCTCACCCACGTCTCACCCGTTGTATCAAAGGCCCCTCAAAGCGGCGGTTCATTCGGCCAATTTTTTCTTCTTTGTGTATATACACACTCAGCGACCATTGGCGTTCCGAGTCCGTCCCGGATGCTGTCTGGCGCCCGTCTGGCGGTATCGCGAAACCTGTCGCTGCTACTAAGGGTGCGCGTCGACCGAAAAGCTGCGAAAAGCCTTCCAGATTTCTTAGCCAATAGGATGGCTTGTTGGGTCCACGTGGTCACCAAAGGTACATACCAGAAAAGCATAATGGCTTAAAAAGTCCGTACCTCTTACCTGCCGGTACTGCAAAGGCAACACTGAGGCCAAGTAGATTTTCGGTCGACGCGCAACCTAACTTTTGTCCAAGAATATCCAGGTGCACCTTCATAGATTGAGAAAAGTAAATTGATCATATATTTCAAGAATTGTTTCTGTTCGTCCGGGCGCTTCTGCTGATGCATTGGGCAGCTCAAAAACGCGCGGTCTCAACGGTCAACGCCGGTCAAGCGTTTTGGGCTCGGAAGCTGTTGACAGAAGTACAGTGGCTGAAGGATTCGATAACCGCTTGGTGAGGAAGATCTAAGGGTTGGGCCATTTGATAGCCAAATGCCGAATGGTGTTTCCTGAGCCAAGACGTTTCATGGTCGGAAGGTAATCTGGGTTACAGCGGTGGAAGGACGACCGCCGGACCTTGTCAGGCTTGGCTAAAAAGCGCCAAAATCGTTCCAGGCGACAGTCGGTGACATAAGCCTCTGACCCTGAGAGCGGAAACCTTTGTGCTTGCAACATTACTCGAAGTGGAAAAATTGCGCGCTGGAAAAAGCGGGGCAAAGAGGATGCACCTTACTGGACTAACTTCCGCCCACACCCTTGACAGATTTTGAGCCCTGCATGCAACAATTCTGAAAACCGTGTCACTCGACCTGCCATATATATCACCTTCAGGAGAGCGGACCGTCTTGATCACCGAGCAACGATTTTTCGGGAGGGCAATATGAAGTGGTCTGCGACTGCCTCTATCTGAAACGACACGTCCTCTCGGGTTGCGGACGAGAAGAAGACCAAGTAAGGCATGGTCATGGTGAGCCCGTCTGATTCTGTGGTCTTAGCCGGAACTGTTGAGCGGAAAAGCCGACACTTCGAACGGAAGCCTCTAGTGCACCCCTTCTCCTGCAAATTTAAAGAATACAATGAAAGCAGTGCAAAGGCTCCGTTTCTGTTCTCATTACACGCGGCAAACACGTATTCTTGGAGACGTCTCTTGCTGACCTTGTGGATTCACATAAAGCTCATCTCTGATCACTTGACCGTCACTTCATCCGCTCAAAAATGACCCGTCAGGGCGGCGGTCCCTAAATGACGAAAAGCAGCAGGGCTCCCTTCTCGCCTCTCGCGTGGCAATGACGAGACGGCCAGTAGCCCTTTTGCCGAATTTCCAGCATGGGCGTACTGTCTCATATGCCATGTAAAGACGGTTATGGACTTAGTCGTCCATCTTGGAAACTGGACGTAGCGAGCACGTCTTTATTGAATCAGCTGTGCTTGCAATCTAGCAAGGTGGCTAGCTTTCTGGCTGAGCTTTGAAAGGAGTTGTGTGCTAGCTTAGAAGTGTGCTGATTAGATGGCGCACACTGATTCGATGAAGCCTCCAACTCTAGTTTTTCTTTGCAGAATAAACCAGACCCCACTGGCTTACTGCGAAAAACCCTTTGGTATAATCCGGTCCAAAGTAGATCCGACTGGTTTGGGGTTCAGACAGAGTTCGGACAGATTCGGACACGCTTAAGACCGGTGCTGCAAGACGGACATGAGGTTTCGGATTGGACTCGGATCTCAGACTTGGCTTGGACCAGACGATCTGTCCGAATCAGACACTGTCAGACGTAACACGAACCGATCCAAAATGAGTAATTCTCTGTCCGAACAGGACCTGAAAAGGATCCCAAGCGGGTCCGGTGCTGCTCTGAATCCTGTACGGAGTACTGTGAAACCGGCGTACTCCGCTGTGAGAACCTCAGTATAGCCTGTTCTTGCGATTTTCGTAACGGGGTCCTGTAAGGCTTTCGACCAGGAAAGCTTGGAGGGAATCGATCCCCAAGAGAATCATGCATGTCTGTTTGTGTATCTCTACTCTCTTTACCTCGAGATAATGACCGGGAGGAAAAATTCGACGCGAAAGAAGTAACCTGGGGATAGCCTCACATGATCGTTTTGCCGGTGAGGAAGAAACACGTAGTCTGTGGGCTGAGGCACACATTGCTCTTTTGATTCTCTTCTGAGCTGCCGACCTGATCCGTCTTGTAACGCACTTCTGGAAATTATGTGCAAAACCAGGCGCATAATCTGGAATCCATATTCGTGCGCCAGAAAAGAAAAGCACTTGAACTTCGAAGTTGCTTGAGCAAGCAGAATCAGGGCACCGTAGGCTGGTCTTGTTGCGAAGCGCTCCCGGTTTCTGATAAGATCCCGATAAAAGCGGCCAGGACTTCGACCGCCAGAGTCGTGCCGAGTAGCGGCGAGAAGAGAAGACTCAGAGTTTTTTTCATGCAAAGCGGATCAAAAATCTGGTTCATCTCTCTCTTGAACAGAGACGTAAATGGGGGGGGCCAATACATCATGGATGAAAGGACTCCCTGGCTTTGCGAGGCTACTTGAAACGAAACTCACCAATACTTCAGTCCAACTTTTGATCCTGATTTTTGTGCACTGGGGCGGCAATGGCAAGGAAGAGGGCTGTTCATGGCTGCGTTTAGGCACAGCCAGAAAAAGTTGGTGCTTACGGCGCCTACACGAGCCCAATGCTCCCATGTCAATTCGGCAAACTCTGCATAGCACCTATGGATCAGATATTTAAACTGATCCTGACATGATACAGCGTATTTGCAGATTGAGTATGTCTGCAGGCAGGTCACAAGCGGCAGCTTCAATGGAAACGGAAGTTTCTCCGACTGATGTGCAGGCATCGCACTGCATATGTATTCTCAGTCACGTATTACGTCAAGTGTTGTATCGGATACCGACTTCAGATATTAAGCAGCTTCCGTTTCTGCGTTTTTATGCTTTGACAGTGCAGGGAAGCCAGATTGATTTGGGCGGTCAAATCTCTTAAGCCTTTCGACAAGAAGACTAGATGAGCCTTTCTTTCTGCACGAGTTTTTGAGAGCATCATAGCCCATTTGAAAGAAGGCTTTTGAATTGGAGCCCTTTGGCTCGCCAATACAAGGGCCCATTTTTCGGCGGTTCAAATCGTTCTGCTTTCTGCATGATCTCAAACACTGGTGCTTGCCCCCTTCGGCGACAAGGCTTAATGCAAACCAGTAACTACCGCCAATCTCTTCGGCTCCTTTGCAGAACTCAAGAAGATCTCCAAGAGCGTTTTGACAGGCCTATACTCGCAATCGGTCTAGCTCCAGCGATTGCCCCTCCCAGAACGTGATCGTGACCATCAGTTCTTGTTGCAAAAGTATCCTAAATCTCTGGTGCTTTCGTTGATTGGACAGGGTCACTCACGAGGTGCGTGTCATTCACAGTCTTTACATTCTGCGGTGCCCCATCAGTCAGGTCAATAAGACTTCAATTTAGGTAAAGTAAGCTTCAGGTAGAGTAAGCCAAGTAGCCTGGACGGGTGGGGTTAGTTTGGGGGTTAGGGTGGGTTCGGGTGCGGAGCGGGTGATTTTGAGGGTTAGGTTTTTAGTGTTAGGCTGGGAGCTTACTATACCTAGAGCTTACTTTACCTAATTTGAAGAGATATGGCCTTGAATACCGATCGCGGTTTCAAAAGGGAATCTGGTTGCCCGGCGGTCACAACCAAGTAGGGCAAGGAAGGCAGCCTCTTGGAATCTCATAACTTTGCAGATCCGAGCCAGAAAGTCGGCAATCTGAGCCCTGATATATAGAAAATGAGATTGGTGAGTTACTGCTGCATTTTTGAGTATCTGCCCCCCATTCAAGAACTTCCCGAGACTTATATGCAGTCTGAGAGTTGACGACCTTTGATCAATCACTAGTGCCGCTCTCGACTTGGGAATCGTTGCGTCGATTGGCTCTCAGAAGCGTAGTCGATCTCCTTACTCGAGTCCGACTAAGAGCGAATTTCGAACCACACGGATGCAAGAAAAGCTGGGCTGTTTTTCTTAGAGTGGCGGTGATGTTTGGCACACACATGGGGAAGAGAACGTTCCAAGGACACCCGAAGCCGAGTTCTGACGCTCGCTCAAATCCGCCCCAAAATCGTTCAGAACCCGACTGCTTTTGCCAAAGCCTAAACCTTAGCTTGCACTCGTGAGATGGTTCGGAGAAGCTTTCGTTGATCCGCCAAAGTAGTCAGCCTTCTTCGTTTGCAGCTAGTGCAAAGGTTTAAGCCTCATGACGAACAGAAAGATTGCCACTTGCCGAAACTCCATCAGCAAGCAATCTCTCCGCAGCTTGGCGCGCTCGACTGTGCTTTCCAAGTCGTGAATTGAGGGTGCGACCAAGATTGTTTTTCGTAGCGAAAGGAGGAAGATCAGAAGCCTAGATTACTCCCTTTCGAGATTGAAAAGCCAGTCCCTTTCGCAAAATTTGCCGACCAGTCCCTTAGTTGACCCGATATATATCACCGATATTGATCCTGAGCTCCCTCTCCAGTACGACGACTTTGTGCCTGAAATTTGGAGCCCCGTACCGCTTCTTCTCATGCGATTCTTTAGGTCGTTTGCTCTGATCCAGCGGCTTTCCGGCTACGGCGGCAGCGGATATTATCGCGGTACTTGAAGCGCCGACACAAAAAAATTGCCACCTGGACGGAGCTTCACTACGGGGAGATGGAGCGAACCTTGAATTGGGCGAAGAAAGACGGACACCCATCTTGTATTTCGTGTTGTTAAGAGGGTGCGGACAGCCGGGGAGAATGGCGCAACAGATACGTCTGTATAATCGCGCGTGAAGCTGGCACCGTTCGAGTGCGGTTGGAAAGCGGAGACAGCAAGCATAGCGAAACAGATTGACGGCGAATTTTTTTAAACCTTAGCTTAGAGACTCTGCAATTGGGAGGGGGTCTTTGGACGCGAGTAGGTACATTGCACCAGTTTTTGAAGGGTGCAGCGGGCTCGTTCCGATGGCAAGGTGCTCCTTGTTGGCTATCCAATAGGTGCCTAGCAAGATACGTGAATACAGCATCAGGGACTCGCCTGCCCAGGGCTCTTTCTGGTGTTGATTCTAAAACCGTGCCAACGGCTACGAAATATGTATGCAAAATCATGATTCGTTGGTTTTTTAAACGCAGAACTCGAAGTTGAAATCAATCGCCGGTCGCCCACTTGAGAAGCAAGATTCTGATCAGGTTTATTCAGGGCCTTGCTGATCCTAGCTAGTGCAGTCGAATGAGTAAAGGATGAAGCGCTTCAATTCGACAACTACTGCAGGCACGGCCTCCTGTCTATTAAAAGACTCCCCGCCATGTATTTTAACCGCCCGCCTCAAAGTGTGCGTTGCCTGCGTGGCTGGCGCCGGCTGCCAATGTCATGTCGGTGTTAGAAGTATAACCCGAGTGGCGGCCAGTGCAGCCCGAGTGGCAGCGCGATAATACTTCTAACAGCGCCAGTGCAGCCCGAGTGGAAGCGCGTTAATACTTCTAACAGTCGGAGTGACCATCTTGTATGATCTCCATGCAAACGTACTTATAACACAGTATTTAGCATCACAACCGCGCGCTATCCACGCAGCCAGGCATCCATGCCCGTGCATCCATGACATTCAGAGTCATGACTCTCTGAATCTAAATGCATCCTGATTTCAAGTTTAGCCTGCTTGCAGTGCTCGCGTTGCATGGCTTTGACAGATCACCGTAATGTAAAACTGCCAGCTGCGCTCGCGGCCGCATGTGCGCATGCATTATAGATCGACGCATGCTGACTCCACGTACTGAGATGGTGGTTCCGAGGTTTCGATATACGTGTACGTGCCTGGCCGCATGCAAGATGAGTCGGCCCGGGCGCGCCGGCGCGCATCATTGCCAGATAATATGCTCATATACAAAGATAATGTATAGACAACAATCGATTGCGGACTGATTAATATGATCAGGGCGCGGCCCAGCCGGCCGCCCCCACTGCCAGCAAGCCCCAGGCGCGCGGCATAGCCGATGATTCATATCACTGAGCCTAGAGAGGCTTAGTATAGTAACTGGCGGACTCAAAAGACAGCATGACGCCCGGTTGCCGTGCCAGCCCAACCATGGCAGGCGATCATTGGCAGGCGATCATTGCCAGTGGATTCCAAGCGATCAAGCCTCATGGAGGATGAAAATAACATGCGCAGCATGCCATAATGCATCGGGGACAGTGTTGCCGGATCATAGCTCTCCCTCGGCCCGCGGCGGCCCACAATGATGGCACTACCGAGGAATTCCGAATCACTCTTGATTGTTGTGAAGCCTCGGAAGAGGGGTGCGTCAAACTTTGGAGACTGGGAATGGCAACCACTAGCACGTAGTAAAGCATGCGGTGCAGCTTCGGACAGGTAGCCTGGACAAGTATTGAGCTTCGCAAAAAAAAATCGACTAACCAACTTGTATTGATACTAATAAGTTAACAATCTATTTTAAGCGTGCGGGCGTTGCTGGCAATTTGTAAAGAGGCGAACGTACTTCGAAAGGCACGGCATATGACTCTGACTAATCTCTAGCTGAGTATCTCGTGTTAAGTTGCCCCACAATCACTTCAGTTTCCCGGGCAACCAGTCCTCACCGGCGGTATTCACGTGAGGTGCAGGAAGTCAATCTATGTTAGAGCATATCTGTTGAAAACTTTATTTAAGTAACGCCGCTTGCTCCCCCGCAGCTCTATTATACAACTCTGATATCCTAATTTACACGCTTACTTCGGCAAATCGAGCCGTTCAAGAAAACCAACGACCGCCTCAATAATGGCCGTATTCTTATAATACGTCGAATGAGCCAGCTGAAAGTGGCCTCGGACTTCCGACAATCTCTGCTCGAACACACAGCAGATACTCCGGAGTTCGCGCTCGAACTCGGCGTCCGAGATGAACGGACTGTGGTCCACTTTGCGCAACTGCTTCTTCAACTTGTTGAACATCCACGAACTATCGGAGAGCTCCATCAATTTCTCCTCGTCCCACAAAAACGCATACCTGCTCTCGAACCCCCCGGAAGACAGCCGCACATCATTGCGGCTGCCGACCACGTCAGTCGGCATCCCCGCTCCGCTCGTACCGCCGATGCCATGATTGCAACCATTTCCAACGCAGGCGTGGCTCTCACCATCGACCGAGTTCTCTTCGAACATTTCCGGCTGCAATCGTCCCCCCCTGGGCAACGACTCGACTTTGAAACCCCCCCCGCCGTCGTTACTACTTCCGGTGAAAGCCGTAGAGGAAGGGGATCCCCTCGATCCCGTCACGAACGCAGAGGTCGAGAAGCTACTCTTCCATCCGCAAGACAGTTCTTCCGCCTCCGCTAAGATCCGCCGGACGTCCCACGTGTGGATGTCCCGGAAGGATCCCCCGAGCGTCAGCTTCTCCGCCGCATACACGCTCGCCTTGTTGAGGTTCTCCGTGTCGAGCCCGAACGCCGCGCCGACGAGGATCTTCCGGAGCGTGCCAAACGTGTGGATCACAACCAGCTTCCCCACCCCCCAGAGAATCGTCCGCGGAATGAGATCGAGCGCGTTGATCAGCAGCGAGCGCAAGACGATCAGAAAGAAGAGCGCCCATTTGCTGAGGCGTGCGCCGCGGCGGGGAAACCGAGGGAAGGGCACCCAGCCTAGTGAAGACGTGGCACGCTTGACCAGGGGGAGGAGGTAAGCGCGCGCGGCGGGTTCGGTGCAGAGGGCCAGGGCGGCTTCGTCAAGCTTGCCGGCTTGGACCACGAGGGCGTGCATCGCAGGCGACCAGGGTACCTGTGATTTCAAAGGGGAAATCAGAAGCCTGCTTCTCGAAAGCGTTGACTTTAAGGCCATGATCCACGGTTGTTTGGTGGATGACTGTCTGGTTCAGGAATGAAAAGAACCAAGAATAAGGAGCTTCAACTCACATCTCAAACCCTAATCCAACCCTAACCCAACAGTTTAACTTCTCCGCACCCGTACCCTCCCTAAACCCCACCCTAATTCCTTCCTAAACTGGCGAGCGTATCACTTGTGCCGCTTATAGTTCCGGATTATGATTCCGCTTATGATTCCGAGCTTACTCGGGGTCATTTTTCTAGGGGCTAGGTCATTTAAATGCACCGCGGGCCGCCCTAGTCAGGAGCGAGCTGCAATAAGCTGACCACAGGGGCGAAGTCGGCGCTTCGCAACAGGAACAATGACCCAAAGTACTACTGACTGTTATTAGTCTTGCGACTCAACTGAGCTGAGTTGCTGTCACCATCCTTTGGCTGCGTGTTTGGTTACAACGTCGACCTAAGCGATGGCAGGAAGGGACTTGTTGCACCGGTTCTGTGCAGTAACACCTGAGGTTCGGAACAAGCATGCGGGCGCTGTCCTGTCCAGTCTCTCTGAAGCTAGAAGATTGAATCTTTTGGGGCCAGCATAGTTGCGCAAAGAAATGGCAGGGGGATTTTAAGGCAGAACAGATTCAAGAATAACTCCTTGAGAAAGGCAGAATTGAAGAGCCGGCGAATCCGTTACCCTGTCCATCTGCTCCATCTTGCTACTCCGAAGCAGTCTGCCTAAGAACAGCCACTCTTTCATCGACGAAGGGCATCAAACTCAACCTCATGACGACTTGCTTCGGTACGTAACCCGTCCCATTGTATGTAACCGCCACTGTGCAAATCCTTACGACCGGACAGAACCTGCAACAGCAACGACCTTCTGCGGGGGGGCATTCACACCGACTTCGAGCCCACTCTTGTTGAAGCTTAGCTGCCAAGCCCCCCGGTGAAGATCCCCGGGTCCGCTCCGTTTCGACGGCGAAACTGACTTCCTGGTGGTGTTTAAGTTGCTATTAAGGTGGCGTGGTGAAGCTGTACGTACCTTATCCGAGTGGTACATGTTACCGCTCCGCAGCAACGTGCGCTCCGCCCACGACGCGAGATGCGCCACAAACAGGAAGATCGCAATAACTCCCGAGATCCAGCTCACGAGCCCGAGGCTGTAGTGGTCTGTCTGGAAGAGCCCGACCCAGATGCTGGTCGCGGTGAACGTGATGAGGTAACCGAGGAGGAAGGAGAACGTGAGCGAGACGGTGAGCTTGAAGCGCGCGCGCTTGGCCCAGTGCTTGTAGTAGAAGGGAGTGCCTAGGAAGACGACCTTGCCCAGGACGTTGCTGATCGGGCTGATCATGCGCCTGAGAAGAAAGAATACTCAAGTCTGTGCCATGCAAAAAGTACGCACTGCGAAAGCTGTCTCCGCATACGGATTCATTTTCTGGGACAAACAAGAAGGCTTCTGTTTCCCTGGCATGAAGGCTGTACCGATCGATTGCATCAATTTGAAACTCGAAAACGGACATCCGCAGAAATTGACGAGCGGAAGATTACCATCTGAAGATCTGACATGGCCTGAAGGATACGGTACGCGGCAAGTAATCATCAAGGGCCCGCGCAACTGTTCTCCGCAAGCCTAGCGTGCTGTCTTTGCTACACTGAAAGAGAAGCGGTTCACATCATTAGGACCGGGGGGGTAGCATTCGCTGGATCGAGTGCAAACTGAGGCTGTTTGAATTGAAAGGGCTGTTGCAAACTTTTGAACAGAGATTAATTCACGTTCCAGCACTTCTCGCAGCAAACAAGGATGCCGGAAATGAGAGTTGATTCCGAGACGGGTCATTCATCCTCCAGTAGAAGACCGATCTCGGACAGCTTTTTGCTTGAGCAAGAGACCTGTGTTCAGTTTGAAGGAATAAGAGTTGAAGGGACAGCAACAGTCTCGTCAAGTCTACGAAAGTAATCTCCCTGGAAACACTTTGAGTTGACCACCAACGAAGGAACTAAGAGACAGCAAGAATTTTGTCAAAGTCCACGAATAAAGTCTCTCTGGACACTTCAAATTGACTATCACAAAAGAACACTTCGTTTAGCCCGCACATTTCAGAGAAGGCCGCACAGTCCTTCGTCCCAACTGCAGGCTCCTCGCAAGAGCGCCACTGCGTGACAGCATTCAACAATCACAAATCCCGCAAACACCAGATTGTTGTGCGCGAGTTGTGAGCCTGACCTGCGGCTCAGATACTTCCGCTTCCTCCTCCGTCCAAGCCCGAGGCACCAATCCCACCAGTGGTAATAGCCCCACGCGAACTGCTCGGTAGTGTGCTTCTCTCCTGCATCGAAAACCCCTCTTTCAGCACTTCAGATGCTATGAATAAATGCTTCAGCGAACTAGATGCTTCATGCAAACTGCTCGGAAGTGCGCTTTTCCCCTGCAAAAACCCTCTTCAGCAGTTCAAAAGCTATGAATAACTGCTTCAGCGAATTTGATGCTTCATGCGAGCTGCACGGAAGTGTGCTTCTCCCCTGCGTCGACAATTCTTTTCATCATTTCGAACGCTATTAAACACTGCTTCAGCGAACTTGATGCTTCATGCGAGCCCGTGACATCCGACTATTTCATCAGCAGCCAGCGAGCCAAGACGAGATGGCCCAAAGAGACGGTTCAATCGGTCATTGCCACTGGGTTCCGTTCAACCCTATCTCAGCACCTGTCTCCTTTCTTGTACTTGTAGATTAAAGTGCAAGCGTTTTGAGGGGAGTGTGCTTCTCCCCTGCACTAAATAGCCCTCCTCAGCATTCCCGATGCTGTGATTAACTGCTTCGACGAACTCGAAGGGACTACAGCAGTCGCTCGGGCCTTCCATTGACTGCGGAAATGTAGATGTCAGAGACATTTCTTGCCTCACCATGCCAATCGTGATGCAAAGCACGTCAACACACAGTTCTGAAGACGCTGATGTGCGTAGATGTCATCGAGCTTGGACTCAGTGTTCATGTGTCCACCAGAGTGTCGCCGTTTCAGTCGCTCAAAGGGAGCCAATCTCGATGTCACAGCTACATCTAGATCTGGAATCATACACTATCCAGAATAAGAGAATCTCAACAAGAAAAGGATACCCAGTAAACGCGCTCTAGTGAAAGCTCAACAACATCCATAGAGCGCCTTCCGTCTATGTGGAGAAACGCCCCGTACAACGAAGGGCCCCCCTGCAACCTGACCCAATAACACACAGGTTTCCAGAAAGTAGCCAGAAACACCCCTGAAGCGCCTCTTCGTCTGACCACTCAGGACAGGGTCAGGAAGCACTAGAGATCTTCAGACCGATATTGAGGACCTTTGGAAGTGATGACGTGGCGAACTCTGAGGCTTACGGAGGGGGCTTTTACAATCCATGTTTGGTCAAACAGGCCCAACCTTGGGGTTTCCCAATAAACCCTTGACTTGTCACTAGTCATCAAAATGTCCTTGGTGTTGACTTCCAGAATCCAACATCCTTGACCCCGCTCAGAGAAATCTCTCATACCCAATCGAAGAAGAAGTGCATCCCTCACCGTTCGCGCCCCTCCAGACGACCAGAAACGGGTTGAGCGCCCCACAGCAAGAGACCCCTTCCACGCGCCGCCACTTTCTGAGATGCGCAACCTGCTCCCTGTGCTCCTCCTCAAACTGCTCGCGGATCGCCGTCGGCCAGTGCCGCATCGTGGACTCTGGCTCCAGCTTCCGAATGTACTGCTCAATGGCCTGCGGGGGATGCGCTGATTACTCATGACGATTCTTTAAACCAACATTAGCGGGGCAGGAGGAGAAGTTTGTTGGAACATATGCGATGCCCCCACGCGGCTGACAGTGCTTTATTCAATCTGCTCGATGGAATGGTTTGAAGGGATTGTTCAGAAATAATGATGCTCGAAGTGCAAATGGGATGTCCATGGCTTGCAAAAGTGAGATCAATTTTTGTCCATGTTGGTGTAATGGGGTTACGTTTGGACGAGTGAACGCAGAGGGGCGGTTGCAAGCAGCCCTTGCGACGCGTCTCGCATCAAGGTTCATATACCACCTCAGCCGGCCGTGGGGAGGGATCCCTCTCAAGCTCTAAAGGAATCTTTGCAACATTGTACGCCAATTGTAGTATGAAGTTAGGGAGGGCCTCCAAAAGACAAAGCCAGGAAACCAAGTTACTAATAACTCTTACTTAAGAACCATTGAAGCGCCTGATACACAGCCAGACTCCCTAGCAAAGCCACCACTGCTGATTCCATAGACACAGAGCGTCAGAAACGGGGCGGCTGGCATACCTTGAGGGCCACATTGCCCCCATGAGAGTGCGCGATGATGTGCACCCTGGCAGAGGGATCAACCTTCCCAATATGTTTGATCAGCTTGGCCAGGTTCTGACCACCTGAACGACAATACAGAAAGCATTGATATCAGCAGAGTCTTGGGGTCGATTACTCCCTGGCCCACTGACCGGGCAAGATTACAAATGTTTGATGTAGCTTTAAATGATGCGAATGTTTGCAGTAAATGCTTGAGCGAGGTCAACAATGGATAAAGCAATTGCCTGATGCAATTGTATTCCACGATCAAGCCACACGAGTTCCTTCACAGGAATCAACAAGCACCACCGATGCTGATCTGAGATGAACTACAAGGTAGCACTGCCCTTCAACTGTTCTTTTCGCAACCCTCAGCACACTTCTTTCACCAGATTGCTCTGTCTCTTGGCCTCTCATGGGACGAACAAGCCATCCCTCCTGTCCATCAGGAGAGAAAGTTGGTTCTTAAAACCTATGGTCCACTGCTCATTGGCAATTGTGTTCAAATACTGCACGTGTAGAGCTCCCTCTTTCAGTAACGGAACACCTTGCCGCACCCAAACAATTATGGTGAAGAACAGATTCTTAGAAATTGGAATCAATAGAAGAGTGCAAGGTACCTTGCTGGCGGCCCTGGTCCGTGTTACTCGCATCCCAGTAGAAAGGATATGTCACTTCGCTTGGGGCCTTCGCTCCAGGGAGTGCTCTCCATACACATTCCGACCCAAGCGGCCCTTCAGCCAGTAAAGCAGCAAGCCTTCCGCAGAAGTTGTTTTGCTCTCCGGTAGGATCAGGATGGTGCCATTTGACTTTTCCTGGCTCGTTGCTCTTCACAAACGTCCCATGTACGACGAGAACGTAGTGCGTCTCCAACTCAGGATTGGCATCATTTGTCCGCACCTTCTGCTGGCTGGGGACTTGCAATCTGGAGATCTCAACCGAGACGTGCTCTTCGAAAGGTGGATAGAGGTCAGGGGTTGCTGCAACCTGGCTGGTCCAGTCTGAATTGCTCGACAGCAATGAGCTCAAACTGGTGGTCAATTTAGAGCTCGCAGACCTTAACTTTGAAGCCAGGACCATTCTTGCCAGCCTTCAGCCTCTCAGTGCCACAAGGAGAACTGTCGAACAATTCTGACTCTGCAGCATTGTGCACCCATTGCCGACATCCACCAGAACCTAAATTGATTCTAAAAGTGTGATCGCCAACAGCTTTAGCTCCATTCACGTCGACTTCGTTGCAACGAAGAAATGAAGCTGCCAGGTCTTTCCACGGAGTTGCATAAGTAGTAGTTATACCATGAGAGCTCGGCGATATCGATGGTTTCGCGTCGAACGAGAGCTGATATCTCCCCGAGGGCGGAGCCCCGAGGGGGATATCAAGCTCGAGGTCGACAAGAAACCTTCGATATCGTCGAGCTCGAATGGTATAACTCGCTTATCGCTGAGTCCGGACATTGCATCGCCGTCGAACCTGCTAAGAGATTCCTGATATACCCCTCCGCGGCGGGGTATATCAGTGATATCTCCCCGCCACGTGATTCGACTTCGAAACATTTCTGATGGCTCCCGGCAAAATGGCTGAGCGAAAAACCCGGACGGGCGATAAGATTAGATTCCTAAGGAAGCCATGGTGTGCAGGCTGCAGCGTCCCTTGAATATCAGAACTTAGAAGCAGTGCTTTGCGAACTGGCAATGAACATTTCTCGAAAGACTGATCGATCAAAGTCCATTGTCGGGTTAGTACGGGTCCTTTCAGTCCAAGAGAACCCTGTTTCAAGCACGGGGTCCTTCGGTTAACCTGAATAAACTAGGTAGTTACATCTTAACCCACATTGTGCAATCCACCTCTTGACTCTTGGGAGAATTGGGGCGAAATTTCCCTCGCACCAAAAAGTATCTCGAGGAACAAGAAAAACAACTTCCAAGGAGGTTCTCTTTGATGGATAGTGGTGTTTCTACTAGTAGGAAGCACCCTTGAAGTTGACTGCCTCGTATCATGGCCTCCACCGACCATGGTGATGGAAATCAGTCTCCGCTTAGGGGCGCCCAAATGCAGGAGGCCCGAAACAGGATGGCCGACGTTGGTGAGACGTTCAACTTCCTTAAGCTGCCCTCCGACTTCCAGAAAGCGGCCTGGTGCGCGCGCGTCGACCTCCTCAAAGAATTCCTGTCCAACCCCTTAAGGGAGGAGTTTTTGAAGCAGAGGGAGCCGCTCCTGAACTTCCCGGTTCTGCATTTGGTGGTGTTTGGGGCGCAGCGGCACGTGGAGCGTTCTGGACCGCCTGGAGACTATCCTCAGGTATTAGGAAAGTCCCAATTGTGTTCTTCTGTTGTTCCGTTTTGAAACAAGAGCGCAGTCTGTGGAGTTTGTTCAGCCACATCGGCTGTCAAATGTCTGATCTTGAAAGTGGACTCTAGTCAGTGCCATGCCACACATGCCTCCATTCCAAAGAAGAGAAGTCAATTTCATCTAGTTTTGTGCAATCAACCATACACCAAAGAACTTGAAAGAACTGGCAATGTTTGAGTTGATTATTTGAGGTGCGCAGCTCAAGGGGTGTCCTGTAATTCATCGCACCGTAGTCTCCTTCCTTGTTTCTATCATGCTCATGTTCGCTCTACCTATTCCCAAAACCGTAATTAGACTAGATGCTACAAGAACCTGGCGTAGCCCGTTGTGGCGCCAGATCTCAAAGAATTAACCATCTTTATGGTTTTTCCAGGCCTGCCAGCTCCTCCTAGAGGCTGGCGCCAACGTGCACGCTCGCGATTGCAACGGTTACACCGCTCTACACCACGCAACCTCCCACCACGCCCAACTGGACCTCGCTCGCCTCCTCCTGAAACACGGCGCCGACCCCAATGCTCGCAACCGCTTCGGCAACAACGCTCTGATGGAGCCGGTGATGCTCAACAACTTTGAGGCATGCAAGCTGCTGTATGATGCGGGGGCCGATCCAGATCTGGAGGACTTTGACGGGTTTACTCCCAGGAAGACTGGGATGTCATACCCCGCGCTTCAAGCACTTTTTGCTCGGCGGCGAGAGGGGAGAAGTGGGGGGGAAGCACGGGGAGACGCTCCTGGAACGAACGGAAGGGAAGGGGCTGGAAGAAAGCCACGGAGACCGGAGGATGAACTGGGGATGATATATTGCAGTTTGTGCGAAAGGAAGATGACTCCGGTGGAAGCGAAGCGGTGCTCGGGGTGTCATGTTCGGCCGTACTGCAGCAAGGGTAAGGCTGTTGACACCATCCATCTTAAGTCTCTTGAAGGGCAGGTGGAATGTGGCTGAAGTTTGGAAACATTAGCGAGCCTTTGATTGGCATTGCGCAACATGACTCTTGAGTCTACGGGTTCTAACAGGAGGACGGACTCTGCCAACGAAAGTCTGACCAGTTGTGTTGTCAATGATGACTTAGGCTTCAAGTTCAGGTCAAGTTCTGGGCTTGATGAAAAACTTCACATTACGCTCACGGCAGCGAGAGTCTTGTCAAAGAATGGGCATACGAGGAGAGGCTATCGCTTTCTTGTTCTGTTGTCTCGAGCTGCAGGAATCGCTGGGAGCTATTCATCCAACGTTAGAATGGTAGCAACCCCAGCTTCCGTGTCCCTCTGAACGAAGTGCATATCTTTGTGCACCAGTTCTTGTGCAAAGGCGACCCTTTCATATTGCCCTCGCAAAGTCGATGTAACTTTAATACTCTAATTCACTTCCTTTACCAAAAAGTTGCCTTTGTGTGCAGAGTGTCAGCGGAACGACTGGAAGGAGCACAAGCTGACGTGCAGAAAGGACTCCAAGCCGCATGAAGTCGTGGTCACGCCCGTAGTGCCGCCCGGTGTCATGTCGAGCGTCCCCCTCAGCCAGTTCCTTGAAGATATGTCACGGGGGAGCGTCGCTGAAATAAGTGCGAAAGTCATGGTAAGATCAAAAAATCGACTTTCTTTTGTAGAACCCAGTCATTGAGCTCTGCTGAGTGTCGTTTCTGCATGCAATCTGTCCTCGAGAATCATATATCAGTCGTACTTTTAAGGGCTCTCTTTGTCAGAGGTTCCGTTACGCTGCGAATGTGGGGGCCCTTCGACAGACAGATTCTGATCGGAATGCACATCTTTCAAAACAGGATATTGACTTGTTTAATCCAGTTAATTGGGTTAAAGAGCATCCCGCTTATTGTGGGTGATAAGCAAGCCGCCCTATTTTCAAAAGATTCGGAGCAATCCGAAATGCGTCGCCGTTGCTTGTAAGTTCTAGAAGCAGCAGAGATTTGAACCGTTGGGCCAGTTGCTCTTGCGCGACAGATTTGTTGGCAGTTCTTAGAAGGCGTTTGACGTTTGCAAACGGGATGGTGAGCCGTGTTCTCAACTGTGAGCCGTGTTCTCAACTGCGCTGATGAAGAGGGAGTGAGGTCAGAGTGTCCCAGTTGCGTTTGAGAAGGTGGAGACGGACTGAATATCCGACGGTAAACTGACAGCTGTGTGCTTGTGGTTCTGCAGAAAGCGGACAAGTTTCACACTAGCACGGAGGAAACGAACGCTGCGTACGCACAGAAGGGCCGTTACTTTGTCCTGAAGGTTCAAGTTGGTATGAACATGCAAACGTTGAAGCCAATTTCGAGTCAACCGATGATGGCGTACAACAACAGTCGAAAATTTCAGTGTCGGATAGAGCCGAAGGACCCGGGGCATAAGATCATCTATGACCGCATTGCTGCCGACGGAGTCATGGGCTTAAAGGCTTACTTTAACGCCTATGTGAACAAGCAGAAGAAGCTGGTTATAGTCACGAGTCCGGTGCTGCCGGCTCAGCCATGGTGAGGTTGCAATTGGACCCAAACAGTGTGTACTATTTCGACGTTGCTGACAATCAATGCCTTATTGAGGATGAGAATGATCAAAGTCAGGTACGGTAGATAGATGAAGAAGGTTTAACAATGCTACTATACGGCCAGATCTTTCAATGAAGCGTGGGCCGAACCCGGCCAGCTCATATGACATGGTCGTGGCATCTTGACCACCATCGGCCGCGCGGTTATCCAAAAAGTCTATGAAATGGCCGCGGCCACAGATTCCAAGATTTGGATCGCAAATGACTCGCCCGTGGCGGCCCCGCCCGAACCTGGATCGATTGCGGCCAATCACTGGCTCCAACCTAGTTTCAGTAAACGTACCCTGCCA
This sequence comes from Klebsormidium nitens, assembly GCA_000708835.1. NCBI lineage: Eukaryota > Viridiplantae > Streptophyta > Klebsormidiophyceae > Klebsormidiales > Klebsormidiaceae > Klebsormidium > Klebsormidium nitens. Next base: position 127,100 of record DF237044.1, read on the forward strand.
GTCCGACACAAATGCTAGGTGACCGGGTCCCAGCGTGGATTAATGCAATAACGGGCCCGCGCTGACGCGACGATTTGATCATCGCGACAGTTGTGCTGCACATGTGCCGTATTAGCTCCAAAGGATTTTTGATTTGGGGGGCTTCAAATCATTAAGTAAGGTCATGCATGCCTTGCATGATGCTACCGGTATAAATATTATGACAAAAACAGGCCCGCGGCGCCGGACTCACCATGATGCGTAACCATCACCGTATCATATCGTGTGATTTAGCGTGACTGATCGAGTTATTATATTCAATGGCCCCTCGATCATATGCATGTGTCATTCATGCTACGCATGATATCTTGATCATGTAACTTGGTATACGTGACCGTCATGTATATGCGGTTACAATAGGTAGTGCGGATTATGGAGCCTAGTGCGTGTGGCATAATTTGTAGTACGTGCCGAGCTGACTCGGTCAGCGGGGCGCATGCAAATGGATGCATGAGTCAGGAGACGGCCTGTCCGGTCGGCGGCTAGCATTGAATATTGCCAGGGGCAGCCCTGGCATGCGTGCGTGGGGCCGCCTGCAGTCAGCAGGCAGATATTAAGTTACCTGGCAATGAGCATCATGTGCATGTCATATTTTGCAAGTGCACTACGTGCAGATTCGGGGACTGCAGGCAATTCTTCTCAGTAGGCACAATAAACTACTTGATTGGGAGCGATTGGCTTGCCGTGAGTAAAAGGCATTACAAAAACACCTTGTCTGCCAACATGAAATGCGTTCCCTTTCAACCAAGGCTCTATACGGGTGGTCTATAGGGTATGTCCTTGTTACCCAGTGCTCGAGATCCCCAATCTCGCTCGTAACCGGTCCGTCTGCATTGTAACACGGAGTACACAGTCAAACGAGAGAATGAAACAATCAAGAGCAACACACAGGCTTGCCGACAAAGGAGCATCCGAGAACGACGAGTTGTATCTCTCAAGAAAGCCATGTACGTATAGTAAGTGCATCGCATTCGACAAGAGTGGTTAAGTGAAGCAAGCTCAGATTTCAACCACACAAGCTCTATTCGGAATGAATAGTGGCCTTTCCGCACCTCCAGTTGAAAGTCCGCCATGTATCGCCGGAAGGCCTCGTCCGAGTCGGTCGGAAACTCGCCCGCTTTTGGGTGGAGGCTCGAATCCCACGAGACAAGGCCTCTTTCATACCGGGGGGGTGATCCAAAGTCTTTCAGACTGGGCGATGAGCCCACGCGTGAACCTAGCCGGGGAGGGGAAAGGAGGCGCGTCCGGGGCGGGGAGAAAGCTGCCCGGCGGCGCTCGTGCCGCAACATAATGCTCTGCGAAGGCATGCGTTGAGTTGAAATTAATGCAGTAAACGCTTAGGTAGCAATTCAACAAGCTCGAGCACGTCATACACGATAGAATCGATCGAGTGAGAGCGCAAAAACAACTTGAGTTCAAAGGAGACCATTCTTTGGCGGAAGTGTTGGTTATCAAAGCCCTGCAACCCAAAACAAAACCCTGAACCATAATCTTTGGAGTTCTTTTGCCGTTCAAAGCACTGTATGAGGATGCGAGCCATGTTGGGTGCCATCACGGTTGCAGAGCCTCGGCATGTCCGAAGCGTCCGACGGCGCTCACGAATTGGTAAGCGGGCCGCCATTCCGCCCAACACGGAGATACAACGGCCATCCTTTCGTGACTTTTGTGTCTGCGCACAGCGAAATTGGAATGCAATTTCAACCAGGCACATTGAGTACAAGATCAGACAGCTTACGTCAACTTCTTTCTGCTTCTCGATGCGCCGCAGCCGTGCCTCGACTCGCTCCTGCTGCGCCTCGGTGGCGTTTTGCATCCGCAGGTTCGTCAGCTCCTGCGTCTGCCGTTGGATCGTCTCCTCCGCCATCTGCATCGACGGTAGGGGCGGTCTTACTCTGCTCGACCTTACCAGTCGATTATTCGTTGTAATTGGCTTTCTGACTGGAAAGTCATGGCGGAAAGGCACGAAGATGTCTTCACCTCGAGCACCTCAGAACGCTAAGCACCATAGATTGTTCTAGTGAACGAAGTTAGTGCTTCCGTATACGGGTCTAACGATTGACTCTGACTTGACTTCTCCCCCTTCTAGCCTTGTCACGGCTGTTTGGAGAGACCCGAGAAGGATCCAGGTTCCTCCGCTTTGCTGTCATTTTGATGGCAGAGCTTTTGATCAAGTCTGGCAACGAGCGAGTTTCCCCGTTATTGAACCTCGACAAGTTGACCAGCTCCAGCGGGACTCTTGCCTTGATTGACTCAACTTTCGTTCTCTTCAGAACCCCTTGTCAATCGTCTCAAACAAGTCGTTGAGTTCCCTTACGAAGAAGGCAGCAGCAATCCAGATCAAGGTTTTCTTTTGCGAGTCGGACGATTCACTTGCAGCAGGAAGCTGCTAGAGCTCAACTCTGGAGGACGTCAACTCAGAGGAACACCAAGACGCAGAAACTCAGTAAGACCGGTGCGTCCAACTTCGGTCGCTCAGATTTTGAACCGGCAAAGCCGGGAACTGATTTCGAACTTAGTTTACCGGGTCTGCGGCTGCTCGCGCGTTTTTTTCCGATGTTGCGTTATAAATACAAACACGAGGCGAGCCGCGCGCAAAACATGTTACCAAACGCGCGTGTGCAGCCGCAGAGTCGATCCAAAGTCCTAGATTCAATTCGGGATTCGCCCGTCAGAAATGCAAATTGTTCAAAATATAAGCGCACCAATGTCAAGCCTTCTCACCTGCAAACGCCACTCCAGGTCTCGACACCGTTCGCGGCAGGCCCCGAGCGCTGCCCCTGTTTGCACGCGCGCCATTCCGTCCGAGCTGGCCGCAGCCCGCTCGAGCGGATTCCGGCCTGACTTGAGTTCCGGCCGAAAGTTGACGGATCGCCTGACCTTGCTTCGAGAAGGCTCTGAAATGAGACAACGACGAATGAGACGGAGGGATTCCGGAGCGCCAAGATGGTCGCCAAAAAACAACAATGAAAGGGTAGAATCCATCCTGCTGCTTGAATATTTGTGTGTTGGTTTGGCGAGCTTCGAGAAGGTTCGAATCCCTTGAAGAGAGGGTCTGAGTCAGCTGACGTTCCGTGCAATCACAGGACCAGAACATGGTCACAACCCTTGTCGCCGGGGTTTTGTAATAGCATGGTTGTGCAACCAGACCTTCTGGATCTCGAGACGATTCTCAAAATCAAGCAGACACTTGTTAAGACATTCCGTGCGAGCTTGACGGGTTGAGTCCAATCTTCGAAGAGGACCAAGAATCTTTCCCGTTTTCACTTTGAACTGGTTCCACTTAAGGTCGCAGCTGGAAAAAGCGAGGGCTGCGCAGATTTACCTGTATTTCCCCAGCGTCTGGGAGCGGGTGACATGTCTGAATCGTGTTCAACATCCGACGAGGATTCTCTGGCGCCAAAACCCATGGCCCTCAGTCTCTCACTGAAGTGGTCGGTTTGTGCTTCCTGCACAACCAGAGTGAGGACCTTTGGATCTATGCAGCTCTTTGAATGCAAACCAAATCACCTAAACGGGAGTGGGGCAGGAAGTATTGCGCCGGTTAGTACCTGTTTTGCTGGTGATTTGCAGCTTCATGTGCTTAGCATGACATCGCTCTGGCTGTCAGCTGGTGCTAGTCCAGCGTCAGTAGCAAGACTTCCGAGACAAGAACGTTTTCGAAGTTTACGTCGTTTTATCCTGTGGCGCTCCGATCCATTTCTGTATCAAACAGGTTGTACTTTGAGTCAATCCGTGTCGGGTACTGATGGAATGGAGGGTACCGACGGGACGCACAGGGGGTTTGTCTAGTTGCGACACATTGAGGAGTATTAGTCCAGAACACAAAGACAGCCAACTTTCATGTAGCAAACGCAAGGAGAGATCGCCAGCAGAAACCCTTTCGCAGCAGGTATGGAATTATTGTGGTGTCATTGCAACTACAATTTAGATTCTGACAGTGACTGGTGTTAAATCCTAGATGACCATGTTCTCACCATCCAGGGGTGAAGCAAGGTGAGCGGTGCTTCTGGGGGCAGCTTGTTTAAGGGAGCATCAAACCTGCCTCCTCTAACTTATCCAACCAGAAGGCGGTTGTACGTGTTCCTGAAGGAGATCATTTTGATTGTCAGATGAGCTGTTAAAGATACCAAAACGCCCATCTTTCAGTTGTTTCTAGCTGCTCTCAGCTGACACAGTAAACATGGGGTGGCAATATTAATTTCATTGCTCTCGAACAGCTGAAGAGCACTAAAAGCCTACATTCTGATGCTGAGTCACAGTGATGGACTAGATGCTGAAGAGCTGCTTGATCATTGGCTCGTAGATCCAGCTCAAGCCCGTAGGGCTTGCGGTTTTCAGCTCCGGCTGATAGTGATGTTCCAACGCAATGCTATTTGCATTCTACTCAATCAGGAACCGATTGACAAACATAACAAAGAGTATGACTGATAGAGCGCATTGCCGAGCTTGCACAACAGACCAGCATTTCCGGCCCACAAGTTGAGCTCTGCTTGCAATCGAGGAGCAAGATTGATTACAACAGGTAGCTCACCAAGTCCTCTTCGTTATGGAATCTACGTCAGCTCCTTCGGCTCCGCCAATCGTTCAGCACCCCGGAGTCGGTCTGGGCTTTGCAAACGCTGACCAATTGTCCTACACGCTCTTGGAAACAGCATCAAGCCTTTCCAATGTCTGGGCCCTTAAGGTCTTGCTCTCGACCAGACGGGAAGGTAGACGTCTGATCAATGCGCCGGAAAAGAAGACGACTGACGGGCTCTCTTATGCGAAGTTAATATGGACGCCCCATTCGCAGAACCTCAATTGTTCTGCATCGAGCTGACTCGGAGCTGCTGCAGCCTGCAGGTGCTGCCAGCTGGTCAAGGCAGGCTAGCTCCCTGCCTAAGCGCTGCTCCGGACGTCCAGGTTGCCCTGAGCCTTGACTCTGAGCAGTGCCTTCCTGGAAGGCTTCCAGGAACGTCCAAACGTCCCGCAAAAGTTTGGCTGCGTCGGGTGGTCACGCGTCCGCGCTTTGCGCAACGCGGCCGCTACGCGACGACCAGCCAGCTTGCAAAATTCTGTGCGCACTGAGTTTGCAAATTGCAGCCTCCTCAAAATTCAAATCAGCATTCTCATCAGAGAGAAGTCAGGAGGGGTCAGAGTACTGTGCAAGGAGCGAGGAGCGAGCTCTCGAAAATGGCTACCGCTGGGGGTCAATTGTGTCGGCCCCCACCCGCTGTGCAACTCAATCGCTGGCGAGGAATCAACAATGAGGACGCGCTTTGCATTGTCAACAGTTCAAGCTCTTGCAAGCTTCGCACTTCGCACGAGAGCATTCGCTGCAGCACTATATCTTGCGCCCAAAGCAGAGCCATACTGAACTCAAGGCTTTCACTTTCTTATTCCAGATTCTTGTTGACTGATGCTAGACCATTTGAAAAGCGTTCCAGGGAAGACCAAGGTTTCCAAAAATCACGGAGGCGCCATTTGCACGTCTGTGCCACATATGGGGGGCGCAGTGGCAGCAGGGGCTTTGAGAGGGCGTCCTATACCTCATCGCAAGAAGAGGAATCATACCAGGACGAGCGTGAACGGTGGCAAGGGGCAGGGTCTACCTCCGATGGCGAAAGTGGTCACAGCAACGAGGAGCGGGGGTACTCGGAGGATTTTAGGGAGCGCAGGTTCCAGAATGGTAATGAAGCATACTCCGGTCAGCAGCAGAGAGAGGGCCGTGGTAATGGTCGCGGCGCACGGGGTGGAGCTACCTTCGCAAGCGGACGAGGCATGTTTGCTGCCGATGGGAGTGGTGGTCGGTACAACGCCCCAGGCGCACGGTCAGGGAGTTTTGCCCCGGATAGTCGGGCGCAAGTTGAGCGGACTTCTGGCTGGCAGGCAAATTCTGGGGACGACGGTGTCAGTGATTACGTCAGCGATGATGATGGTGGAGTCCAGACGAGGTCATTTGAAAGGGGCCGCCCTAGGGTTCCGAAGGGGGGGATCCCCCCAGGTCTTCCTGGAGGCCCCCCGGAAGAACCGGGCGTCCCCTTCCGGCGCACGCTCCTGAAGAAGGAACTGTTCGAGAAGCAGGGAAAGCAATTGGCGGGGAACTTGGGGCTCGATGAGCGGGACTTGTACGGATGGAAGGCGAACGATTTGCGCAATTCTGACGCGTTGGATGAGGGGAAGCGTCCAGAGTTTCGCGACTTTTCGCAGCGCGACATTTTCCGGGACAGGATTCGGACAGCCCCCGAGCCTCGGCCCCCCCCTCAAAATCGATTCTCGTCGGAAGACAGGCCGTCCAAAACTGGGCCAAAAACGCCCTGGGTTAGGAACGGGGTCAGCTCGCCCCCTTCTGAAAGGCGATTCCAATCAGATTCTTCGCCATTTGACAGCCGCCCTGGAAGCCCCCAGTTTAGAAACAGGGTTAGCGCGCCCCCAAACTCCCGGCAAGGCGGTAGAGGCGCCTCTGGTCGGATGGCCCCCAGCGACTTCCAGAACCAGGCGGTTACGCCGTTCCAGAAACCCAAACCTCCCGGGTTAGACGTCGGCCCAACAATTGACAGCATCAAACCCCGGTTCGTGCCCCGAGAGGACCCACCCGACACTAACCACCTCGGATGGAAACCCGAAAACAACAGAGGTTATCGGCCCCCAAGAGAGACGAGATACAATGCAGCGGTAGAGTCGCCTCCGGTCTACCGCCCCCCGCAGGAACCGAATTTTGACAGGGGGGAGGATTTGCCCCAGGGAGGAGCCCCCCAGCAGTGGCTGAGGAGGCCGCCGGCCCCCCCGGTGTCGAGGTTTAGGCCGGTAGCGAGAGATGGGGAGATCCAGTTTGAGGAGGAGAAAGGGGGGAAGCAGAGACCGTCGGGATTGGAGCAAGAGGACGACGGATTTTGGGACGAGGAGCACGGGGGGGAGGAGATCTCGTTTGCGAGGGCGGCCCTCAGTCACGAGTGAGTGGCACAAGTTTTGTTTACATTTTCTGGTTGCGCTGCAGCTTATTACCTTGCTCACTTTCTCAGGGTGATCTGCTCACACACTAGTTCTCTGAGGTGGTGAACAAGAGTCACCTTGCTTAGCTTCTGAGGTTGATATGCACAAACACTGCCACGAGACTGAAGACATGTTTGCAGGCTCTTCATTTAACAAAAGCTAAAAGCTAGTCGACAAATGCTACACGAAACTCTGGCCCCATGAGATGGCAGTCTTAACGGAAGTGCACTGGGATAGGGAAAATATCCCTCCAGGAGGTTTAGTCATTCTTCGCCAAACGCCGCGTCTCGGCATTCGCCATCCTCGAGATAGAAGCTGGAAGCAGGCAAAGTCCGACAAAAAGTGTTCCGTGGTACACATTTACCCTATCCTCTCCTCACGCGTGTCCTACTTTCAATGTGGAAGGTTTGGAGGAGGCACAACATAGCTGCAGGACTGTGAACATTGGTTGAAAGTTAGGTCCTTCTCCTTGTGGCATGACTTCTTCTCTCCTTCTTCCAGCCTTGAGGCGGAGGATCTGTGAGGAAGCCTAGTCACGTCGCAGGAAAATGAACAAGTCTTGCGAGTCAGATTCACCTCTTTCCTTCCTGACGCTCGTCCTCTTCTCATTGGCCAGCCCTGAGGTCGAAGATTTGTCGAAGGCACAATTCGATGGATGTCCTCGTTATCTAGAGTCACATCTTCCTCTCCTTTGAAGTGTCCTCTCACGGCAACCCGAGATGAGGATCCGGAGGATGCACACATCCTGTCTTGCGATCTACGTTTTCTTTTTCGTATCTGACACGTTTCCTCTCTGAACTGCCAGCCTTGAGGTGGAAGATTTGGAGGAGGCGCAGTACCGGATGCAGGAGGAAGAGCGTGCAGAGAAGCTGCGGCGGCGGCGAGCGATGTATCGGGCAGAAATGATTCTGGAGGAAGCGGAGCTCAAGCGGCTGAGGAGGAACGCAATTCGACAGCGCTGGTTCCTCAAGATAGGTGAGCGAAGGTCTTCATCGGTGCCGCGGCGTCTGCAGTCCGATCGTTGGCATGACACCAGGGAATTCCCCATGAGATCCTCAATGAGTGAAACTGAAATCACGCGTCACAGGATTTAAGGTTTAGGAGCAGAGCCTTCGATTAGCTGGACCTGCGGAAGCATGTACTCGCTTAGGGACCCGAGAGCTGGTGCAGTTTTGTATTGGCTCCTTCGTTTCCTGGTCACACTACAGCGATCCGCTACGTTTTCATCCGGGATGTGGTTCGACAAAGTCCTGAGCCCGCGTTTTCTCCGTGCAGGCAAGACGGGCGTGACGAACACGGTCCTGGACGAGATTTACAAGGTGTGGGAGAACCTGGAGGTGGCCAAGCTGAAGGTGCGCGAGGATGCGCTCCACGGCCAGATGCGCGCGCTGCACAACACTCTCGAGGTTCGCACACCCCTACTCTCTCAGCCCTCATCTCTTTCCTCCTCGCACCTGCGCTTTGGTCTTCCTTCCTTGAGTCCGGACTTTACATCAGGTAGTAACGCGCTGCATCCGCATAGCTCGGTAGCTGCGGGCTCTGCACAACTTGCTCAAGGTTCGCACACCTCTTTTCCTGACCCATTATCCGACTATGCACCTCATTATCGCCATTTGTTCGGCCTTTTCGTCCAGACTTTCATCTGGTCTTGGTGAACTTTTTCCGAGCGACTTCGTCAGCGCAGGGCTGCCTCTGAAGCAGCGAGCTCCTAACCTGCAGCATATTGATCAGGTAGAAAGTCAGGAGAAGTATTGACGACAGTTTTAAGCTTTCGAGTCCAAATCATGCATTACGTAGTCCATCTGAGCCTCAGCGTTAGACAAAGCCCGTCACTATGTTGCGATTTGCCTTCGAGTTGCCAAGATTGAAAGATTGATGGATGCGTATCCTCAATGATTCAAAATGCTGTGTAAGTTGGACAGAACTCTGATGGAAATTGGTTCCGCTTCCGCGCCCTTCTTGAAGAGTGATGGCTGGGTAACATCGCTTTCCCTTCCCTCAGAATGACAGTGGCCTCCTGTTGATCTTGCGGACGAGATAGCCATCCGTCTGCATTTTTTCTTGTGCAATCTCAATGAGGAATTGGAACTCAAATGGACATGGCCGTTGCGCTTTGCCATCGCTCCTCATGCTGACGTGGCGCCGCTCCTCATGCTGACGTCATCCGCTTCTCGCGCCGACATCATCGCTTCGTAGTCACAGGAGAAAACTGGCGGGCTGGTGATGCTGCGGACGGGCACCCTTATCCACCTGTAACGGGGACCGGACTACAAGGGCTCCCCGCCGTACCCGAAACCAACAAGCTGATGTCATACCGATATTATGCTGACGTCACGTTCCTTATGCAGGAGAAAACCGGCGGGCTGGTAATCCTGCGCACTGGCACTTTGATCCACCTGTACCGGGGACCGGACTACAAGGGCCCCCCGCCACGATCCAAGATCAATGACATCACGGAAGCGATTGGCGACCAGGACTTGTTTGGAGAGAGCGACGACCTGGAGGAAGGAGACCTTATGACGCAGTTCGAGGTGGAAGATGGCATCAGTGAGTATCTTCCGCCGACTTTGAGTTCTTTCCGTTTACCATTGGATTGGGATCGGTGACAGCACGTGTCATGTGCTCTGCTCAATGACATTCCTTCAATTTTGGAAGCTCATGGACAGTGTGGGGATGTCTCAACCCACTGTTTGCCCAACCTCCGGCCTATTCTAGAAGTCGTTGTCTTTTCCAGCTTCGATCACTCTATTTTGCTTCACGACCTTTTGCCCATGTCGTGGCTTGCAACCTCGTATGTTATGTGACCTGAGCTAGTACTTTTGGATCTCGTCTACTCCACTTACTGTGTCATCTTCGGTCGCCCCCATCCTGCTGTGCAATCGGACTGAAGACGTCTCCCGGTGTGTGTTTCACAGTGGCGCTCATGTCATCGTGTTAACGGCTTTGATGGGTTTCCTCAAATCCAAGTTATCTACCTTCTGCTGAGTTTTGAAGTATCTTCGATTTTGTTTTAAACTCTGTACTGCCTATTTCCGCTGGAACCCCCACCTGGAGCGGAGGTGGTGGCGGGTTCAAAGGACGTCGCTCCGGTCGCGCGCAAAGTGGCGCTCGTGTCATCGTTGATTTCCGCTTTACTATGTTTTGTCTAAGTTTTCAAGCATCCGCCGAAATCTAATGTACTTACCGTCCCTCTTTCCACTCTCGGTTGCCTCAGATCTTTGCTCTGCGGCTCCCAGTTTGCGCGCCATGTGGCGTCATTGCTTAAAGTAGTCCAGACGACATTCCAGAAAGACACATGCGGAAGGACATGTGGGAAGCCGAATTTTGAACCCGATCCTATCTTTTACCAGCCTCTGTTGCCCCCATTTTGCTCCGCGACCACACGGAGGACGTTCCCCAATTTGCGCGCAATTGGCGGTCAGGTCATGATTCTCCGAAGCTTCTTTTACTCCTCTCAAAAAAACATGTTTGGTCCTGAACTCAAGCTACCCCTTTCTATCCTTCCAGCTTCGGTCGCTCCTATTCTGCTCCGCGACCACACGGAGGACGTCCCCCAGTTTGCGCGCAAGGTGGCGCTCATGTCGGGCGGCGAGAAGGGCGGCGTGCGCAAGCGCCTGACGGAAAAGCCCGTGCGATGGCTGCCTCCGGGGCAGACCGCCAAGCTGACCAACTTTGAGATGATGATGCTGCGGCGCAAGGGGAAGCGGATCAAGCCGGCGTTCGTGCTTGGTAAGCGGGTTGAATGAAAGATGCTTAGATTGGAAGGAAAGTTTAAGAGTGAGACAGATTTAGTTGCTGTTGTGTATCTTTTTAGTGGACTCAGTCGGTTGACCAAATTTGAGATGGCGATGCTGTGGCGCAAGGTGAAGCGAATGAAGCCGGCAATTGTGCTCGGTAAAGGACTGGTGCTTTGCAGAAGTTCTCGACTTTGGTGTTTTAGTAGGTCGGGAAGATGGATTTTGTTGCATATGCGATGATTTTGAGTACAAGCTGACCAACTTCGAGATGGTGATGCCGCGGTGTAAGGGGAAGCGGATCAAACCAGCGTTTGTGCTCGGTAAGGGGTTCACTAGGATGACGATTGTTGGCGGTTCAAAGTTTTAGGTAAAGAGTGAGTGCGTTGGATTCTTAGGGTGCAAGCTGGAATGAAGGGTTTGGTTCATCTTTCCTTTTAAGTTGCGGCAGCGTCCAGGTTCCCGGATTGCCGGATTGGTGGGAATGACAATCCGAGTGCTCGAAGATGACCTGAACTTTCAAATGTGCAGAGTTTCGAACTTAAGTATATTTGCGTGTATGGTTCATTATGAGACGGTCACACGACTTGCACCTCGCTCTGACAGTATTTCATTGAACGTCTGCGGAAATCGTTGAACATCTGCGGGAATCGCGTCTGATTGCAAACACCTCGCTCCTTTTGTCCTTCGCTTGTGCAGGCTGGTTCGAAATATCTCCACCTTCGTGCACAGAAGTAAATCTGAGGAGTCTGCTCAGCTTTGCCTATGCTGCTCTGTGCCCATAAGCGCTGTCTATTTTGCTCCCTTATTTTCTTCTACCCCCCGCTTATGCAGGCCAGCAGCGGCGCTTCGACGGCCTGGCTGCGGCGATCATGGAGTACTGGGAGCGCAACGAGATAGTCAAGATCAGCTGCCGCGCGGTGATCAACGCTAACCTTGAGAGGACGGCCAAGGCCATTCAGGTGAGGTCGTTGTGGTCTGAATACATTGGGTGATTTCAATCAGACTCTTCTGCAGTGTCAGATTCTGCTTTGGATTTGAAGTTTTCGTTTTCAGTTTTCCCGTCAGGTTTTGCCCAGGCAAGTTTAAAACCTTCTGCGGCCGCCCCTTGAGGACTGTTTTGTGATGAGCTATCAAGAATTGACGTTTCGCTCAAGTTGAAGTCAGAAGGCTTTTTCAGCAACAGTGGCGGAAAGTGTTCTTTGCTTCCTCCTCCAAGACTGTCTGGCGGCTTCTTCTTGTTACATCTTTATGTGTTGCAGCGAAAACTGGGCATCCGTTTACACGTCCACTTTGGCATCCCTCTTCTTTATGACGTCCTCGAAAGGGGGTGTTATCCTCCTCTTTTACCGCGATCAACAGTGAATGTTTAGACAGCCTCTTTTTCTTTAACAGCCTCTGTTTAAACATTCACTTTTGCAGGCTTCCAATCCCGTTTGTTCACATCCTTGATTTTGGATTTAAGAACCTTCGCATCCACTATGCAGGACATCATCGGGGGGGTCCTTCTCGTCAAAGAAGGCGGTCTCATTCTTTTTACTGTCGCGAAGACTACACCAGCGTTCGCTTTCACGTGCCCATCTTCGGCCGTCAATCAGAATACCTAAATTTTGGCACAATTACAATGCAGGACCTCATCGGGGGAGTTCTGCTCGTCAAAGAGGGCGGCCTCATCTCCATCTACCGCGGCAAAGACTACCTCCCCCTCCGTATCGGCGAGGCCCTACGCCGCTACCAGCAGCGCATGATCGCCGAGAAAGCCGCCGAGCGGGAACAAGAGTCCGCGGCACTCGAAATTTCGGACGGTGAAACAGTGCCGATGGAAGCGCCGAGCGCGACGTGGGTTGCGGAAGCCGGCGTTTCCGAGCGGGAGTTTGAGGAGGAGCTGGCGGAAGACGAAAAGGTCGCGAGGGAAGAGCTGAAAGTGGCTGGGGAGGTGGAATCTCTAGAGGTTCCGGGCGGTTCGGAGGGAGTTGCGAGCGTTTTGGACGCTGTGGAGAGTGGTTCGGACGCCGAGAAGGCGGAGGTTAGCGACGGGGTTAGGGCGTCCGTTAGCGGAACCAGTTCGGAGGGGGTATCGCCTCTGTTGGAAAAGGTGTTGTCGGCTGAGGAGGGTTTGGTAAGCAGCTCCGGACGGTCCGAATCTGAGGCAGCGTCCGGAGCGAACGAGACTGTGAAACGGTTGAGGGCGTTGTTGGACGCGACTTCCGGCGAGAGCGCTGCCGATTCGGCCACCGGCGAGTCGGTCGACAACGAAGAGGAAAACGATGCGGATGCTGTGTCGGACGGTACAGGAGCAGATGCGGACGCTGCAAAGCTGATTTCGGACGCTGCGAGCTCAGTCTTGGACGCTGCCATTCAAGATTCGGACGGTGCATTTCTGGATTCGGACGCCACGAGCGCGGATTCGGACGGTGTGAACAAGCCCGCGCCCAAGCTGGTGAAGGATCTGGTGGTTCTCGACGACGAAGTCCCGCAGGCGCGGATCGATCAGATGCTCGAGGCAGTCGCGGCGTATCGGCGGCGGGACGTCGAGACGCTGACGCCCGAGGAGCGCGCGGCGCTGCGCAAGAAGGGGCTCGGCGAGCGGCGCTTCCTGCAAGTCGGTGAGTGTTGTCCTTGACATTACGGTGTGTCACTGTTTGTTTGTGTGCCGGCCCCTTGCTGCACAGTGTGTTGCCCATGTAGAGGCGAGGTTTCCAATAACGCATGGAAATGTGTCAAGCTCATGAGTGTCTGATGCTCGGTCCTGCATAAAGTTGCTTCTTGAAACCTCAGTCTGCTTCCTACATTCGACCATCCTTCCATTATTGTCTGCAGCTGCCATGCTTGAATGATTTTTCTTTTTGTCGTGGATCGTCCATCTTGTACTCGGCTTGACTAGTACTGCTTTGGTCCGCACAGGCTGCTTTCTTACAAGAAAGGATACACACGAATGAAGTCACTTTATCTGCGCACCTCCTCTAGTGAAGTACCGTTCTTTCGTCCTCCGTTTCCTTCAAGCCCCAAGCGCTCCTTCTTTTTTACCTGCAGGGCGGCGTGGCGTGTTTTCTGGGACGATCCAGAACATCCATCTACACTGGAAGCGCCACGAGCTGTGCAAGGTTAAGTGCACCGGAATCCGGCCGGAGATCGTGCCCATTGTTGCGGAACAGCTTGCGGTGAGTTGTCTACCTCGTCTTCCAAGAATATCTTTCTTGGCATTCCAATATGGAGGACGGATTCGGAAGGTTGAAAGTTGTTTCGTCAGGTTGATGAAGGATGCGTCAGGCCCTGTGCTTTTCAGCACCGTGTAGGGACGTTTGTTTGTCTATCATGGAATGGACTTTCCTACCCTCGCGATGATTCTGACGCACGATTGACCGCATCTTTGAAGCCAGGAAGTCGGACGTAGTGATAAAAGCTTGCGGGTGCGGCCAATCCGGAGAAGTAAAAACTTTCTTGGGGCTGTGCATTATTTGTTGTTCAGCACGATCTTTTCGTTGCGCTCTGTCATAGACACCCTTTTCGATTCCCAGGCCCAACGGCCTTGTTTCTAGGTTGAGAGCGGCGGCGCGCTCTTAGTTTTCCAAGGGGGAGTGTTTATTCTGGTTCATGCTTTAAAGTCTCACACTGTGCGTAAGACGTTTCTTCCAGTGCACATGAAAACCGAATTCCAAACCCCATCTACCCTTAATCATATCCCCAACCAACGTAAGCGGTCTTCTTATATATCGAGAGCGGCGGCGTTCTCGTTAATCACGTGGGAACGACGATTCTGCCTTCGTTGTGGCAAGAAGTACATCGCACCCGGAATCTATCGTCTCCCGTCCACATGCTAATCACACTGTGAACCACTCGACTTTTGAAACCCAGTTTTGCAAATTCACTGCAAGCTTTATTGTGGCAGGTCGAGAGCGGCGGCGTTCTCGTTGATCACGTGTGCACGACGGTCCTGCTCTATCGCGGCAAGAACTACTTTGCCCCGGATATCATCGTCCCTGTCCACATGCTAATCAACCTCAAATCCATCCCTTTTGGAAGCTGAAGTCTGTTTCTGTTAATTCAACACAAAACGTTCTGTTGTAGGTGGAATGCGGGGGTGTGCTAGTAGACTACGTAGGGACGACAATCCTGCTCTCTACCGTGGCAAGAACCACATCGCCCCGAAACGATCTGTCTCTTTATGTGCTGATCAAATCCTGAATATTTTCAACCCTTGTAGATCTGATTTTGCAGTTTCAAAACAAACGGTGTTTCATTGTAGGTAGAGAGCGGGGGCGCGCTGGTACACTATGGGGCACCACGATTCTGCTCTACCGCGGCAAGAACTACGAGACAATCGTCCCCGTCCACACGCTGAACAGTTTTCAACCCCCTCGAACGAGCTTTAAACCTGATGAATCCGAAAACCTTGTTCGTAGGTTGAGAGCGGGGGCGTGCTGGTAGACTACGTAGGGACGACGATCCTGCTGTACCGCGGCAAGAACTACATCGCCCCCGAGACGATCGTCCCCGTCCACATGCTGAACAAGCAGGAGGCGTTGCGGCGCGCCAAAGCGGAGCAGCGCGCGCAGTCGCTGCTAGACCTGGAGATTCAGCGACAGGAGGAGCTGGCGAAACAGCGGAAACGCCTCGAGTACAGCCTTAAGGTATTGACTATTTGACCTAGCACGGTTGATGGGGTTGTTGCTTGAAAGAAGCGTGCTAGAAGAACTAGATTCGTAGGAGCATTCTTTAATGGGCTACCGCCTGACCAGATTAGAAGGGCAGCACCTGATTGTTAATGCAGTTGCTGGTTTTCTCTCTGACTTACTTCTCCGAAAAAGTTAGAACGGTCTGTGTCTTCTAGTGTCAAGGGTTAACTTCGATGGAACGGAACGCCATCGAGCCTTCGCGAGCACTTGCCCCTGAGCTTTTTGCTGTGAGGCCTTTCAGCTGTTGAGAGACTGACCACTTATGTAACCCAAAGTTGAATTTGAACTTTTGAGCGTACACGAGGAATTGGTCCAAGCTGGGTGTTTCTGAACCTGGGAAGTGCATGTGCTTGGTTTCGCTTACATATGAGCAGTGGCATCGCAGATCGACGGGCATCCAGACCTTATGATTAGTTGTGCTGCGACACTTACCGAGTCCCCTATCGTCACCGCTTTCGCGTCAAGACGCCCTTCTGTCAAAGCTCTCGCCCTTTGCTGAACTCGTTGCTGCTGCCAAAAGTACTTCCCTGTGACGTCACTTCGGTCTCCTCTGCTGACGTCACACCCTCTGGCGCGCAGCTGGAGCAGGCGGCCGAGGCCCCCAAGAAGAAGAAGCAGGAATACCCGCTGGCGCCCGGCGTGCGCGAGTATGTCGTTATCCCTGAAGCGGTGGAACTCAACACCACCGTCGAAATGGAGCTCCGGAAACAGGTGGGCAGCCAAATCATTTCAAAAATCTATGCAATATACATTCTTGGATGCCCTGCGGTGCGCGAGTATGTTGTGATTCCTGAAGCAGTGGAACTAAACACCACCGTAGAAATGGAGCTGCGGAAACAGGTGAGCCCGCGAAAGGATTCCTGGACTTGTATCCCTGGACTATATCTGAATTCGCTAGATCTTCAAGCATATGATTGTGAGCAAGTAGGTTGTATCCCCGAAGAACACCACCGTAGAAGTGGGAGCTTCGAAAACAGGTGAGCAGGCGGTCTGGATAACAGCTGGGGACTGGGCATTGTCAACTTTCTAAAGTTTTGGGGGTTTGTGAGTTTGTGGTGAACCTTGAGACGGTGGAATGGATTATAACCATAGGAATGAAGCTTCGCAAACAGGTGCGTCAGGAAAGAGCTCAAGAAACCGGAAGATTCCACTCTTGCAAATCACTGGAGTGCGCGCATTTGGGGAAGTTTTGCAGGCGGTGACATTGAATTCTTTCGGATGCTCCTTTTATCGACTCAGAAGGTGGTCATCCGGAAACGGGGCGGGCAAACGAGGATGATTTTGAGAAAACTTGAAGGTTGAAGGACCCAGATGGGCAAGTTTTCACAGATGACGTGTATGGGTCTTTCGAACTTACAACTCTCACGTCTGACATCCGTCCGTCCTTTCCGTTCCGTTTGCAGGGTCCGCTCATCCCGAAGGAGCACAACCAGCCGGATCTCCCGGCCTTCTGGCGCGCACCGGACATGTCCCCCCTGCAGAAGCAGAAGATTGCCCGGATGTCCAAGCAGGAGCGCACCAACGCCTTCCTCGTCGGTGAGTGATGTCATGTTGACGTCATCCCTAAGCCTCTGCCTGTGTCCGAGCTCGTTACACCTGATCGACGAGTAGCTGCTTAAAAACAGTTGGTTGTTGTTTGCTCCTAGTCCGTGCCATCCTTACAAGCAATTGCTGTCGTTCTGTGCTCAAATACGAGCTTTTCAAAGAATGCGCGAGTGTGGAATTTCATTTGGGGTCTCCCGTCTTCAATGTTCCTTGCTTTCCTTTCATGTTGCGTTTCCTTTTCAACGTCCTCGTCTTACGGCTGACCGTCCGAAACGCCTTTGCTTAAAGACGTGCCAGTAGATCCCGTTCCATTCCGTTCCGTTCTCAAACTTCGCTTCAATCGTGCAGGCAAGCGCGGAATCACGGAGGGTCTGGGCCTGACCATCCGGCAGCACTTCTACAAGCACGCCTTTGCCAAGGTGTCGCTCAAGCAGCGGCCGAACGGGATCACCGTCAAGGAGTGCATGATCGAACTAGAGGTGAGACATTTCCTGAAAGAAGCGCGAAGTTGTCAGGTCCTGTCGATGGAGGGGGGGAAAAGTAGATTCTCTTAGTGGCCCACGGGGAGCTAGACTGTAGTACCGACATGTGTTAGTTGAGATCCCAAGACAAGTTCGCTGTTTTTGATGCCCGTGCTAAAGTAGGGATATGGTAGACTCAGCTAGCACCGCCTGCCTGCATTGACAGAGGCGTGCGTTTGCATCAAGGAATTGTGTAGCTGGCAAGCAAAAGCTTCTTGTTGTCCAGCCCCCTGCCTTTTGATGGTCGCAAGGCCCAATCTCAATGCTTTCGGTGAGAACCCATCCATCGCACCCGGCGACAATCGCTGCATTCAGGGGGACTCTGTAGCAAGCCGACTCGTATCACCAGCCGAGTCCCTTGTTTGGAAGACCTCCAGATTGATTGTTTCTTTCATTCGTCAAAAAATGATTGGGATTTTGTCTTTGCAGCGATTGACGGGCGGGGTCTGCGTGTCCAAGGAGCCCACCCGGGTTATCATCTACCGGGGTTGGGAACCGGGCACCGATCCACCGTGGATTAAGAAGGATCCGGAGACCGGGGCCGTCCTCCTCCCGCGGCGGCCGTTGATCGCGCAAGTTCTCCGAGAGGCCGAAGAAGCTGAAATGGACGATCAATCGGAAGAAAAGTCGGACGCGGAAAACGGTGAGGATTGGAAAACGCAAGGGACGAACGTGTACGGTGAGCGGGACGACTTTACTATGGGGACGGACGCAGACTGGGAGGGAGAAGAAGGGCCAGGGGGGGACGACGATTTCGGGGGAGGGTTTGACGAGGACGAAGTGCCCCCGGTTTTGGGTGAGGAAGATGACGACGAGAGCGAAGGGGGAAGGAGCGGGGGCGCGGATAAGGGGGCTGCGCTACCCCCCATGTTGTTTGTAGATACCAACGGTGTGGCGCACTCTAGTCTTGAACCCGCTCCTTGAGTCAAGTTGATTCGAGGAGGGACCTTGGAAAGAGCAAGCGGACGAGAATTGTCGGACCGGTTTTGTCGAGCAGGCTGGTGAGAGCATTGGTGCGAAAATTGTGATTGCGAACTGCGCAGTCGTCTGCGAACCTTGATTGGCAGGGGCTACACGCAACATTATGAGTTGATCTACGGAAGCCAGGGCTTGACTTTGCTTCGACATTCAAATTGCCTAGCTCGACGGAGGGTGGAGTGATTGATGATATACGGTTCACGAATCTCCTATATTGCTGGCAAGGATCCGGAGGCACCAATGACAAGTCGATCACAACGTCTTCAATGCATTAGCTGAATATAGCGTCAGTGGCAGTGGGACTCCGACCGGAGGCCGGTGCCAGATCGGGTCATATGGCTTTTGTGCGAGTGCGCGTGCACGTGCTTTGCATCAATGATAACCCTTGCGGCATGCATGCTTGATGCCATGGACGGTTGATGTAATTAATCACCGTCTGCTATTCGCGACCATGTGCATTTTATGATTGAAGCTAGATTGCCATCATGTGGTATTTGATCCCCGAGCGCGTCATACAGCGGCAGCATGATTTACAAAAGGATCGCTGATTGCCTGAGAGTTCGACCGCAGCTGCATACGCCGCTTACTCTCGCTGTGCCGCACCATGAGTGAACTAGACTTTGCTGGCCGCGATTAGAAAGTACCCGACATGATGATCTATGAGCTGTTTAGGTGCCGCAGTGCCATGCATGGTGCCCGGGCAGCATGTGGAAGTGCTGTGAGGTCACGGTGGTACTAACTTAAGCGCCTCAAATCTACTCAACTTACCGGAGCTGCGGCTAGCTAGCTGAGACTAGGCTAGGCTAGGCGCCTTGATTAGATTGAAGCACGTACCTGAATCTATGCAAGGCCGGGCTGGATACCCTTGGCGGCTCCTAATTAAGAGGCCCGTGTGTACGTGCCCGGCCAATTGCCGCAGGCCGACTTGACGGAACAGCCGGCGGCTGTTCCGGTTCGTTCATCCAGGCACGCGGCAACATATATGCAGCAAAAGCGCACTGCATGATGTTTGACGAAACAAGTAAATTGAACCCTTTGAAGCTGCGGACCAAAACTGCCATAGGTATGCCGCCTTGTACGCTATTTAGCGCTATTTGACCCATGCACCGTCTATCGATTGGACGGCGTGAGCGCGTAGATAAAGCTGATCTCAATGTGATGAGTGACGCTTAGCCGGGTGTCCATTCGAAGCCGGACCGTCCCCCACACAGGTTCAATGAGTCGGCTTCGCCTGAGCTTCGCTGACCATGCGTTACCAATCCACCTCAACAATTTGCAGCAGTGTTGCTGACAAGCGGTCTGCCGGTGGAAGCTTGCGCTGCAGCGGTTGAACAAATGTTGACGGTCATCACCAGCTCGTATCATTCATTGACCCGTGATCGAGCCACTACCATTAGCTCCTCAGAGACGTTCTAGTCATCATGAACGTTCATGAAGTAGTTACTCTGACACGAGGGTAGTTAGAAGACCTGCGTTTTGTCAAGCGTCAATCATCTTACGTAACAAAAGGGCAGGGAGGTTTTTATGACTTGGCCCAGTCGGCCGGCAGATGCTAAGGTGCTGGTCGCAAAATCCAACTAGGCCGCCTGGGCTACCAATCAGGAGTGGTAAATAGCTTGCCAGGGGTCGACGTTGAGTCGCGCGTATAGAGATAGACGGTTGCGTCTGCTTCATCCAGCTCTTCTTGGCTAGTTAAGCAAGGGCCTCTGAAACCCGCTATGTATGGGGCGATGAAGAGGTAGAAGCCGTTCAACAGAAGCACGGCAAGGCTGAACATAAGCACGTAGTTCAACAATGTACTCGACCCAAAGAGGTACGGACGGCCAGAGTCAACGAACGTGCGGTTACCCTGCATTTTGAATAGATTGGCAGACTTGGATTAGCAGAAAGCAGTTTAGGTTATTCAGAGAGACTACTTAAAAAGCACCACGTGAATGACATCATGCTGTTTAAGTGCGGCCTCAGTGCAGCTGAAAAGCTTTGCCCTTATGCAGATTTCCAGAGACACGAAAGTTGGTCAGAAAACAATCCAAAATCTTGCCCGACGAGCTCAGTGAGCATCAGCTATGAAAATACACTTTCATCGAAGAAATTTTGAGGGGTGCAGTCCCATCATTTAGGCGCAAAAATAGCATGATTTCCAGGGGTTGTTCGAAGGAATGCGAAGTCAGCAGTGTTTCAGCATCTTGAGACGCACCTGTGCATAGCTGGTCCACGAGACGCCCAGAAAGGGGACGTAGGTTGGTTCGAATCTCGTGTACAGCCCGGAATGATCTGGTAATTCTGCAAAGATTCAAGCTTTCTATTCAGGCTGAAGCCGCGCAGATCGCTGCTTCAATGACTCGGATGATATTGCAACATCATGAGGTGTCTGAAAAAGGGGATACTGCCCGCTAAGATCCAGGCACGTTGCATTTGGAATAGTGAATATGATTGCAACCCTTTACACGACATGCAAGTAGGTCGTGAGTTGCCTGACTATGCTGAATTGCAACGCTCAAGTCTGTAGTGCTCATCAGAAGATTTTATGTGGCCTTCCACGTGTGGTCAACCGATAAGACAAACAAGTAAAAGTAGATCCAAGATCAATGTAGAAAAGGAGCGTACCCCATCGTATACTCCAGTAAGCGGGGTTTTGGTGGGGCTCTGCTTACCTGCTGTAAGAGAGTCTAGAGATTCCCTCCACCCATTGCTCCAACCAAATAGATGGAAGCAAAAGTGTATCAGCAGATCCCAAAGAGAAAGCGGTCCTTTCCAAGCTGGGCTTGGTGTATCCCACTTTGAGTCCAGCATGAAGAGTGTGAAGAGCCCGATAAGGAAACAAGGCACCAACGCGAGAAAGTGCCAGTTGCGTCTTTCTAGGCTCCGAAAAGGCGGCAAACTTGGATATGGCCGAAAGGCGCGTTGCAATATCTTGTGGCTCCCATCTTCATTCTTCTCGACCGCGAGCATGGATACATCACTCAACCTGGTCTGTCTCAGAAACTCTTTCAAGGGTGGACGATAGTGCATCTCAACAAGCTGTACCATGTTTACAGCAAAAAGGAGCAGCCAACTTCTAGGCCTCTATCTCTTCCAAAGCTGGATTTGTAATCAACCTATGGCGTTCAGCGCTTAAAGCCGGCGCGCTTTATACTTGAAAGATCTGACATTGGCAAGGCACCGCCCTATTAAGTGAGAACGTGAACCCAGAAGTACTGTAGGGACCTCAGCTAAGGTTCTCTGTCTGCTTCCCGGCCGCGCGTCTTCGTCTGCGCGGACGCGGCCGGGCGCACGGCACACCCGGTTCATCAACCGTCTCCGAGGGTTTTACGAGGGTTTCTCCAACCGTTAACTGGGGCGCGGGCGCGGGCGGCCGCGACCTTCCGCTTCCGTGCGTCACTGTCGTTCGTGTCGGGAGCAGATTCTTACTGTTAGCTTGTAAAAATCCTGAGAGAGGAGCATGACGGGGGCCACGTGCCATGTGGAGAAAGAGGAGGCACGACCAGGTCCAAACTATGATCCGAAGTATGTTGTGTTTCTAAGGGGGCCTAACCGCCTTGGAGTTCTCAAGAAGTACGATCAGCGTGCATTCGCTTGGGTCAAGAGGCAAAGAGTCATTCTCTTGTTTCCCTTCGCATGCTGGGGGTATATTCTGTTTTGGTCATGTTTGGCAGTGAGGCAGAAGAGTGGTGCCCGGTATGCAGCTGGTAAGTTTGTAATTCTGCTGCATGATCCTACAGAAAGTATGGTACCTGCAAACACGGTTCGTCGTCCTATCGCCTTCGGTTGTGCCGTTGGCTTGGTTTAGGCTTCTTATTTAACCTTTGGTTCCAGAATAAGGATCAGGAGGTCGGCAGGTTTCTTGTGAGCTGCCTTTATAATGGATACTACCGCAAGTTTGAGAATCTTATATTGACAATTGCAGTCTATGGCGTACTTATTTTAACATTGCAGTAAAGGTCATTCTTCAGAGACTTCGAAGTTGTGAGGGCCATATCAGGAAATGTATTTGCGATGGGAAATTAAGAGGGGGACTACAGAGAAGCAAGCACTATATCATACCGCAGAAGAAACGTCACGCACTGCTCGCGTCTGCAATGTTTTGATGAGTTTTTGGTGGTCAGAATTACTGGGTCTGCAACCCGTTTTGTGCCGTTATTCTTTCTCAAGCTTTAAAACACAAATAGCTCGTTCATCTGCACTTCAATCGTATTTGAAGATGCCAATCTTGTTCCCATTTAATCCAACTCAAAAATAACAACTTGGCAACTGGTCTGTGGCATGTAAACCCCTAATCTCACCTTCCCTTTGCAGCATCACAGACAGCGACCGATGAAGGTCAGGGCGTCTTGGTTCACAATCTGTGGATCCTGAATTGCCTTCGCCTTTCTTCACACGTCTTGGTAAGTAAGACCTGACTGCAAAATCAATGCCTTCACTGATGGGAAAAGGTGGTGCAGCTCTTATGCCCGCTAAGCGAGCGAGACTTTGATCTTGGTGATATGTAAACTTTGCCTTGTCTGCCAGCTGAGCCTTGTTTCCTGAGCGAACAACCAGCATGGAATGAATTTGTCTTAATTTTACCTTCTTATGTTGACCAAATCCACGCAGGTTGATTCGCCATCTCAGTTACTCTGGTCTGCGCGAGCGATGACGAGGGAGTTTTGCATCCAAGCCCTGGTAAGTGTTTCTGTATTTCTCCGCGTGGGTAATAATACACAGAGTACTAACAGATCTGACGAAGGCTGCTGTAAAGGGGTTCGCTTGTCTATTCGGCGCCAAGAAAGACGATTATACGGTTCTGGAAGCAGCTGCTTCGGTGAAAGAATCCGTATTCTAAGTGGTATGTCAACCTCAAGGGCGGACCTGCACAGTCAGACGATCATCTGTCGAGCACGTCAAGGATAGGAGATTGTACTTATTTCACTGAGGTATCTGCTGGCTCCAAAAAGCAGCAACGAATTTCATGCCCGGCAGAGAAATCGTCTGGAGTTGAGGTTTAGGGTATGCTTAAACAGTTCTCCATGAGACGACGCCAAGCCTCTTTCAGTGATCCGTTAACAAAAGTTGTTGGCTTTGCAAACGTAGGTATTCTAAGATTGGCTGTGCTCTTCAACCTTTGTGATTTGTCTCTCACCAAGGCGCTGGAGTCTCAATAAGTTTGCCCAACACGGCAGGAACATGTTTCGGCCCGTCGCTCATTATAGGGATGCGATCGAAGTCGATGCAAAGAGCTGCGTAGCACTCTTTTGGAGGAACACTCGAGTCAATCATAGGGTTAGGAACTTACCTATCGGGTCATCACACGCCATTCTAGTAGTAAACTTGCATGTTAAGCAGAAGTTAGAGAGGCTTTGCGAGGTGACAAAGCGGCTAAGGTTGTTTCTATGCTCACTGGCAGCACCGTGACTTGACGCACCCAGCACGATGCGCCCGTAAAACCTTCAGAACGGTTTGACGGTTGGGCTCAGAATGCTAACATCGATATGGTAAGTCCATGTTCTCTTAGTCGGCCTATGCGCAGGAGTTCAGGAGGTACGCGTAAACAATTGACAAATTCTGCTTTTTTAGTCCCAAAAACAACTCCCAAAGCCTAAGGAGAACGTAGAAGCGCTCTTTGAGAAGGTCTTCAGCTGCATCATTCAATTCAGTTCATGTACCAATGGGCGCACTGGGCCAGCCTGTGCTGCCATTCATAGCTCGTGGGTACCTGCCGGGCAGGCACCCGGCCCGCGCAACGCCGCTCCGCAACGGCTCGGCCTTAAGATGCCCGGCGCTTAGTGAAGTCGATCAATGATCAGTCGGCTTGGCAGCTCAAACATGAATGGGACGAAATGCATCAAGCATTGAATGGACCCTGCAAAATGAATGGTTCGGCTGGAGCAAATCAGGGACAGAAATAGAAAGTCGAAGCAGATGCGGTATGTAAGCCGGCCTGCATCCGTGCGCTGCAAGGTGGCCGCCTCAAGTTGCGCATGCACCCTACGAAAGGGTAATTGCATGCAAACCCTTTCAAGTTTCAATAAGACAGCCTGTACGTTAATTGCTCGTAATAGAGCGTACCGTATTAGACGTTTGCTGCGGCGTGTTCAAGCCGAACTCAGCTAGTAAGGCTGCGCTGCACGGCGGCGCCGGCGGTTGCAGCGGGGGCCTTCAGTCTTAAGCCGCCTATATAGGTACGTTCCGGCCGACGGGAATCATTCATTAAATTCGTTCGATTGATCGAATCGTAATAGTGTATATACCGTGACGCATATCAAAGCATTTGTAATCATTGAACTGTGCAGCTAGCTGCTTCTCCGGCCCACCGTCATGCAAGCGACTTTCTTGACCAAGTACGGTCGTCCGTCCTTGAGTAGAGCTACTAGTGCGTATTCAGGTCTTTTGGTTGAAGGCTACATGCTTGCAATCGTGCAAGTTTGATATTGACCGCCGGGCCGGCGCAGCTTACTGATTGGCGCAACATCGTTCACCATCACGGATTGGCAGTACAGGACCGAACATCATAATATCTTATAATCAGAACGCGATCACAACGTGGCCTGCATTGGCAACACCATCAGCTCAAGCAGGCTTGAAGGTCAATTCTGCATATTCAAAGTCGAGGACCCTGGAAAACTTCAAAAACGTTCAAAGCAAGAACGGGGCAAACATATTTTCGCTGTCTACATACCTGTTGCTAACAAGCTCTACGCCAAACCCGGTGACAACAGGGCTGAAGCGGCCCGCCAACTTCCACAAAACTTATCAGTCTTTGAAGCTGTACAGCTAAGACGCTAAGAAGTCAACGCGCTCTGCTCGTCCAATACTTTATCTCATATCTTCTCAAATCACGCCAACGACTGAAGTCACAAATCAAAATTAATGATACGCCCTTGACAACTAGACCGAAAAATAAGTCCGTTTCATTCCTACTTCCGGGCGTGGAAGGTACTGCCCATCATCGCTTCATCATAACGCGTCCCTTTCACCTCATGCGCGGGGACAGCATCGGACAACTCCTTCAACTCCTCTGCGGACAGCTTGATGGACAACGCCTTGATGTTCTCCTCCAGATGATGGATGCTCTGCATATGAAAGTCCAAGAGCTCATGAGTCGTGAAAGTCACAGGAGCTCGTGAGTCGTTCTCTGGAACAAAAAGGTCCGACCCTTCTCTAACGGACCCCCCCGCTGCAACATCTTCCACAATAAGATCCGCGCCTTCGATCCTTTCAAAAATCGGGTCCGCCCAACGACCAAAAAACCTCCTTGTCGCTTTGCCTTTGATTGGATCATGAGGTCTGTCAACTCTCAAACCGTTCCCTCCCGAAACCTCCTCTCGGACTGGCCGTTCGAGGAGGGGCTTCGAAGATAGAAACGAACAGTCAAAATGGCTGGCCTGGTTCCCAAACTGCCCGCGTGCCGACCGCTTAAGCCTGGACCGAAGGCAGTCCTACGGCTACTCAAGCATCAGTCTCCGATCAAAAGAGCAAGCGAAGACTGTAGAATATCCCGCCAGGGTCGGTCGCCGCCATACCGCCTTTGCGATAATACAAGCTAAGCACGAAACGTTTGGAACTCCTCACCGTGGTTCCCGGGATGGGCGCCACGTCATCCCCCTGGTTGTGCACCCACGCGAGCGCCAGCTGTCCCGGCGAGACGCCCTTCTTGTCCGCAATCTCCTTGAGCTTCTGGTACAACTTGAGGTTATCTTCCAGGTTTTCACCGCTCAGCCGCGGGTTACCGGCGCGCCAATCGCCGGCATCGAAGGAAGCTTTGCCGGCGAAAAAGCCGCGGCCGAGGGGGGAGTACGGGACGATCCCAATGCCGAGCTCTCTGCGGGAAAAGGACACGTGTCAGCAGCCTAAAAACGAAGTGACGTCAGCGCGACAGTGAACTCGGCGCGACAATCGCCGGACTCCAGAAAGGTTTTGCAGGCGAAGAAGCCGCGGCCGAGGGGGGAGAACGGGACACTGCCGATGCCAAGCTCTCTGCAGAAAAAGGACACGTGTCAGCAGTACTGACGAAGGTTGACGTCACTCAATGGGAAGAAACCTTGCCCTACCAAGAAACCGCGGCTCGGCTGAGGGGGTGTGCTCGGGACGAGGCCGCTGCCAACCCTCGACATCAAAACAACACGTGTCAGCAGCCGTGGCGGATGCTGACAATTCTCGAAAGATGAAGGCCATGCCAGTAAAGAAGACATATGAAACGTTCAGATGACGGCTCCTCTTGCAGGGTCTGAGAAAATGGCAGCAAATAATGAAAGTGACGTCAGCAGCGTTTAGCACTCACGACTCGAACGACGCCGCACACTGAAAGGGCGCAGCAAGCAGAAGCTTTGAGACGCTGACAATACCGGGGTCCCTGCATACAGACGTTCTTTGAGTGGAGCAGAGCTGACGTCGGCAGACTACGAGAGTGCCCCGACGCCAAAGGACTGCAACCGGGCAAGTCGTTTGAGGCGACAGCAACGACCAGAAGACATGACGGACTCAGGAGGGCGAGGGGATGGCCAGCAATGACTGCGGAACCGCTGACGTCAGCCTAAATTCAGACCGATTCAATGGCGGAAACCCATGATTTTTCCTCGCAAATAATAGTGAAGACAAACGGACGGCGTTTCCTTGAGGGCGGTCTCGGCCGTCAGTAGGCACGCTTGAGGAGAAGCACCTCAGATTCCGGTTCGTCACAGCCACGTAGGTATGACGCAAAGTTGAAACATGGACCAGGGAGTGGGGCCAACTCTTATCCCCGCATTAAATAGAAGACACTTCACTCTCACAAAAAAGCACGAAACAACAACACAACTGAGCACGGTCATTTTCTTCGACTATCGCTCGCTAAAGGTGGCCGTCTGGGCCCTAGAATCGGGTACTCGAGAACCTCTTACGCACAGCAACTGATGACCCATTCAGCTGGCAGAGTCTGACTCCAAGGGTTGGTCAAATCCGCCACCCATATCCACCAGAACTGGGCAACTCTTGAGGACATAAAAAAAAAGCTAGTAAACTGCGTTTCTAAGGCACGCTGCTCTTGGCAGTGGTGTAATCATAGTACTTTACAATGAGAAGAAGTAAGAGCGCACTGCAAACATCTCACAGGCGCAGCACATTCGGATCGGAACCTGGGTAGACCGCGACTCCACCTACTCTGGTCCAAACATCATCACGAAAGCTGAAAAAGACTTGGAAACTCTCTTTCATACCATCAACCACTTCGCCTATGAGGACCTTTGACCTCACGGGCAAAGAACATCGCCATACATGTTACTAACACGAAAAGTTTGGGTGAAGCTCCAGTCAGAACCCATGGAGATAAAGAATGGGATTTTCGCCGCAAGAAACCCCTTTGGCGTTGACAGCCTCACGGATCAACGGGTGGGTTGCTGACTTGTCACATCAACTCTGAAGCGTCGATTTCGCACCTACAGCCAAGGGGTACAAGGGAGTCCATGGGGTGTCCACTTTCCATCCTGAGGTTCTATCAGAACAGAGGGACAGCATTTCGAAGCAACAAGAAGCCGGCAGCACAAATTCTAGTGCGTATTGTAGTTGAGACTCACAATCGGCGTCTTGCTGCCAATTCGGCGTCTTGCCGGCAGCAAGACGCCATCGCTTTGCTGGTCGACGTCGACTGTCCTTCGCTAGAGAAGCGGCAGCAGACTCAAAGGAAACCTTCATACACATATGCGTCGTAGGAAACTGTCAAGTATGTCACCTCAGAATGGAAAGTAAGACGTGTCAAGCAGAAGACCCTGGAAGAGCAATCCCCAGCCAGTCTGTTGGGACCAGACGTCGCTTCTGGAATTCGTAGCCATGCAGAGGCGGTTAGGCCAATCCTAAAGTAGCAACCCAAACCTTGAAGACCAAACTTGAACCAATAAAAGCAACCGGCATATACCGAATGAACATTAATCTGCATCACGTTTACAAAAGCATCAAGTCTTAAGATATGACGCCTTGATAGGCCCGGGAGAATGAACACGTCAACAGCAATTGGGGACCCTGGTCAGACTGCCAGCGTTTATGAGCTGAAACTGCCCTTTAGAAATGGTTCTGCGCAAGAAGCAGTCTTTTGTCTCTCCGGTGGCTTCAGAAGCGTGTTGGATTCCTCGAGATACGCTCCTTATGATGCGCCCGATCGGGTCACAAAGAAGAGGCAGATAGTAGGCTTATAAGATGGAATCTGTGAGCCCGGTCAGACTTTCCTAAAAACGTTCAGCAGCTGAACCACATAAGACCGATCCTTTTTGAAGTTCACGGCGTCAAACAGCATCTGGTTTGAGAAGCTCATCTCAGTCCCTGCATTCATCATCGCCACGGCATCTTACCGACAACAGCTAGAGAAATTTGCGGACAACCAAGTGCGTAGTTGGATTCATCGGGCGTCTCAGTACCGCCAAGCATGGCCAACAAGGAGGAGTGGCAGGGTGGAACATTTTATTTCAGCAAAAGGTCCTGCGATCGGCCCCCCTAAGATTACAAATCGTGCTGCGTGCTTTCAGAGGAAAGTAAGAAGAGAAAAGTAAAAAGCAAGTCTCTTCATCGAGAACCAGAACGTTTCAAAAAAGGACAACAACCTTCCTCCAATCCGAGGGTACAATGACAAGTTCGACGGACTTGCGGACAGAATATGCGGACTGAATCCTCGTGGCCCCACTCGTATTCCAGCCACAATTGGAGGTTTTAGGTACCACAAACACTAGTCCAAGTGATTCTGTGCGGAAGCACGGAAGCAGGAAAGAGTAGGCTTAGCAAGCCAAAGCTACGCTGCGACAGTTGCTGACGTCTAAACCGTGCGTATGGAGCCGAAGTATGCTAAGACAAAGACACCACAACGAAGCGAACTTTAGAGTCACGAACGGGATCGCAAGCTGGAGTAGCAACCAGAAAATCGTAAGGGAACAAATTTGGATTTGAAATGTGATCGAGAGAGCTTTTTGAGCTTCTTTCAAGTCTCGCATGTCTTGCCTCTTTGGAAAACCCTGTGACTTCGTCTGTTCTTATGACCGTAACGGAGTTGTAGCCGCGGCGCCACTATCCAGAAAGGACATCGGGTTGAACATCTACCCCTATCCGCTTGAGCGAAATATCCCTCTCAACCTTTCCGGTGGCTTCACGACACAAAACCCGCGTCTGAGGATACATTCCCCAAGATGTGCGTCATCAAAGCCATCAGAATCGAGCAAATCATTTCTCTTGAGAGGCGTCAAAGGCCCCGAAAGCCGCTTCCAAGACTATTAGGCGCCCGGTAGGCGGTCATCTGAACGTTCGGTAGTTAAACCGCTCCACAACGCTAACAAATCCTTTATCTCTCAAAGCTTCAACGAGGCACGTTGGACCATGAGAATCCTAGCTCAATGCTTGAAGTTATCACGACGACCAGATATTTCCAATGCAGACAAGAACTGCGAATAAACATGCCGACTCAGTGCGAGTTAGTCACATTTGGCGAAATGACAAAGCGCGGCCGAATACGAGAAAGGGGCTGGATCAAAAGTCCAATTTGAGCCACGAGACAAGTTAATCAGCACTTATAATTGCAGGGCAGTACGGCGAACTGTAGACGAGACGTAGGTAGCCCGTCTCGTTATCAAGACGTCCCTTCACCAACATGGTCAGAAGTATCATCAAGCGGACAAAGATTTGCCACACCAAGACGCTAAACGTCCCCCCGAATCGAGGCTTCACTTCGCGACGCCACAGATTGAGGACTGCCTCCTCATCGTGCACATAGATCATAGCCACGTTCGTACAATGATGCTTTAAATCACACGCATCAAAGTGACACTAAGCAGGCGGAATAATTCGTGGTACAATGGATGCTACAATTGGTTGACACAGACCTTTTCAGCCCATACATTATCTCAAGCGACTGGAGTTTACCGTCCATATGAGAATGGGCGATATGAGAAAGACACCAAAGCGAAGCTCGAAAGTGCAAGGTTCAGTTTAAGACGGGGTTGCAAGCAGAGGGGCAACTAAGGTTGCATGCGGTTGTACTTGCTTCCTGCATTCAAGAGTCTACTCTCGGGAGAAGTTTCAAGACCATTTTAAAATCGCGTGTCTTGCCTCGCTGAAAATGTGTGATCGCGCTCGTTCTCAAAGATCCGTGGCAGGCAAGACTAGGCGCGCGGCCACTGAAACCGATTTGACTCAGCCCTTGATACGTGCCGACGGAGTGCAAGCATGATCTGAGTTTCAAAGAGCAGCGGCAACATGGTGAGCTACTTACTGTCGACGGCCAAGACCGGCGGCACAGCGTCAGGAATAAACAAGTCAAGCCGAGCAGCTTCTTTTCACCGTGAACCCCGGAACCTGATGTAGTCAGGCCAATTTGAAGACAACACAGCAACCGGCTCATATAACACACTTTGCACCAAGTTGCCAACTAGCACCAGACCCTAATACGTCTTGATGGGTCAGGAAACATTCAAGTGACGGCAACCCAAAGTCACAGCCACAGGGTGTTCCGAAGACCAACAAGGGCCTCCAACTGAGTTTCGCCAAATTAAAAGCAGAGAAGGTTTATATTCGGCAGGCTATTAATATTCAACACGTGGCCAAAAATACAGTGGCCAATTCAAACATCTGATACCAATCGCCAGTCTCTTGATAAGCACAGTTTCATCCCCTGCCACGCATCGAGCTTTGAGGAAAGGTGCAATGACGTCTCTTCATCTAGATGACCAGGAATAAGTCAAGCAGACGTCGACTTGTACCACCAGAAGAGACAGTCGACGTTTCTTTGATAGAGGCTTCAGCTCCGAAACTACATGTCTGAGGCTTGACTCCTCATGGTGCACACAAATCACAGCCACAATGTCTCTGAAAAGTCCAAAACACAAGCATCTCATTGACTGGAAATGAGGGGGACGTACTTAAGTAGGCCGCTTCGACAAAGAAAGTCACTGTGTCCAAACCTTGTATTCAGGTGTGAGTAAAACCATAAATTTCAAATGTGCTACAGCAGAGAAGTTGACCCAAGAACAAGATGGCAAGCGAAGGGGCGACTCAGAAGTGCGGAGAGAGGACGTGGACATTTAGGATGTAACTCCTCCACGGAGGCCTTTGAGATCCTTAGAAACTCAGCATATTTTGCCTTGCGAAAAACCGTATGAGTTCGCTGGCTCGCAGCCGGCAACTGGTAGACGCGCAGCCACCACACCACAACGAACAGACACGGTTGCTCAGAGCAAGCACTATCTTCTCCAAAAGGGAAAGACTGTGCATGCACAGGAAGGTACCCCGTCGAAATAACTTAACGACATGAAGAAATCAAACAAACCCAGACAACCTCCTTCACTACCCAATGCAAACCTCTCAAGTCTCCACCAAGCGGAAGGTTGCCGCTGTCAATAATGTTAAAAGCTAAAGGAGGAAAGCACTACCGAGAGAAACAACGGGTCCGCGCCTTTTCTCACCGGCAGGTAGGAATAATCTCGTCCTCGGCGTCCCGCGTCCAGAGGCTCCACTCTAGTTGCACCGCCGTGATGGGGTGCACCGCGTGTGCGCGCCGGATCTCGTCCGCAGTCGCCTCGGACAGTCCGATGTACTTGACCTTGCCTTCGGACACCAACTCCTTCAACGCGTTTATCTGAGAAGAGAGGGTTTTGCGCGATTTAACAAAGCAGGTGCAGAATGTTTTGCAAAAAGGCGCATCAATTCCGTCCCAGGTCGAAATGCATCGATTTCATCCGCGGTCAGTTTGGACAGTCCGTTGTACCGGACCTTACCTTTGAACACCGAAAGCTTCCACGTGTCATCGGCCAAAAGGAGATTTTTGCATGCGACTGGAAGTCTATGCGAAAAGTGTAATCAAACAAGCTGCCCCGATGTCTCTGGTCACTGAGCGCACAGTCCCTTTTCTCTACGTTCGGCAAAAGACTCGAGGATTGTGGGACGACAGACCCTTGACCACTTCAGGAGCATTATTAGGTACGGCTTCCGCAATTTGCTCGAGTGGGAAAATCGAGCAACTCTGGCAGTCGCCGGGTGAGCTATCGATCATTGGCGCTAATGAGAAGGTTCTGTAATCCATTCACTGATTAGGTTGGCTCTCGTTTTATTAAGGTAAGATCAGAAGCCACACAAACTTTGCCATAAGCAGTGCTTGGATTCTTAATGACGAGTCAACGGTACAATCCTTGGACCTTGATCTGATCCTTGTGGTAAAACTTTGAGGACACGGTCTACAGCGATTTAGCGTTGCACAGCTCAACACGTTACCGACTTTGCATGACGACCGACTCCTAAGGATTCTGCAATCCAAGTCAACTTCGTCAAGACCCACGCTTTCGCTAAAAACTGCTTCTTTTGTAACCCTTGGTATCATCAAAACATGTTAGACTTCGATGCTTAGTACTCAAGACTGAGCTCGCTTGAACCTCACCGTGTCCTCAATTGGTGTTTCCGGATCAATCCTGTGCTGGTAGTACAGGTCGACGTACTGCAGTTGCAACCGCTCCAGCGACCCCTTGATTGCCTTCCTGACGTACTCAGGGCTCCCGTTGATCGAGCGCGCCCCGCCGGACGCATCGATCCCAAACTTCGTCGCAAGGTGCACCTGGCAGGAAACAATAGAGGTTTAGGCGAATGAAGCCTGTTGAAAAAATGATACAAGAATCTCGTTGCAGGATCTGGTAATGTGGCCGTCAGCGTTTGTTATAGGTATTATGCACGGTTCTGTTTCTCCCCCAGTTTCAGCCAAGCCCTGTGCCGACCCGGAGAACCGTATTGTTGACAGTAGCCGTCTTAGAATGGGACCACATGTTTCTTGCAACCATGTCGACTATGGTTCGTAACCCCTGGCCTCTAAACAACCCCTTTCCAACCACCCGAAAGTCGTGTATGTTACCTCAGGGTAAAAGGACTGCCCACCATGTATACTGATTGACGTCCACCATCAGCAGTCAAAGACGATGAGAAAGTACGGCCAAAGCAACGTACAGATCAAATGAAGCTCACCTTGTCTCGAATCCCCGCAAGCGCCTTTCCAAGAAGCTGCTCGTTTGTGTGCGGACCATAGATGTCCGATGTGTCCAGAAACGTAACCCCCAGCTCGATCGCCCGGTGAATGACCTTGATTGCCTCTGCCTCTTCCTTGGGCGGACCATAGAATGCGCTCATTCCTGGAGGGTTGAACTTCGTTTTCAGTAGACGCGAAGCGCGGTACACACAATGTCCTAATTGAAGCGAACTTGCTCGTTAGACTTAGCGTATCAGGTTGGTTTCTCCAAAGCCTTAAAACGCAGGAGACACGGAGAAACAAAGCGACTCATTGCGCAACAGGTTTTGGACTCGCATCTGGACCCCTTGAGTTCTCTTCCCACATACAGGATTCCCTGAGATTTTGCAATGGGAGCCTCTCTGCCAGAATGTTTGCTCTTAATTCAACGGGACAGCTTAAGGTTGGGTCTCCAGGATCTGAAACTCTGCAGGAGTGGACTCGTTCGATGCCCCCCCCTTCATTCTAGTTCCCTCCTTAACCTGATGACCTCTGACTAGCATGGTTACTTGACGTCAGAATCCGCAACATACGTCAGTGCCACTGCAGTTCTGCTCCTACCTTAATCCCAAAAGCTGAGCCTGCCTCTGCTTATGGTGGAGTTCAAAACGATAATCATTTGCCAAGCAAGACGTTGGAGTGAAGAAAAATAAAGTTAGAAACGTTTGCCTGTCAATTTTGTCCAGTATTCAATACTGGCATGATGGAAAGCGTTTTAAAAAGAGCTCCTTACCCATGCAGCCGAGACCCTGCCGGGAGACCTCCAGGCCCTGGGACCCGAGCTTGATCTTGTCAACCGTAGGGAACGACATGGTGAAACTTGGCGGTCTGTCCACAAAGCTGGAAAAGAATAGATGGTTTGATCCTGTTGAAGAGATGCAATACTCACCAAGGACGATAAAAGGATGTAACGAGAAGAGGGGTGCTGTCAAAAAGAGAACAGGACGTGTAGAAGAGCTGGACATGATCGGGGCAGCTATGAAAAGCTGATGGTTCTCAGGGCTTTACTTTGGGCAATGAACACAAATTGTATCAAAGTTTCTGTCTAGAGCAAGAAAAGGGCATTCATTTGTGACCAACTGGTTACGAACAAAATTGTGGAACTGTAGAGGACGCTGCCTATGCAGAAGACGACACCGTACAACTTTTGGGAGAGAGAAGAAGACTGTAGGCGACAAAGAAGTTGGTCTCATGTTATAAGTGGTGTTGTGGATACTCAACATCATATTTATGGACTCTCTGCCTTCTACTTGAAAGGGTGCCATTTTGCGGCTGTGGAGTACTATCCTCTGACAGTGCAAGCAGAGACACTGCTCCTTGCAAGACTCGTTTGAAAGACAACGAAACAGGGAATTCTAGAATGCAGGGCCCATAGACCTCCAACTTTGAGACAACTGATGGGCATTTTAGGTTCAACAGCTTGAGCTTTTGCGTTTCAGAAGTGCTGCATGCACCCATCCTCAATCAGATTATTGATTCTATCTTGCAGTGTCACGACTTAGATTGCACTGCAGAATCCAATGTGCGGTTACTCAAGCGTACCTAGCAACAGTGCTCCTGCCATTTGCTTGAAGATGACAATGCTTTAAAGACTTGTAAGACCTGACCCATTGTGACTTCTGGAGCATTCAGGATCTCAATCCTTGCTGCCTGTTGATAGTGGTGCGGCCATGTATTGAGAAGCAGCGAGGCTGTTCACGGCCCAAAAAGCACAGCAGGAAAGCCTGCTTCTTCAACGAAGCCTCACCTGTCGGTTATATCTTGCAGGGCAACTTGGAAGCAGAAGTGCTGCTGATGGTGGTGAGGAAGTAGGAAGTGGTGGCGATCAGAGCACCTCCAGAGCCGGATTCGCACCCGATCAAATTGCGGCCTGTATACTTACAAGTTACAAGATCATCTTGAAGATGACCAGCATTGCAGCAAGATCCACAATTGCGCGTCTGCTGAGGATAGCCAATTGGGAAGTTGAACTTGAAGAAGTTGAAGCAATATGCTAGAGCCTGCTTTCGGAAGGTTTACACGTCAGCACGTCGTCACGAACATCACTGTAGAAGCGCACGGCGTCGCGGCCGGGTTGTGCGTCGGTCTCCGACAGGGTTTAAAGGGGGGTTCCACATCTTGCACGGTGAGCTGGCGCAGCCTTTCAGGCAGGCTTTCAAGTTTCGATCCAACCAGTGACCACCTTCTCGTGAAGTTCTACAATGGCGGCCATTTGCCGAGCACAGAGGGTTTGCTTGCCCCCCTCCTTGCCTATCCTTTCAGGAGACGGCCTGAAGAAGGACCCTTTTACCCATACAGCAGGTTGCTGCAGTTTCCCCAGCTTTCCGCCGTGCTTCAGAGGCAGATTTCCTCATTTCCAATCAGGATTAGAAAGCACTGTCCGCCACCGCACGCATTTCACAATTCCCCTTCTACGGGACACCCCAACCAGGTTGCACAAAGTCTGCTCCATTCCAGAATCAAATCAACCGCAGGTTTGTGGTTGTAAGTTTGTTGATCATAGTAGGTGCTTATCCTTTAGGAGAGCATGGCCTAGACGAAGGGACTCTAGACAGCGGCTAAGTATCATTGTGCACGCGCTCCCTCCAATCAGGGACGAAGAAGCAGGGAAAGATCCGCAGAAGTTTATGGTGGAACTAGAGCGGGCGTGGCACATCTCCAAGGTGAATTGTCCAGAAAACCCTAAGAAATTTTTTGCCCTCTTCCCCTCCGCGTGGTGCTGGCTTTGTTTGGTGCATCATTCAGCCTGGACATGCAGTACTAGCTTATGAATTGAGCTCCGCCTATGGTTGATTCCGGGAGCACAAAGCCCTGAAGATCCTGGAGCCGAGAGATTCAAAAAAAAAAGGTTTGGATAATTGAGCAAGCCCTAAAAGTCTTGGAGCTGAGAGGTTCGTTGAGGTCAATTTTTGCATGAGAAACAAGTTTCAATCCTGTTGCCCTCGGCTGAGGACACTCACACTTATCTGAACGTTGCTTTGGGGAGCCAAGGAACTTGAGCTATCTAGCTCGTGATCGCTGGTTTAACCTACTGTCTGTCATCGTAATGCCATCAATGTTCCAAATCGACATTCCTGAGGTTGGTCAATTCAGGCGAGCTGCTCGGATGGCTTAAACGAAGATCGCATCCTTTTCCTTCCTTCGCAGCGGCCAAAGCCTGTCCCGTGCTCTACATGCTCAGCAGAGGGGGAGGTGGAGTGTCCGTGGTGCAACGGAACGGGGTTTCTCGTTCTGGGAGATACCATGGTCTGCGATGTCAACGATCATGATCGCTCATGTAGAGTATGTCAAGGAAAGGTGGGCCACTGTCAAACCTGTCTTTGCCCCTTAGGCTTTATATCTTTTTTGACCGGGGGTTTCTTTGTTGTTGATACAAGGTCAGTGCAGCTTATCGCCCATTAGTCATTGGTATGTTGCCTTTCTAAGGGCCTTACAGTTATTGTCGCTTCTGGAAGGGCCATAGTGGTGTCGTCTTCTTGAATGTTTTAACGTGCCCAGACTCATCTGAAGAACACCGCAACATTCTTCCCTCACTGCTTTGGTCGGGCAGTTTTCATCCATTTCGAGCTCCAGCTCTCCTTTGGGAAAACTTTGCACCAGGAGTTGGCCAACCACTTCTCGAAACCAAGCTCATTCTGAGGAGGGGAGGAGAGGGTCTGCTTGCTTGTATATCAGCTACTATCCATCAAGCGGCCAGTCGAAATGTATAAGATCACTAGAATGTTGTTTGAAATGAGGATGATTTGCATCATCCTTTTCACGGCTCTTTACAGTTGCTGAGGATTCAAGCCGTAGTACTTGGCCATTCAGTCTGCTTCTCGCACTTTGAGTCTGGTGATTCTGACTAATCGAGTCTGAATTGGGTCAGTCAACGTCCCCGCAGGATTCCGTCTCGCATGAGCCTCCATCAATAGACCAGTCCTCTTTGGGGTGCGGATTGCATTGACAAATGTTCACATCATTTTCACTTCGATTGTGTTTCACATCGATTCGGATTCTTCCGCATTCGTACTCTAGCATGAATAACCTGCACAGATTTCCCTTCTGTTCATTGTGTGAGGTTTCTCGCCCTTACTATTTCATGCCACGGTTTGCAGGGATCAATAAAGTGCGATGATTGTAAAGGGACTGGCAAGCGGGCCGGCTGGTTGGAACGCGTCCCTCCTCACGATTCGGATGACCGCTTCCGCTTTCCTCGATAGTATTTTTCCAGCTGCAAGCACATTCTAGTTGTTGTAGAACAGCGGGTCAGTAGATTCCGGAATTTATCTCCATCAGGAAGCGAGTTCAACAGTTTCCGCGGGTAGGCGTGCCCCGCGTCTGATGCAACGGTCGAGGTGAAGCGTAACCTTGAAGATGCCGCTTCAGGTGTGCCACCTTCGTTCGTAGACTTGTAGGCACGAGCAAATGGCTTTAGAATAGCCCATGTACAGACGAGCA
Organism: Klebsormidium nitens; assembly: GCA_000708835.1. NCBI lineage: Eukaryota > Viridiplantae > Streptophyta > Klebsormidiophyceae > Klebsormidiales > Klebsormidiaceae > Klebsormidium > Klebsormidium nitens. The sequence goes on from DF237044.1 coordinate 164,976, forward strand.
AGTACCTTGATCTTTTTTTTTGCCTGATCCCCAGGCCGCCAGCATATTCATTTCCTGCGCTTTCTGCTGATTTCAAAACGGATAGATTGGAAGCAAGAGGTTACTTGTTTCGGCCCGCCCGGCCCATGTGGTTTGCAAAAGAGCCTTGGCTCCAGAAGATTGAACGTCACCTAGCCTGCTCGCTGTCCAGATCGCAGTAGGCCATCTTCAAGGGATGTGATCACATTCGATTCAATTCGTTGATTTTAATGATGCCAATGGCACCCATGGTCTGCCCCAAGCCATGGAACTAGCGCAGCTTGCGCTTATCCATGCAGCCTGAGCCTACATCAAATCCTCGTATACCGTGCTGCAGCTCATGATTGAGCTTCCTAAGAAAGTTTTTGCAGTGTTCACTTGCAAGCTGATCACGCATGTATGTCGGTGTCATGTCAATCCGCAATCCTCAGGCTGGAGGCCATGATTGTTTTCGACAATGACAACGAAAATTGCTGCGCGATCCAGATGCGGCGCTGGCAGATGATACCGTTAAAGAAGAGTTGCTCGATCTTCAGGACAGCTACAACAGAGTTTTCAGAGCATCATCCCAACACGCATTCATAACATCTGGTCGTAGTGGTCGGACCCGACAGCTTGTTGGCCATTGCAAAAGGCCGAAACTCGTTGATGACAGGCCATGCTAGTGTGTTCATGCATCATGTAACACTGCACGCTTGTGTGGCCGTAAAAAGCAGTTCTCTCGTGAATGGATAATCCGCAGTGCAATGAATCCATAGCTAGCTGTTCGGGACTAAGTCAGCAGTCAGACGTCAATTCTTCATTTCGATTTCTTTACAGGATTCCTCTTAGCATATGCGTGCCACTTGTTCCATCTCTCCATGTCCGGCAGCCCGCATAAGAAACACGGCACAGCCCCCCTCCCGAAGCACATCTTACACCGGGCCCTCCCCACTCTATCTTTGACCCCTGCCCTGCCAGGCAGCGTGAGGTACTCTCCCTCACCCGCACACCGCCCGCACTGCATCCATCCTGATCGTACCCCGCACAAGCCACACCAACCGTCCTCTTTGTTTCCTAATGGCACTGGGTCTTTGTCCACATGGTAGCCTGTTGGGGGATAAGGGCCAAGCCTCTGCCACCGTGCTTTGATATTTACCTCAGGCTGCGGTGGAGTGGCTTGTTCTGACCCGCTTTTTGAATCATCAGGTCCTTCAGGAGCAGATCCCTTGGTCCCGTGAAGGGCACAAAAGGTGGTAGTTTTCAGATGAGGTGGTGGTCTTGCTAACCAGGTCCTATTTATCAGGATCTCTATTCTCCTGAATCTGCTCAATTGAGGAGTATATACATTTGGAGCTATGCTAATTATGCTTGTTCGCACTCTCTTCTTCAGGTAGACCTCTTGCAGGTCAGAGGGGAGGTGAGCTGCTGGCGACCAGCACTGTGAGCATGACATTGAGCAGCTCAGGAAGTGCCGCTGTTTTCAAAAGCTGCCATATTGATGCCCAAGCTTCTCTTTACTACTCTGTTCCAGAAAAGTCCTGCGCTCAATGTTTTCTTCTCAAAGACTCTAAACGTTACTAGTGCAGCCTCAGAAGCGGGTGTCACCAAAGCAGCAGGCAGGTCCCCATGATAAGGCAGCCCGCTCCCACCCAGGGGCTCAGCCGCTCTCCTATCCGAGCTGCCTTCCAAAAGAACCCCACAAAACCTGTCTTCTGTTTGAGCAACTTCGGGAAGCTGATCTTGATGTAGGTGCAGGTGCAGATGAAGAGCAGGACCACGGTCAGGAAGGACTGGAAGTCAAACAGGGCGGACATGGTGGCGCCCTGCTTGAGCCAACTGCTGCTGAGCTCTGCTGCCTAGCTTTGCATCGAAATCCTCGGCAAAAATTCGAAGTCTTGACTAGGCAAGGAATGGGTTTATCAAACCGTTTGAGCTTGCTGGGGTTGACGCTCTATGGCCGGTCAAATGACCGGCAGAGCGCTCAAATATTAACATTGGAAATGCGAGGCACACGTTTGCAAGTGCTTCCAGAAAACCGGGACGGCGCGGCAGCTGACGAATCCATGCCGGTTGGGTTCACTTGGATGCTGGTCAATGTTCTGGCTCACCACCACTGGCAGTGGCAGTGGCGGAGGGCCTGGGTTCGCAAAGTTTTCGGTTTGGTGGCCATTGTTGGGCTGGCCGCTGAAGGCTCTTCAGTTTTGGGCGCCATATTATTCGCAACGCAATGCTGCATAGCTGCCGCTGAAGCTGCAACTCAGAATGGCCTTGTCACACGCTGCAGAGGTCTGTTCTTCTGGCTTGTTCTCAACCACCCAGAATTTCCACAACTCCGCCCGACCAGCTCAGCCAATTCCTCTTGCCAGCACTTTCTTCGGTAGCTCTCGCAAATTGGACCAGAAAACCTGGTCACTAATTACAGATGTGCAGAAGTCGCAGCGGAAGGGCAATGCCACACGAGCGTCAGCCGCCGGAAGCGGCAACTCGTTTGGTAGGTTCTTCAAAAAGGTGCTGAACAGCACGCCCATTCTTGGGCTTGTGTCAAACCTGGCTGTGGACGCAGGCAATTCCTTTGTGCACTACTCGCAGTTTGGCAGGCAAGTTGCAGACAAGGCAACACGGGCGACGGACGAGGCGTTTGCGGATCTTGAGGCAATCCATGGGAAGGTAAGCTGCCGTCTTGACAAGCGGTCCCGAAATGCTACACAGCGTTGGTATTACGGCGCCGGCTGCTCTCCTTTGTGAACGTTTTTTCTAACAGGAGCACTGAAAGTTGATACTGCTCTGACTGTTAGGCAGCTCTGACGGAGACCATAATGCCCCACATCAGAAACTGCAATTGTAACCTTGGTGGAATCTCATCGAAGAAATTGCGGGACGACATCAGCCACCCTGCTGATCATGTAACTTAGTGCGCACTTGATCAGTGAGCGAAATGTCATACAGAGAAAGAACAACGGAACATTCTCCTGACGGGGCTCTAAGGGAGTGAGAGGCGCTGGAATTGCCTCTGAAGCAGCTCCCTTGTCGATTTGCATCTAACAATGTTTCCCGTCCTTCTTTGTAAAGAACCCGTTGTTTCTTGCGTTACCTGTTTCCATTGCTTCTCTAAACCGCGTCTACTTACACCGTGAAGACAACAAGTCCAGCACCATTGGCAGGATGCTCACAAGATTGCTCCTGAATCCAAAGATTTAAACAGTGATGATCTGTTCTTCGAACCCCCCAGGCTCAGCTCCCTTTCAAATACCTTCTCTATTGTGGCACCTGTCCATTTGGAAAGTTTCTATTCCGCCTGACGTGTCTTACTGTCGCATGTCTTCCAGCCCGCCCGTTTCGGTCACGTCCTCTTCTGCTGCTGGATTGCCTCCTCTGGTGCGGGCCTTCTCCGGAGGGACGACGTCCTCGTTGCCGCCAAGCGGCTGCGCTACTCTTTGGATCTGCAGTTCGAAGTGGAGAATCAGGAGCGGCTTATGCAAGAGGCGGTAGCCAAGGTGAGATCAAGTTCTTGATCCACGCAAGAGTCGTGCTTTTGCGGTTTCAACCTGAGAGCAGAAACTTGTGGACAATGACAAGGACTTCTAAGACTTGAGCCCAGCGTATTTTTTCTTAAGTTCGAAGCCGTTTATGATTGTTCCTGTTCCTTCTGAGATCGGAGAACGGTTTTGTTGTTCTGTTCTTGGGAACAGCACAAGGACAGACGGGCCGCTCCATGGGATATTCGAGAGCCTCTTATACATCGCTCTGCGTGAGTTGCTTTGCCTGTTTCTAACATTTGAAAGTACACTTGTTGCAGGTTGAAAAATTGAAAAAGCCATTCCCAGACCCTCCGCTAGTCGCACGAATGGACGTGGCAGTGCAGACCTTATGCAAGTGCTGTATAGGCCGAGACTATATCTCAGAAGAAGACAGCAGAATACTTCAGTTAGTCTTGAAGGCGTGCTTTTCGGAGGCAACGAGTCCAATGATCGAGGATGTGCTGAGGCCATATCTAGAGCGGGACAACGAAGTCGAGATATCTAGTTCAGATGCTGTAACAACTTGACCACGGGCTGACTCGCGTCGGACCGTCCGGCTAAAGAGGACTGCATTGAAAGACGTTGGGAGTACCACTTATTATCTATCACTCCGATTCATTCATCCACTCCGCCCAACCTTGGATTCATGGCCCAATTGCATGAGAGCGCTAGGCGCAGTGAATGCATTCGAGGCCAGACCAGACGTACTGGGCAGGGTAGTGGCAATTCTAAGTAGATGTCCTAGTGCAACAGCCAAGGATGCAACATTTCTATGCAGGAGGCGCGGAGGCGCGCGGGAAACGTACATGTACGTGCCAATCATTTCAATGCATGCACGGTTCAGTCTCTAGCTACGGTCACGTAAAGTAGACGCGTACTGCGTCACTCGCAAGCGATTGGCCTGGGCCGGCGGTGCTTATTTCAAACGGCCCCCGGCCCCAGAAGACGAGAATGGGTCAATCGGAATCACCGACGCTTCAATCGCAAACACAAATCGATCCCACTGCTTAACCTCGAGTTCCATTTTGAATCATCCACGCTGCCGGAATCATCCGACTGCCCCTGAACCAATTCTGCCAACAAGAGTAATTGTAGACACTCCAGCATTTCAAGGCTTATTTCATGTTAGATAAGCGCGAGCACCAAATGCTACCTCTGGACTCAAAGTCCATGTTGTCTAGTATTTAATGGGTCCTTTCAGGTTGCCTTCCGCAAACTGCAGAGAACCAGCGTACACGTCAGTTCTGACACCCCAAAATCACGATGTCCAATAACAATCGAAGCGTGCTGAAGTAACATCCTGGCGGCAAATTACTCGGATGTAAAAGTAGAAAACTAGAACCCTTATGCAGATCATTAGAAGCGGCTGTCAAATCACGTATTTCGATTGGCTAGCAAGTTCCGACGACAAGTTTCAGGCGGTCAGTATGAGGGAGCGACGGCGACTACTGAAATGGCCAGCAAATAAACACAGAACTTGCGATGGACGCAAACCACTTTCTATCACGGGAAAGAATGCTCTGAAATGTGAAGCCAAGGACAAAATAGTGGTATGTTCCAGGACCGGAAAAGACGCATACAGCTCGTTTTGGCGGTGCCTGCGGCGCTTACCTGTCTGACGATTGGCTCTTGCGAGGTGTCGAACTCCGAAGTGGTCCCCTCCCAAACGACCCTGCCTTCGTGGAGGAAAAGCAGCCTGGCAGACAGACCAAGCAAAGTGATTTCGGGTTGTCAGGTAATCATAGTTTACGGACCACAAAACGGGATTGAACCCAAGGCACATGCGCGCTTGGAGTAAGACCTGTTGCTCGAACCCCGCTTTTGCTCGAACCCCACTCCCCGCAAAAAAGAACTTAATCAAAAGGTACAGAGCCCCGTAAGCTCTGAGAAAGTTCTTCTAACTTGCAGCGCGGACTTTTGTGTTTGCAGTCGAACTCTTGAAAAAACGTGGCGACGAGGAGGACAACTCACAACGATTTTCCTTTAGCTGCCTAGGAGCCTTCAAAGGTCCGTTCAAAAGCCTTGTAGAACCCTGCTTTTGCCACTCAACTTGGAGTGAGCCTCACAGACAGAGCTTTCAGTTGTTTCGTTTCCTGCATGTTTTTGCCACGTACAACAATGGTCGTAACAGTTACCTCGTTAAGAATGAAGTCGGTAGCACTGCCTGGCAAAGCAACAACAACAATCAGCTTCCTTCTTCCACAAAGTCTCTGCCCATCCTTACTTTTCCACACCTGTTTCAACCCTCGTCCCTTTCCGCTTCCCTCCATCGTCGCGTTTCTCGCAATCGTTCTCTGATAATTAAACCTCTAGCTCGCAAAATCGTTGACACGCAATCGTCTTTCAGGCTTCGACTCTAACCCGCGTCATTTTTCGTGACCCACCTGTCAACCGTTCGACCCTAACCCGCGTCAGTTTCCGTGTGACCCTCCTGTCAACCGTTCGACTCTAACCCGCGTCGGTTTCCGTGACCCACCTGTCAACCGCGCGCCGGATCGTGCTGTGCTGGTGAGTCACCACGATGTAGCTCGCGATCGTTCCGGGCTCTTTCGTCGCCGGATTGATGCTCTTCACGTGCAGCGACCGGATCAAATCTTCCACGACCGTCGATGCGATCGGGTCCAATCCGGCCGTCGGTTCGTCGTACATGACCACCTCCCGGTCGTCCGATGAGCGCTCCTCCTGGGCGTCCGAGATGATGGCACGTGCCAGCGCCACGCGCTTCTTCATCCCGCCGGACAGCTCGCTCGGAAGCCGCTGCTCGACGTTCTGCAGAGGGGAAGGTCTGAAGATATGAAACCTGTTATTGAAAACAAATCGAGGGTCTTGTAGTCCGGGCCTTGCAATCGCGGCTTGAGGATTTGGAGCTGACAACCTGAGAGTTCGTACGGATGGCTTCCTGAGTTGTGGGGTGTTGACATCAGGAACTTCCGAAGACAGGACGTCGGACTCGGCCGAAGCGTCTGGCAGACGGACGAAGAAACATCATCAGGAAGCTTCCGCTTTCAGGGGCATATATTCGCGACTCTGCAAAACAAAGACAGATCGGCCTTCTTGACCGTGTGATGCCCCCTGCTCCTAATAATGTACCAAAACGATATGTTTCCGAGTCGTCAAAAAGGACAATCGATTGAGCAGATTCGACCAGTTGCGAAATTGTTTGATCGATCCAACTCTGAATTCCGAATGAGCCGAGATATGCCCCCGAGCGGTCGTTTGACCCTCACAAGCTGCCGTTGGGGTGTCCGGAATTGAATCGAATTAAATTGGATTGAGTTGAATCCTAGTGCTGTCAAACGCTTATGAAACCGATGCGACAAATCACTTTCCGAACGGAAAGCAGGTGATGTAGCTTTCGGTGATGTAGCTTTCCAGGGGAAAAGAATTACTTGATTTCTGGAATCATATCATTTCCGAACAGTACTTCGCGAGCAGCTGTTCAGTAGCACCTGACAAATGTGACCTGACAAAAGGCAGCAACACAAATCTTTTTTTCTGTTGATCAATCGTGTAATCAGTCGATAGCTCAAAGGTGATCTGAGAAGGGCGCTGAGTGACTCCCAACGCTCAGAAGAGTTGCAGAGCTCAAACTCGTGAATTCCATCATGGAGGAAGAGAAGGGCGACAGCGACTTACATAAAGCCCCACTTGCATCAAGCTCTCAGTCACTCGCCTCTTTATCTCGTCCTCTGGAATATCGGAGTGCTCGTACCTGCGCAAAATCAGAGCAACAGCCAGACGACTCAAAGAAGCACACTGCATTCTTACGTTCTCTTTTCTTGGCGGTAGAAAGAACGGCGTCGGTTGAGACTAATAAGCAGCATACAAGAAAAGCTCAGGCTTGCCGATCAGATTGGAAATACCGGCTTCGAGGCACACTGGTTCATAAATCCTGATTGGAAAAGCAGTCGTCCTCGCAAATAAGTGAAATATGCACTGAGCCTGCACCACCGCACAAGGGGAACCCATGTTTTTTCCGCGGAGTGAGAAACTCACAGCATGAACCCCACGTTCTCTTGCACAGTGAGTGAATCGAACAGCGCCGCACTCTGGAACACCTGTAGCAGAGAGAAACGACGCGTCTGAGCTGATGCCGTCATGCTGATCGAATTAAGGGGTTCAATTAAATTCCATCTTGACAGAAGAAGGAGATCGTTCGGTTCTCAGCCCTGATCGCTGAATTGGCTACATCTTTGAAATAACCCCAGCTGTCTTGGGGTGGGACCTCAGTAAGATGATATCTGAGCGACACTCCCGTACATGAAAACAGGTGCCAATCATTGTCTGCCTCGCTGCCCAACCTTGCACCCTATGACCTAGCGCAGAAAGGTCTTGAACACATTCTGAGCATGATTGCTCATGGTGTATGCTTTGGCCCCATCGTAAAGAGAGCCCCAATGTGCAACAAGGAAGGTCGTAACTTGAAAGACTCTGCTCAAAGCCAAACCTTGAGAAACTGTCCCGTTCAAGAACTGCTCACCATCCCAATTCGCAGCGGCGGATTGTCCTCGTCGCTGATCAGCCCTTCCCTCTTCTTGCCACAGACCCAGACCTCACCCTGTACAACAAAAGGACTTTTTCTGCAAATGTACTTACTGCTGTTAGAGTTCGTGCGTTTGCAATAATGGCAGACAATGATGGGAAAGACGAAAGATGAGTCACATTTCAAATGCAGGCGGCGCAGTTTATTGTGCTTAGACCCTGCATGAAGGTACAAACTGGCTTGCTTTCGTCTTGCCCTGTGGTTGAGGTTTCTGGTATGTGAAAAGTCCCGTTAGATGAGCGTATCAGGGAGCTTAAACGGCAACCCTCCTTCAGGTGTGCTTGCTCAATTGGCCCCCCGGCAAAAGAGTCGGTTGGAACATTCTTCCACTTGCGCCAAACCGTTATCCTGTATCTTTGAGAAAGGGCCTAATGCATACACCAGCAAGAACTGCAGAAAGGCAGATGACGCACCTTGTCTGGTTCCAGAAGACCCGCCATGATTCTCAGAATGGTCGATTTTCCTGTCCCCGAAGGCCCAATGATCCCCACCGCCTCCCCATGCCTGATCTTGAAGCTAGCGCCACGCAGAATGTGCTTATCTCCAAACGACTTGTACACGTCTTTGCACTCAATCAGCACCTCTCCGTTTTCCTCTACGTCTTCCATTCGTTCGGGGCTGGCCGGGGCCGCTACAAATGCGCTGCATCTAGTTCTCCTGGCTTGCCGACTCCTTCCATCCTGTTGTTCCCTTGCTCCGCCAAACTCACACCTCGCATTCCAAAATGCTGATGCCACTGCTTCAGATGCATTCCTTCTTTGTGAGGGGCTTGTTTCATGCTTTGCTTCGAGGGGGGTGCTTGCATGCACAGACTCTGGTCTGCACTGGCAGAGTTGATTTTGGGACGGCCAAACAAGGGGCAGAGGTTGCAAATGAGCTCCAAAAAGCGTACCTTGGTGAAAGGATCGACAAGTTGCTATTGAGGGTTGAAAAACCGCCCCCAATTGTAGCATGGGAGTCGCAAGCATCTTGCCGCAAGCCAGAAACTAGATAGAACTGCGGTTCAGCTGCTTCTTGTCCCGTCAATGCAATGCGCAAATCAGAGAGGGAGAGCCTTTTTGGCACTAGCACCTCGCTTTCAAACCAGCAACCTTCGATACAAGGAATGGCAGCAAAAGTTTCCAATGGCAAAAGAGGTGGGGGTCTTGCGCTGCGGCCGAAGAATGGAAACCCTAGATTCGCTCCGAGTCCTGAGCCATGTCAGTGTCACATTGTCAATATGTCAATGTGAATGTCATGAGCATGATGAGCAGGAATGAATGTTAATGCTGATCGAGGAAGTCAAGCCAAGACATATATGTATTCACACTCTGCAGGGTTCAGTCAACAACGTTTGCGAGAGTCAACCCGAGCTTTCAACTTGGCATGTCGAGTCTGAAGCCTTCTATTACTATTAGTATCATCCTATTACAATTAGTATCATCCTATTACTATTTTTATAGGATGATCTATTAGTATCATCCTATTACTATTAGGATCATGTGTCGATGGTTCATAGTCTCCATATTTCCCTCTGGTACAAGAAACGGCAAAATCAGGCAGGCCCTGGGCACGGCCCGTGAAAGTGTGAAACTTTTAGGGCAGCTTTTAGACGGTCAAGCATCCGCCACGTTTAGACAAAGGCAAACTCTGCAGAGAGACCTTCTTTCATTGCAACTTGCAAGCTGAGAAATGGTGCTTGCAAGTAAACAGCCGCATGCTTGTTTTTCTTGCGTTTAGCCACTGTTGCCAGTTTAAACCCTGGCTTCGTGGACCACCACAGCCCTGCGCGCACGAATGCTCGCCTGCTCTCTGCCAAACGCATTGGCACACAGGTGTTCCGCCTTCAGCGGTAGCAGCAAAACAGGCAAAATTCTGATCAGAACCGCTCCTCACGCTACCACATTGCAGGCACCGCTCTGCAAAATCCACTCTTCTAGTGCAGCAAACGCTCTTTGCAAAGCGACCACCATTTTGGGTTTGCCGCTGAGATCCTGTGCTAACTTAGCAAGTAGCCCTAGCTTCAGGTATCGCTCTGCCTTTTCTGCGCAAATCGAAACCCTCTGTCCTGTTGAAACCGGCGGGTTAGCTTCCAAACCTCAGGGTTTCGTGTCCAAATCAGTTGGAAGTCCATCTGAAATGGCCTCCAAGCGAAAGGCCCCCTCGCGCGGCGCAGAGGGTGCGGACGTCAAAGAACTCCTCGAGAAAGCTGTCAAGAAGGGCAAAAATGCAGCTGGAAAAGCCGTAGAGTCGACAGCGGGCGCCGTGAAAGACGCGGCGGGGGGCGCCGCGAAAGCGGTCAAGAAGGCCACCGAGAAAGTGGCGGAGGTGCCAAAAGCAGCTGCGAAAGCTGTCTTACCGTCCAGCGCAAAGGACGAAGGAGCGGGGCCTTCGTCGAAGACACCTCCGCTGTCGAGATTACCCGCTGACCTCAACAAGTTGGTTGACCCGAAGCGGGTTATGACGCTACGGGAGGGAGAAGTCACGGGGACTGGGCCTGTGTTGTATTGGATGTCAAGAGACCAGCGGTCAGCGGACAACTGGGCTCTGTTATATGCAATCGAGCAAGCGCACAAGCAGGGTTCGTCGGTCGCGGTTATCTTTAACCTGGTCCCAAGATTCCTGCACGCGGGAGCACGGCATTTCGGGTTTATGCTGAGGGGGCTGCGGGTTATGGAGAAGAACCTGAAAGAGAAGGACATTCCGTTCTTCATTGTCCAGGTGAGACTGGTAGATATTGAGTCCTTCTATGCAGGCACCCCCTGCTTTTACAAGCAGACAAGCAGATTGTGTCATGGCCTCCTTGTTGTTTCTCACCGATTGCCAACTTGAAACAGGGCACAGAGCTCACCCTTTGTTACCATGACGTTTGCACACACACTTGTTGGTTGATTGCCTCATTAGTACTGAAACTCAGGCGTATCCTCACGGCATCGCCAGAAGAAGCCTTCGCAAGACCGGACCTCAGAGAAGAGAAATAAACAGGTACATGTGAGAGTTTCTTATTCCATTCTGTAAAGAGCTACACCTCACTGGCCCGCTTGTCAAGACCACTGTTTTCAACTCTCTCCCCACTCTGCCTGGAATCGTCATCGGCTCCGACCTCTATAAGCAATTGAAACGTCCTCACTTGATTAAACCCTTCATTCTGATGATGATTCCTCTTTCGATAGGGAGAGCCCGTTGACACTATTGTCCAGTTCGTTGCCAAAGTGGGCACCTCGCTCCTAGTTACCGACTTCTCGCCTCTCCGGATCGCGCGGGAATGGAAGGGGGGTGTGTGCAGCTTGGTAAACATCCCCGTGCACCAAGTGGATGCGCACAACGTGGTGCCCACGTGGGTGTGTTCGGACAAGCAAGAGTGAGTGATGAAAGCTGTCCGAACTCGTCAATCTCGGACTGCGGCATGGAAGAATGTTGAGGTCGTTCCAGGGAGTGTTGCGACCGAGTCTGAGGGCGTATGCTCCTGGAAATAAGTTGGATTCCGAGAGTTCTGGCAACCCATGCGGACTCTTTTCAAATAGGGTGGCTACGTGTATATTTGAAGGTTTGTCCGAAACTATGTCTTGGGAGTGTCAAAGGTTCCTTCAAGTGCGTCCATTGACGTACTTGTGCTTCAGGGCTGTCTCCAACCAATTCTGTTGCTGCAAATCGTTGAAAACGTATTAAGGGACCATTTCCTTGCAGGTAAGATGCGTGTACGACGTAGGATTCCATACCAAGATGCACCACCAATTGCCGGAGTTCCTGGTAGAATACGCCCATTTAACTTTCCAACAACCCCAACAAGGGGAAACTCGAGCTGCCTTCTTATATCATTTCGAGCGTTCGATTTTTTTGGGTACAGTGCGCGTACAATCTGGACCAAGGTCCACCGCAACCTGCCAGAGTTTTCGGTATAGTATTCCGGATTTATCATTCAAGCCGGATTTATCATTCAAGCCCAACAAACGAACCCTCGAGCCGCCCGCTTGTAACAATTCAGCGCCCACATTTTGTCGGTATGGTGCGTGAACAATCCGGACCAAGGTCCACCGCAACCTTCCCGAGTTTCTGGTAGAGTACCCCGACTTTACCAAATAACCCCAACAAACAAACCCTTTAGCCGCCCGCTTATATCGTTTCGGGCGCCCAAATGTCGCAGGTACGGTGCCCGCACAATCCGGAACAAGGTCCACCGCAACCGCCTAGCAGAGTACCCCGGGTTTACCAAATAACCCCAACAAAGGAGACACTCGAGCCGCCCACTTATAACGATTCGAGCGTCCGACTTTCGTAGGTACGGTGCGCGAACCATCCGGACCAAGGTCCACCGCAACCTGCCGGAGTTCCTAGTAGAGTATCCCGAGCTGCCTTCCAACCCCAACAAGTGGGCTCTCGAGCCGCCCGCGCCGATCGACTGGGAGGCGTTGCTGAAGATCGTCCTGTCCAACAAGGCGGTACGTCAGGATCTTAAGACGGTTATTGCAATGGTCACTTGCGCAGAAATCCAGGGTCAGGCGAAAAGTAGCGGAGGGGGCGGCCTGCGTTTCTGTTATTCTCCAGATGTTTGTGCCTTCACGTGACTTGCTGTTTGTGCTTTGTCCAGTGGCGGAAAAGTGATGAATTGCAAGCCAAGACAAGGAAAAGATCCCGTCGTGCAGCACAAGGTGGTTCTATCTTGCGCTTGTGTTGCTGCCCGGCATCTTGACTCTTGCGCGTGTGTTGCTGCCCGGCATCTTGACACGACGTTTTGTTATACACGACAACATTAACGAGCCCACAACATCCGAGATTTGGTGGTAGGACCCGTGTCTGTTTTCTAGTAAACCCGTTGGCACGTATGGTAGCAAACTCAATCTACGGTCAATGAGTTCCTCCAAGGGTGGAGGCGTACTTGTTTTAAAAGTGTTCCTTTTCCACGTCCTCTCTGTAAAAGGAAGTCGAGCCAATACTTTTGCATTTGCGTTGTAGTTTCCCGTCGAAGGCGTCCAGAAACCGTAGTCACGGATATGCTTTGTCAGGCCGAATCGTTGCGACTTCCACCGTTCAGTCTCCATTTGTCTCCGCCCCCCGTTCTTATAAGCAGCGGCCGGACATCGACTGGGCGTTTTCAAGGAAGACGCTGGCATGGAGCGACTCCTGAAGGGCTTCCTCGACGACCAACTACTTTCTTTCATCATATATTCCCTTGCTTCTTATATAAGCGGGCGCTGGAGATCAACTGGGCGATACCGGGGAGGACGCCGGCATGGAGTGGCTCCTGAAGCTCTATATCGTTGGATTTATCCTGAATTTTCTTTATATTTTTCTTTCCGCTTGTCAAATCTCATAATTCGAATATATCCCCTTCCTCTTATCGTAAGCAGGTGCCAAAGATTGACTGGGCAATACGCGGGGAGGACGCCGGGATGGAGAGGCTCCTGAAGCTCTATTTCATTGCAATTCTCCTGGATTTCCTCTTTTTCTCCGCTTGTCCAATTTCTTAATTCAAATATCCCTTTTTCTTTCATCATAAGCAGGTGCCAGAGATCGACTGGGCGGTGCGCGGAGAAGATGCCGGCATGGAGTGGCTCCTCAAATCCATTCTCGTTGGATTTTTTTAGTATTTCTTCCGCTTGTCAATATCAAGAATCCGAATACATCCTTTCCCCTTTTGTTATAAGCAGGTGCCGGAGATTGACTGGGCGGTGCCTGGAGAGGACGCCGGGATGGAGTGGCTCCTAAAGCGCTTCCTCGGAAAAGGGATTGCCAAATACGACGCTGACCGGAACGACCCGACGATCCCCACCGGAGTCTCAGGGATGTCCCCTTACTTGCACTACGGCAACGTCGCGGCGCAGGCAAGCAACCGCAGATGCCGAGATCAAAGTCCCCTTTACGTTTGTTTGACTTCATCTTTTTACTGTTGCCGTTCAACCTAGTCGGCGTCGTATGTTGAGTACCTCTTGGTATTTTGTGTCGATGGAGTGCGTGTCTGCTTCGGCTTTGGTTTGGTTTCTGACTGCCTTCCATGGATCAGAGATCTGTTGAGATTCGAGTTTGAAAAACCGATGAAGTTAAAGAATAGATTTCGATACTTTCGGTGTAAACAGGCTTCGATACGATTTGTAGGAACGGGCACTCGCAATACGCTTGTTCCTCAGTATTACTCGCTTCTTCCAATCCTCACTTCAGGGTTGACACCTTGATAGCAGAGAAGTGCGTCAACTTTTGTATGTGGGAGAGCACACAGAATTTCTTTATTTTCCTTCTAACTACCGGCATCTTCAGTCCCCAATGCACATCAGAAACTCAAACATCGATATAGACTGGGGTGCGGGACTCTCAACAGTAGAGAGAGCTCTCCTTTTTTTTCCTTTCTCGACCTTTTTCAGATCTTGCACAAGTCTCAGACCTTGTTCACTCCAGGAGTTTGCATTCTTCAAGAACTCCCAAAGATGGAAAGTCGACGAGTCCGCAAGACGGGCCATTGCACTTAACCAGATCTGAACAGCGGCGGGGTTCATCGCTTGCGTTAAGAAAAAGAATTTCTCCTAGCAAAGTAGGCAGCAATCCTTTCCAGGGCTGTTTTACAGGTCCACGCGACTTGCCCAGAGGACGTTGCTTTGTGTATTATTAGTCTGTGATATTTTCCTGTGTTATTGATTAACGGTTATCAATCTGTTAACAATCTGCTTGATTTGTGCAGCGAGCGGCACTCGAGGCGCGCAAGTACCGTAAGAGCCACCCGAAGGCGGTGGACGCTTTCCTGGAGGAGCTGATCGTTCGACGGGAGCTGTCGGACAACTACTGCTACTACCAGCCCAACTACGACAACGTGAGCCGCCGGAATCTTCCAGCTTATGTTCCATGACCGTTCCCCATCACTTGGAGTTCAATACATCCAAGCTCCGCGGTTGTGATCCGTGAGTTTGCGATAGGGAAGACGGGGAGCAGTCCCTTTGCTTTATCAGCTAATCGACAACGACAAATGATGCGCTCCGACTCTTGCCACCTATAAAGCTCCTACTTAACCCCACCTTTTCTTCTGGCCATAACCTTCTGCTGCCTTGATCTGGCCCAACGGAAGTTAGGTATACTCACGTCACCCTCCCTCTCCAGATCTGCAAAACCGCGTCTCTGCGCCAAGGGGGACGCTGTAGAATTGTTTTGGAGCGACTTGACGTCTTTGCACAAGTACGCCGATGACTCCATGCTGACGTCACCCCATTTTCTCGCATTCGCAAGGCGCGTTCATCTGTGCGCAGGAGATACTTCAGGTTCCCGAACTGAATCATGTTACATGACTTCAAAAGTCCGCTGATGGAGCTACGCTGACGCCACCCTGTCTCCTCGCAGCTGCTCGGTTCGTTCTTGTGGGAGGGGAAGTCGCTGCAAAGAGCTCGCCGAGCAGATTGCACCCAGAACACTGTATGACGTCAGCGCAGACGTCGGGTTTGCCTGCGCCACCATGCTGACGTCACTCTGTATTATCGCAGCTGTGATGCGCGTTCCCATGGGCGCAGGAGCCAACCCGGAGAATTCGTGGAAGCAGATGTTTCGGGGAACCACGTGACGTCATTGCAGGCGTCTGCCGCTGATATGTTGACGTCACCCTGTTTCCCCGCAGCTGCAAGGCGCGTTCCTGTAGGCGCGGGAGAAGCTGCAGGGGCTCTGCAGAGCGTAGTGAACGTGACGTCATTTCAGCTGTCCGCCGATGGAAGTATGCTGACGTCTCTCCATCTTCTCGAAGCTTGCATTCGACAGCACCACGCTGACGTCACCTCGTCTCCCCGCAGCTGCAAGGCGCGTTCCCGTGGGCGCGCGAGTCGCTGCAGAAGCACGCGGCCGACCCGCGCGAGTACGTGTACACCAAGGAGCAACTAGAGAAGGGGCAGACGTACGACGAGCTGTGGAACGCGAGCCAGCACGAGATGGTGCACCATGGCAAGATGCACGGCTTCATGCGGTGAGGGTAGGACGTACTTTTGCCGCTTGTGATTCTTTGATTATACTATGGATGTACGTCCCATTTGAGAAGTACACGCAAAATAGCACCGGCAAGATGCACGGATTCATGCGGTGGGGCGATAGGGATTTGTTGATTCCACTCCGGAAGTGCGTTCCACTCGGAAAGTATACGCAGGGTAGCCACGATGAGTCACGACAGGATGCACGATTGTATGCGGTGAGGGCAGACGCTGCGATTGTGCGTGTTTGAGTTCGAGTCAAGAAGTATGCGCACAATTAGCGACATTCACCATGGCGAGATGCATGGTGAGAACTGTGATGTTTGGGATCGAAGATTCGGCTTGTAGCAAACGTGTGCATTGCTGACGACGTTTAACGCCTTGTTTATCATGTGGAAAAGGGCTAACTTAAGAAAGCAGCTCGAATCCCCCGCACAGCAACACAACTCTGTGCTTCACAGCCAGATTCGGCATGTATGCAAAGACACGTAGTTGCCGCAAGCTACACACTAAATATTCTGAGGCTTGAAGCGATCCGGGGTGTGTTTTGAAACCCTAGTTCACGTCGCACAGAGACTAGTACAGTTTAATTCAAGGTTACAACGCCCTGCAATGGACCAGGACCACTTCGAAGCGACGAAGCTCAATTTTGCACCCGGCCCCTTGAACCGGGCTCCTTGCTGACTTCGGTCTGACGTCAGCTTCTTCCCCCTTGCAGGATGTACTGGGCGAAGAAGATTCTGGAGTGGACTCCATCCCCCGAAGAAGCCCTGGCGATCGCTATCGAGCTCAACGACAAGGTTTGTAGTCCTGTTTTGTGCACTGATTGGTGACGGAGACGTGTCTGCCAGTGATTTCTGACTTTCTGCTTGTTCTGATCTCTTCTGCTTCCTGGTTGTGAGAAACTACTTAGACTGGCAGCGTTTCTTTCTCTTCGGACCTTTTGAACTCCTCACAAGAGCCCCTAGGTTAAAATACGCCGTTTGGAAAGAGTGAGAGTTCATGAATTAAGGGCAGAGAAGACCTTCGCACCGCATTCTTCGCAAGGTCATTTGAAGCCGCGAAAATTGAACTGGAGAGTTCTTGCGATGCGTGCAGTACCAGATCGACGGCCGAGATCCCAACGGTTATGTCGGCTGCATGTGGTCCATTGCGGGGCTCCATGACCGGGTTAGTGAACCCCGTCCTAATCCATTTATTTCCGGCCCGGTTTTCTCAGTTTTCTTTCCACTTTTCTTTGCAGTACGAGATTGACGGCCGGGACCCGAATGGGTACGTCGGCTGCATGTGGGCGATCGCCGGTGTCCACGACCAGGTGAGGTCAGCAGTGACGTCACGTGTGCCTTGCTTGAGCTTTTGACACAAGGCACGTACCAGGCGCGGTGAGGTTCCGCGTCGACCAAAAGCTGCTTGGCTCGCCAGCTTCGCATCTCCGGTCCGCGTACAGCTTTGTACAGTACCGCTGCGGCTAAAATCTGTACTCGGTCTGTACTTTTGATATTACGTGATCGATTGAAGCGTTCTCATTGGTTCTGACGACCGGAGATGAGCGCTCAGCCCATTCCGGTCAACGCGGAACTCAGGGTGTAAGCTCAGAAAGGTTCCGCAGCTGTTGGACTGTGGTCGGATGGAGCGCTTCTGCGATACAACAGCTTTTGGATTTTGAACGATACGCGAAGCTCTTGCACGCAGGTCCGACCAATATAAGAGTGTCGAACCGATTGAGAACCACGCCCCTTGTTACCGAAGGACTTGCCGAACCACGGACGAAACTTGATTGATATCTGGATGGACTCTTGAATCCAAGTTCGAAGCCAAACTTCATATTTCGTGTTTGTAGGGCTGGGGCGAGCGGCCAATCTTCGGCAAGATTCGGTACATGAACTACGCGGGGTGCAAGCGCAAGTTCAAGGTCGACAAATACGTGGCTTACGTCAACAAGCTGATGTCAGACTTGAAGACGAAGGGGAAGAGCTCTGCAGCGCGCGAGAAGAAGCCCGTCTAGAACGAATACTTGTCTTTTAAATTGGAAGCAATCTGCTCCTATACCTAGTTGCAGTGGATGATGTGAAGAGTTGCGTAAAAAAGCTGTCGTGTACAGTCTGTCAATGCCTGTTTGCCCGGCACCAAATGGTGGTCTGACATCTTTCACGTGAGAGTCAGTTGATAAGCTTGATCTGGAACCATCAACAACTGACATTACAGTGCGCCTAGTATTAGCGTCACGCTCAGACAAACGTTCCGCTTCTTGAGACAACAAACTAAGCAAGCATAAGTTGACAGTCACGATGCCATGTGAGATCGTTGGGCAGGAAAACATATTGGAATTGAACTCGGGACTTTGAGCAGAGGTTATCCATGAGCATGACGCAGGCTAAATTTCGACGTCTGCAGAAATTGAGCACGCTCTTTGTTTCTGTGTCCGGCCGGGGCCCCGTAATTCGCATTGATGCTTGCGCGCGCAGTCACTCATGCGCATTGATGAGTCGTTTCGATTGTGCGCGGCGCACCTTCGGCGATATTTTTTTGCGGGCCGGAGCCCCCCGGCCCGCATATGTATTGCAAGGCGCTAGACGACGCGCGGTACCTTTCACCATGCAGGCATGTGCTGATCCAACATGACCCAGCGTCGCAGCGCATCAGATTACCATATGTTATCATGATGCAAGCTTACATGCAGGCTTTGATTAGGACATATGTCCGCTAGCTCCGTCGATAAACATGTGCGCTTAATCAGCTATATGTATGCGCACTTTCAGGTCGTCACCCAACCGTCAGGTTAGAGATACTGGGAGTCCATTTCAACGAATCCGTCAAATATAATCATTCAATCCACGTCATCCTGAATGTATAATAAAACATTTGAACTGGGCGTCACGTTGACATTCGGCATTAAGGAGATCTTGCAAGGATAGGCCATTCGACTTTTTATCGAGCTAGCTACAGACGTTTGTTTCTGAAGAACTCGGTAGCCATAAGATAGATGCAGCAAAACTGGCCCCATAGCTCACCTTCTTTAACGTGCAAAGTTGCTATACAGTCCCCAGCCGTGTCTCTTTCTCATGTTTGCCTCAAGTTCTTTGTCCTGGTGATCGATGAGAAACTCCTTGTATTCCAAATCGTCTGCATTCGTGCAAAAGCTCTCAAGATCTCTCATGACATAGTTGAAGTCCAGCAACGCCATTGTTTGATAGAAAGGCTTTGTTGGATGTATGCCGTCTCCGTGCTTCACTTGCAGCCACACGTGTCTTTTGTCCAGATACTTCGTCAATCTATTGGCGTCGACTACTTTCCACACTTTGTTGTCAGCAAAGTGCCGTTCCTGAATCCTGACAAAAAGGTCCGTCCGCTCGTTTCGACGGATTGGATCGAGGTAAGGGAATCGTTCCTCGTCGTAAGCCGTCATCGTATGATAGATAAACTTGGTCAAGGGGAGCCCTGTCGTCCCGTTGATCGCCCGCGACGCGTTTTGTTGCTCAAGTATCTGCGTCACTTGGATGGTCAATTTCTCCAAGTCATTCTGATAAGACAGTTGGCCTTGCCCATAGAATATGTGATGCAACCCCATGTTGAATATGACCGCATACGGCTGGACCGAATCCGGCTGAAAGAAGGAGTCGCTGTAGCGTAGAACTTGGATGATGAACTGGGACCCGAAATATGTGATACAGAAGTCGAACGCCCCGTCTTCCAAGTTTTCCTTCACGAGCTCGCGAGTTCGCTTAGGATCCCAGTTCTGATCGTCCAATGTCCAAGTCTTACAGGCGCCTCGCTCGAAGCCCGTTCCATTTCGAGGAGCAGACGATCGGCAACAAACTCCGGTCACGAAGTCACGCACGTTCTCCCCACCCAAATCGTCAACCATCGACAAGAACTGGTAACGAAGCAGAGAGTCACCCATCAAATGCAGCCAAGCCTGGCCTTTTCTTTTAGCTAGAAAGCTTCCCAGGTCGGCAATCGTTTTGTACTCCAGGTTGCAGTTCACTTTTTGGACCTGGTCCAACGATGTAAGATTCGCCACTTGAAGGATATCACACGGCACCAAGCAAGTGTCCTGCTCGACCCCATTGCTTTTGGAGCACCCTTCTGATACTTGGCTCGTAACCCTAAACCTGCCTAGCAACGTCGGCAGAAGAATGGAGTCCGTGGAATACATGTAGTCGCGACTCACGAGTCCAACGAAGAACATTACGAGCCCTGCAGATATCACAAATTTGTCATTGCAATGGTTTTTCGAGAGCTCTGGTAAGCCGTCCTTGCCGCGTTGCGTTTGAAATGACAAGAATTGTT
This sequence comes from Klebsormidium nitens, assembly GCA_000708835.1. Classification (NCBI taxonomy): domain Eukaryota; kingdom Viridiplantae; phylum Streptophyta; class Klebsormidiophyceae; order Klebsormidiales; family Klebsormidiaceae; genus Klebsormidium; species Klebsormidium nitens. The sequence goes on from DF237044.1 coordinate 185,237, forward strand.
GCCTAAAAAGTACGCAGGGATGAAGAGGTGACAGGTTCACAGTTGAGTCTAGTGCTCGATCAGTGAGTGAAGGCAAAGTACTCAGCGAGACTCGTTCGCATGTTCTTCCTTTCGTCACATTTCAGCAAAAAGTGAAACTTTGTTTCCAACTGTTCTGGGATTGGTTTGAAAATGCTTGTGCAGAGCAATCGTTCTAGGATTAAAACAGAGTCTGTTTTTCAGGACCAGAGTTTGACGTTGTCCTTTCGAGAATGACGAAGAAGGGTAAAAGGAGTTTCTTACTTTCCGGAGTTTCTTACTAATCGGAGTCAAATGGAGCTTATACAGCTCTTATTGAGCCTTCCAGTTTTGATGCATCTTATGAAGACCATCCATGATTCTGAAATGCATGAGCGCCTATTGCAAAAGTTCTGCGGTCATCTCCATGCTCTAGGCCAAATGATTTGCAGCTGCCTTTGTTTTACCTATGATTCCTTGCTATTGAGGAGATTACCTGGTCCATCTGTTTTCCGATCTAAAAGGAGACACGGCTCTTTTTGAGAGGAGGTCTGATCAACGTCATCTTACCTGCGGTTCCAGCTAACGAGAGACTGATGGCGCCGGCCCCCGTTCCTACCATAACACACAAGCTCTAGAATGAGAAGGAACCTCCGAATCGAACTTCCCGATCAAATCTCTACTATTGACTGCTGCCTTGAGTTTGCAGTCATAGTTGACCAGCAGAAGCCTTTTAGCAAGCAGGACGCAAGCAGCCCCTTTTTGGTTCTAACAAACCGAGTTGATCAATTTGGAATTGCCTAGTGATCATGGAAGGCGAGAAGGCGCGCTGCGCCTCTCTATATAGATCCCTCACCCTCCTCGTTGAATGATGATAGAAAACGTTGCTCACTTCTCAAAAGGCCGGCAGACTGGCAGATCTGCTTGATGTGACCGGATGAATCTATTATAAGTACAGGACCTCGTACTCTGATACGCATACTCTGAGCTATGGCTTGATGGACCTCAAAAGCGTTTTGAGCCGGCGGCTGCGGTCGACATGATGTGACGGGTCCGTACATGTCGGGGGGGCAACTAAGTCGAAGTCCGTGTCCACTATTTCTGTTTGCAGGCTCTTGCTGGCTTGCGTTGTCGATTTGACTGCATGCAACACTGGTTCCAATCAGTGACGATCTGGACCGCCCGGATAATTCGACTTCCCCTCTGCGTCACTTGCCTATCCATGATTCGTATGCAATCAGCAAGGATCTAGGATTCACTCTGCATTTTTCTGCATGCATCATTCTGCATCCCTGTTTTCCCAATCGCTGCGCGCAATTACAAAAAGCAGAAACGACGCGTCCGCATCCGATAGATGGAGTCTCAGCGCCGCCTGCGGGCACAAGTTTCTAATCGCCAACATGAACGCTCTCTGCATCAGTCTAGAGCGTCACGTGCACCCAAGACCAAATCACACAGCAGAAGCTGCTCCGAAATGACGAACCTGAGTGGACGTGACGCGGAACCACTCTGCACACTTGCCTGGGCACCACGTCGAAAACTAAAGGCACCGCCTGCTTAGTATCCCCAGCCTTACACGTCACAGATCTTATCTCCGTTTCTCTGCGCTGCATCTGCATTCCTCGGACGTACAACAGATCATTAATATTGCACGACGTGATAAGTGGCGCCGAGTCGGATTGGTCTACTCAAAACTTCCATCCGCCTGTATCAAGGACCCTTCGAACTAACCCCGCCTCAAGTCAACGTTAAGGCACCACTTTGACGATGAAAGACCTCTATTCCCTCCTACGTCCGTTTCAGCTTCCTTAACCTGATTTCTGCCCCCCCCTCATTTTTCAACGCCGAAATAACGAATTAACGTCGGACCGCGGCGGATCTTGGTGGGTTTGGGTCGTACGCAAAGGTTGACTCGAACAAAACAAAGGGGAAGGGCCCACCTTATAACCAAGGGTCGAAACCGCGAGCCCTCGGACAGCCAACTCGGGGTCGGACATCACCTCCCGGGGTCTGGACAATCTCTCTCTTTCTGCTAACAAGTCCCTTCCCCCCAACTCCAGCGTCCCCTCCAGCGATCTCTACGACTCGTCCTCAGAAACGCAACCAACAACTTAGAATCCTTGCTTAAGCAGACTGGAACCCCGCTCCCGACCCGGCAGATCCATGAGGCCGAGATGTCGGAGGAGCTCCGGAAATGTGCATCCCCGTTGCACGGTATAATCTGGCCTATCTCGACTCGCTCCACGTTCTGACGAACGGAATCACGGCAATACGGGCACAGCGACTTGAAGGCTAACATCAGAAAGACGACGAAACGCGTCATCAGTCCGTCCTTGCGGCCCAGAAAGGGAGCGGAGAGCTTCTTGTTCTTGCGGCAGATTGTTTCTCATCCGACCTTCAAGGTTTCCCAGGAGTTCATCTTATAGACTGAATTCGAATACCGATTGTGCTCTCTTTTCGCACGCCGTCACTAGCCAATGCAGCCGCCCATAGGCTTCATGGCCACTTCATCACGCACTTGAGTCAGCGCGGCGCCGCGTCGCGAGAATCGAAAATTGCGGGCTGCCATGTACAGTGGCCCTTGGCAGCGCGGCTCAATCCCACTTGGGTGAGATTGAGGCCGGGCCGGCCTTGATTGCATGGCACGGGGCGCGCGGCGCGCTGGCAACCAGCAAGTCTGGTCGAATCGTTTCCTTGGCTTGGCGGTGAGAAGGAATGATCAATCTGCATGAATGCGTTTGTGTCATGCATGCCAGTATATTACGTACTACGTAAGTATAATCAACCCTCGAATCCCGTACGTGCAATGCTTCCGACCGCAATGATGGAGCGCGGCACGCGCCGGGGCCGGGCCCCGGCTACGCTCACTCATGCAGATTCACTGTCAAACGCAGTCCTTTCACAGATTCAATACAGCCTGGCCCTAGTTTTAGAATCGATCGAGCCCCTATATGACTGGTCCGATTGATTTTCGGCAGCATGCCAGATTACCTCGGCTTTCAAAGTCACTCTGATAACACTGCACCGAAATGATTGAATGTCGCCTCGACGACCTGAATGCATCATTGTGTCGCAACTAGCCACCATGCAGTTAATTCAGAATCGATCATCGTTCAATGAATGTCGAGATCTCCGTCATTGACCTTTCAAAAGTGCATAATCCGTTAGTAACAAGTCCTCAGCTTGGCGCGGCTCCAGCCACCGGCTCTCGTTCGCTGGATGAAGCCTCATATGGCCGTTTTTGCGTGTCAACCGTTAAATCCGACTATCTTGATGCGACGATCAGTCTTTACTTTACCCGCAACAGGCTGCGCACATCTCGGTGCGCAGATAAATAACTCACCCAAGTATAAATACAAACACTGGCGGCCTTCGAACATTTACGCAAAACTTGCACGGCCCGTCTCCCGGCCGCTTTTCAGGCTTGCACGGTCGAATCGTACCCCACTGTGTTCTTCTTAGCCACGGACGCCCCGACCGTCATCGCCCGTCCCCCCAGATCGCATGACGTCAGCTCTTTACTGAGAGGGCCCTTGTCGTATACGATGCCGGCAATGGTGGTCTCCTTTTCCTTCTGGCTGAAGAACTCTTTGCTCTGCAAGAGATCGACGTCCTGAATCAAGTCAGACGGTTTCACAGGCATTCACGGGAGTGATACTGATTGGCGAGAGCAAGTAATGACGACAGGGATCTCGATTCAGACCTCTTGGGGTCCTTTGCAGGAAGTGATTCCCAGAAAGCTCTTTCAAATGCGTCTCACAAACCAATCTGGTATTCCAAATCTGGTTTCAGAAGGATTGCCAACTCGGATCCTCTCAGTGCCTGCAGTGCAAGTAGCCTCATCCTATCCAGAAATACCGGAGCTGTTGAACCTGAATAAGCAGAAATATGGATCGGGGGACGTGATCACGTGCACATGACGACGCAACCTGCCGACCGAGTACGGTCTACGCCCTCTAGAACAGCTCTCGGTTCGCAGGCTCGAAACTGTGCTTGGTCTCCCACCAACCGTGTGAGACAGCCCGTAATACGCACAACTTCATGAAGGCAACCGCTCAAGAACGCATCCTAAACCGTGGTCGCCCTTTTCCAGCAAGGAAACGGGTGACGGATTCTAGGGTATTTGTCAAGAACACGCTGACCAACTCAGAAGCTGGCCGCAAAAAACAGACCATAAGACGCTTTCTTGAACTAAGTCAGTGGCTGATTCGGCAAAAGATGTAACAACTTCTCAAGCAAGAGCGACAGTCATCGCCCAGAGCATCAGCCTTTTTCAATCCATATCTTCCGGCTGCCCGTTCTTCCTCTCATTCGAATGAGAGTGACTGCGCAGTCAGCGCATCAAGTGACTGCTGCGTATCGAGAGATTGCGCTAAGAGACGCCTTCGTCGCATCAAATGGCGCGTAGTCACTCGATGCGGCGCAGCAGTCACTCGACTGCGAGTAACTCAATGCGGCGCGTTTCGAATGAGAGTGACTGCGCAGTCAGCGCAACAGTCAATCGAGGAAGCGCTAAGAGACGCCTTCGCCGCAGTGAAAAAGGTTGCGCTGTCTGTAGGCCCTTTCCGCAGGCATTTCCTCAGCCAAGCCGTCCGTCTCTAGGAGATGTCGTTTCTAAGCATTCCCGTTTGAAACCGATAATTTTGCCATATGATACCGCAAAATCTAATTTTGAGATGATGGCCAATGGGTCCTTCCACAACTCCTTGGGCCTGCTCGAAGAAGTATTTCAATACTGAAGGGCAAGAATGCGCTCTGAGACTCTTACCGCGTTTTTAAGGTCCGTCGACTTGCCCGCCTGGACCCCAGTCCGAATGTTTCCCAAGTCGTAGTTGGCACCCCCCGCCCGCCGTAGCGAGTCGTCGATATCAGCCTCCAAGTTTTGCAGCTCCTCCTTTGCAAAGATCTGCTTCTCGATATGATACCCCTGCAGCCGGTTGACGAAGATGTTCAAAGATGCTCTCCTGCGTTCGTTTTGGGTGCAAGCTTTAATAGGAACTGTGAAAGCTCAGGCGCCGAGACGTCCCATTCTGAAAAGTGCTTGCCTTTAAAGCCTATTCGAACCTGATATTCGGCCTATCTGGAGCCCTTCTTGAATGTTTTTTGGATTGAATTTTAGAGGCCTTCACTGACAATGATACCAAAGAAGAGCACAAGAGCACTTTTTCTCGTGCTACCAACCATTGAGGTGCTCCGAACTTGGAAGTTGTTGACAGACTGTATGCTGGGCAGCAAGCAGAAGTCACTGATTGCTTCCCTTCTATCTGCTGGAGCCTTTTGGCTGCGTTCAACTACCCAAGTCCCTCACTTTCGGCACAAAGAGTACAACGAGTGCACTCCAAGAAGCTGGCGGCAGATTCTCATTTGGTTTCCCTGGCATTGAGCGTATGTCACCAGCTTGACAACTCTTTGACCTACTAAGGAAAAGCAGGGGACAAAGCTGGGTAGCAAAGTCAGTCAAGGTGTTACAGCTTTACCCCCGGGCCCTGATTCACAAAAGGGCCCCTTCCTTGCAATTCGTCATTTGGTTACTGCCTTTTGTCCTCTAGACGCTTGAAACATGGTCTAGGAGGTCCCATTATTTGTAGGTGAGGAGCCAATCTTGGAGCTGATAGAATCAACTCCAGCTCCCACCTTTGAGACTAGGCACCCAGGACTAGTTGAGGCTTTGAACAATGCCGTTCCGTACCCAACTTGAGAAGAAAAGACAGCGCTTCTTTTTCCCATCCACCTGGACCAAGTGAGTTCAGTCATGTTAAGGAAGGGCGAAAAGAAAAAGCTTCAGACTAGGTTGCGGCAGCCTACCTGAAATAGCTGCCCGCAGGCGCCCTTGTGCATGTTCACCTTCCCCTTCTTCATTGCAGGTGCATTCTCCCCCACCCATGTGAGATACACAAACTTGACGCGCTTGCTGTCCCCCCCGTCATCCGTCTTGTTCACTCGTAGTAGTCCGTACAGGATGATGTTGTCGTCAACCTAGGGAGTTAGAAGGCAAACTAAGTTGGTTTGCCTCCATCTTGACGTGGGGGTTATGTTTTAGGGTCAATTGAATTGAAGCAGTCACAGCCGCATTTCAGAATGTGATGACTTTGACACGTTGCGTGGGAGAGTGGCCAATGGGAATGTTGAAAGGACGAGGTCACCGATGCAAGCCGTCACAGTGGCTGCCCCTGCAAAGTGGGCAAGGTTTAGGCTAACCCCGTTGAAACCCTGATTGAAACCCTTGTTGAAACCCACAGTGCAACCCTATTCCTGCACTTCAGGAAAGTATGTGGGCTGCTTCACAAGACAACGGTGGTTCAGAGCTTTCTTTCTGCAACTTGCAACAATCTCCTCTTGCGCTCTTCCTCCGGGGAATGTTAGCAAACCGTGTTGTTTTTGCTGCAGATGAAAAGGTACAGATAACCTTGCTTTTCCTGATTGGAGGAATAGTAAATGTACCTTGCTCAGCATCTCTTGAAGGCCCCCATCACCTTTCCCAGCAACCGCCAGCTTGTTTCCCTCATAGCCAAGCCTGCATTTATTACAAGCGGAATCGACCTTTCAGAACCACGGCCTTGTTCTGTTGTCAAGGCATCTGCAAACCTTGCATCTGCAACTTTTGTGACAAAATCCACCTTCCAAGTGTGAACCTCTGGTGGAGGCTATCGCTCACTATCAAAACAGTTCTGCTCTGTAGTTCATGCTCTTCCCCATAGCCGGCATAACTTGCTTCATCCAGCGTTTTCCATCTCCATCAAGCTGAGAAGTCCCAAGCATTCCAGCAATGCAGGTCAACAATCTTGCAAAGATAAGCTGATCGTTGGTCTTATAGCTCTTGCTATCACCTCTACCCGCATAAAGAGCAAATGAGCGGACTGTAGGAGCTGGATCTAGCTGGATTGGCCCATGAGCAAACCTCTGAGGAAGCAAGAAGCTACAAAACTCGTACGATTCAACTTACCAGCACCATGTTGTAGCTTCGCTATCCGAGAACACTGCTTTGTACGCTTCCTCGCAGCCGTCAGTTAAGTCGCCGCCCATGATGCTGGCACCTTCGATTTGAGCTTGGATAAAAACACTAGCGTGAGAAACAATGCACGGCCTGATCTGAAGTGGCCCACAGATCTGTCGCTGTTGGAATGGAGCTCGCTAGCTGCAAGGATGTTACCCACTTCATGTGTGAGGACTTCCCAAGCGCCGAAGAGGGCACGTTCAATTATGCACCGCTTCTATGAACACGTTCTGACGTTCAGCCCACGTTCTTTGGTACCGGGTAGATCGAACTGTTACCAGTTCCATAAGAACCGGTACTCCTGTACATATTCACCTACCTATTTTGACGGTACTGGTCTAGGTAGCTTCGTAGTCTGTGGCTACAACTTCACAAGCGGTGCCCACGGGAACGAAGCGCCAGCCGGCCGTCACCGTCATAGACCTCAAGTCGTCGATCCAATCTTAGATCGTCGCGTAGCCGTCGATGACGGTTCGATTGTACCCACGTCGACGAGCATGGGCGGTATGGGCGTGATTGTTCACGCTCTTGACAGGATCGTGGTACCGCAAGAGCAAAGTATGTACCATATTACCTATCTAGTCATGAGCAATTGAATACACTACCGGTAATGTTGGGTCAGATCAGTTCCGCGGGCATAAACGGACCAAACCTAACCCAAAGTTAAAATGCTCCGCACCAGTACCCACCCACCCTAAGGGGCGATTCGCACCCGCCGACTTTTGCCTTTCCGATAAGCTTCTTATCGGAAAGGTAAAGTTTAACTTTCCGATAACTCCTTATCGGCACTTTGCTTATCGGAAAGTCACGCCGATCCGATAAGGAATTCCGGCCATTATCGGAAAGTTATGACTTTACCTTTCCGATAACCTTATCGGATCGGCGCAAAACTCGGGCAACTTTCCGATAACTCCTTATCGGTACTTTGCTTATCGGAAAGTCACGCCGATCCGATAAGAATCCTATAAGCTTCCCTATTGGGATTTCGATAATAAAATTTCGAAAATCTCCACGCACCGTCGACATAATTGCTCATAATCCAAATCAAGTACACAACGTACTGAAAAGTACTGAAAACGGAGCTAAAAGTAGGGGGGGGGGCTACTTTAGGTTCCTGGGGCAATCTGGGGCAATTCCTTATCGGTCGATTACAAATTTAAAAGTTGAGGTCTTATCGGCGCGGGTGCGCATGCAATGCCGATTGCTTATCGGTAATCGGTATTTATGTGCGAACGCCGCGCAGATAAGACATCCTTATCAGCCCGCGGGTGCGAACGCTGCGCCGATTACTTATCGGTGTCCCGCGCGGTGGTGCGAACGCATCACCTTTCCGATAAGCTTATCGAAGCTTATCGGAATTTATGTGCGAACGCGTCCCCCGGACTTTACGCGAAAGTTATCGGAAAGTTGGCCTTAAAGTTGGTGGGTGCGAATCGCCCCTAAACCCCAAACCAACCCCACCCGTCACCCGGGCACGAGTCCTGATCCATCGCGACGTAGCCGTATTTAACTCAACACGTAATACCGATCCCGGTACTGTTCGAAGTACCTACGTGGTGTACACTGTACAGACGGACCTGCACTGCCCCGATAAGCACGGACCCGGTCAATCCTGTCGTGACGCCATGCGCCAGTCGTGCCTGTTCTGATGCCTCATAAGGAATCTTATCAAGTCATTGTGCAATCCATTTGGCCATCCCTTCATTAGCCTGATTAGCTGCACAATAAGCAGATCTGGCGGGCCCCTGGGGTAATTCGGGTTAGGAGCTGTGGTAATTTTCGAGTAGGAGGGTGAAGGAGGCGCAGCACGCCTTCCGGGATCAACTTAGCATTTGTACCGGAAGAAGACGAAAAGCAAAGGGCATCTTTCCGGAGGAATCTGCTGTCCTGCTGTTTCCAAGTGGTCTTTTACGTGCGCGCAGTGCCGGCAAGCTTTCGGCTGTTAGAATGAAAACCTGAGAAGGCAACTGATGATCGTGGCAGTGCTCTGTCTGGCAAGATGAGTGACCAGCCTCAAGGATCTGTGTAGTGAGCTTGGATTTTGACAGCAAGACTTTCAAAAGTTTGGAAATGCTGCCCGGCGTACGATCATACAACGTGGGATCTTGTCTTCTGCTAAGCCTGGGCTGAAACCAGTCACGCGCATTCAGAGGATTGTGCAGGTCATCCCAAGGGCGCGCGCCTACTACTGATTATCTGGTATCAAGGACCACTAGAAGAGATTGCAGAGTTTATACGTCATCTTTCAGAGCAACAACCGCCGCAAGTTGGGTCCGATATAGCTATATGCTTCTGCTTCAAGCCAGAATTACCAGAAACAATGGGTAAGTCAGACTGAGACACGTTCGCCTTCTGGAAAACATCTTCAGCAGCTTGGCCTGGCCGACTCAAAAACAAGTGTGCCAGATTCCAGCTTGTGAACCTTTGCAGCTCCCTTGACCAGGCCTTGAACGTAGCAATATCTATAAAGATAGCTGAGCATCGAGACGTCTCACTTTTGCAGATTGTTCTTGGGTTTGGGGCTTTTATTTTTCGGCCAGGTCAGAAAGAAGGTGCCATTTACCAACTTTAGTTGGGCCAATTCAAGTGATAGGTGTTCTGAATTGGTCTACGAGGGCAGTTTAGGAAAAATAAAAGGCGGGGTCTGGCGTCCTGCTTGCGATCAGGCTTCTGCTGTTTACGACTAGATATATTGCGCACTCAATGTGGTGATGAATAGTAGGAGAAGTAAAGAGTATCTTGATCGAATTTGGCAGTCCCCTAACAGTCTGAGACCCCTGTTTGTACTGGCAGGTATGAGGGCCGGCGCCATCAGTCTCTCGTTAGTTGGAACCGCAGGTAAGATGAGCGTCCGAGCTTCTTTCAGAGCGAGTTGCATTCCCTTTTGATTTGGCAGAAATGAAGGACCATACAGGTGTCAGCAGTTGCAAAGAATTAAAGGTAAAAGAGAGGCAGCTTCAAACCTTCCGAGCCTGGATAACCGTACTTTGTCATAGGCGCGTATGCACTTCAAGCATCAAACCTGGAAGGTAAATTCTCTGTATAAGTTCCATCTGGAAAGAGGATTGGGGAGGCCTCAACTCCTTCTTCGTCATTTTCCAAGGGACATGATAGTCAGAGGTGGTTCTAACAAACTGACTGTGTATTCATGCATTTGCCACCGACTCAACGATTGCTCTGCACAAAGTTTCTCAAAACAGTCCCAGAATAGTTGGAAAGCAACTCTCACATCCGTTGCAAGCAAGGAAACCATGCGAACGAGTCTCACTGAGTACTTTGTCTTCACTCCCTAATCCAGCAGAGTCCGGTACAGGGTATTTATGTGACTTGTTCATTTACGCATATCTCTGAGGCACAGAATACTTGTCAACTCAGACGCTACACGGCAAGGACGGCCTACCGGAGCTCTCAAACGCTTTTTCAATGACAAATGTCTTTCATTTGCAGGGCTTGTAATGTTCTTCGTTGGATTCCTCAGTTGCGACTCTATATATTCCAGGGACTCCGTACTTCTGCCGACGTGGCTTGGCAGGATTGGGGCTACAAGCCAAGCACCAAATCGATTTGCGCTCGGGAGAGCGCTCGGGTCTCCCACAAGCAATGTGGTCGAGCAGGACGCTTGCTTGGTGCCGTGTGATATTCTTCAATTGGCAAATCTCACATCGTTGGACCAAGTCCAGAAAGTGAACTGCAATCTGGAGTTCAGTTCAGTTGCCGACCTGGGAAGCTTTCTAGCTGAAAGAAAAGGGCAGGCCTGGCTGCATGTGATGGGTGACTCCCTGCTTCGTTACCAGTTTGCGTCAATGGTTGAAGATCTGAGTTCAGATACTGCGCCTGACTTCGTGAGCGGGATTTGTTGCCGTTCGTCTGATCCTCGGAACGGAACGGGCCTCGAGCGAGGCGCCTGTAAGACCTGGACATTGGTCGATCAAGATTGGGACCCTAGGCGAACTCGCGAGCTCGTGAAAGAGAATTTGGAAGAAGGGGGCTTCGACTTTTGTATGACATACTTTGGGGTCCAGTTCATCCTCCAGGTTTTGAGCTACAACGAATACTTCTTTCAGCAGGATTCCATCCAACCATTGGCGGTCATATACAACATGGGGTTGCATCACATTATGTACGGCCAAGGCCAACTCTTCTATGAGAAAGATTTGGAGAAACTGACCATCCAAGTGACGCAGATACTGGAGCAACAAAACGCTTCACTGGCGGTCAGTGGGACGAAAGGGCTCCATTTGACCAAGTTTATCTACCATACGATGACGGCTTACGATGAGGAGATATTCCAGTACGTTGACCCAAACCGTCGAAACGAAAGAACGGATCTGTTTGTCAAGGTTCAGGAACGGCACTTTGCTGTCAACAAGGTATGGAAAGTAGTTGACGCCTACAGGTTGACGAAGTATCTGGACAGAAGACACACGTGGCTGCAAGTGACGCCCGGAGACGGCATACATCCAGCGAAGCCTTTCTACCAAATAATGGCGTTGCTGGACTTGAACTATATCGTGAGAGATCTTGAGAGTTTTTGCACGAAAGTAGACGATTTGGAATATAAGGAGTTTCTTATTGATCACGAGGACACGGAACTTGCGGAAAACATGAGACAAAGACATGGTTGGGGACTGTATAGCAACTTTGCACGTCGAAGAAGGTGAGGGCCACCCTGTGGCTACCGATTCTTTCAGAAAGTAGAGTCGTCTAAGTTTAGCCCAGTAAAACGTCGGTCCGATTGCCATTAAGATCCTTGAGATCCTAGTGTCCTGGCACGTGTCGGACGCCCTTAATAGTATTCTTTACATTCAGATGACGAGTTGAACTTAAGGCAGCCCGGCCGGTCCAAAGCGCAACTGATCCGTTGAGACTGGATTTTATGTACGGTATATTGTGAAACTTAGATTAAGTTCAGATCCATGTATGTGATTACTTGCAGCGCTACATACTTTAAGCTATATGGGTGGCTTCTAATGATAAGACTAGGCTCACCTTGAAGCGGCGCAATCCCCAACTCGAGCCGACGCATGGTCTTCATTCAAGCTAGTACATTAATTCAATGCCATAGATATTGATTGCTGCCACGTTCTGTACGCATGCCATGCCGGCGCCGCGCTGCTCCGACAATCTTAGGCATACATGTCAAGCTGATTTAGAGCGCGGCCATACTCTTTCAATTGAAAGTCTAAATTACGTAGTACAAGGGCTAAGTAAGTTAGATCCGAATTGGAACGGATCCCAGTTGTCCCTAAAGGATCGATCCCGGGCCTGCAGTTGACTCACTCATGTTTCATAATTCATGCAATTATATGAGTAGATACGTTCATCATGCAAAGTACGATTAATTTTGGACGAGATGCATAATCGTTGAAGTTCTAGGCTCTATAGCTGCCAGCCCGTGGATCGCGTCTCAGTACGTCTGCTGGCGGCGGCGCGTCCATGTTGATCACGGTGGCACATGTACGTGTGCAAATTATAGATCGACACATCCGATCATTGATCTTAGACCGGCGCCGTATGTAATCGACGGCGTCTCGGGCATGGGGCCCAGGGACGGTTTTGACAACCAATTTCATGCAAATTATATACAATCTCATATCATGGCACCGGCCTGTAATTGCAGCTCGGATTCATCTGCCGGGAAATAACCGCGCTGATAGAGACGTGTCGGACGGTAGCTCCACCTCGATTGGATCAGCGCAGACAATCAAAGTTGAACGGGTTCGGTCCAGGTTGCATTTCGCGGTATATGTGTACCATATCTTATCTTATCTTAACACTACGGTCGTGACATGGTCCATCGTTTACGTGCTCAACTTATGATCAACTATGCCGTACACAACGGGTCAGTCTTTACGAACGAACGAACGCATCATTGAGTGTCACCTGGTACAGTCTTATTCAACACGTTAAAGGATAGTACTTGGAGGAGATTGTACAATAAACTAACTGATATGGAGGTCCGACTCACCCACAACAGGGCCTGTTGGCTTCTGTGCGCCCCCCTATAACGTACCCCCTACCTCATAGATGTCTACCTGAACCTCCTGCCAACCAACGTTCCAACCTCATGCTGACATGCTTGGGACCTGCAATGTAACTCGTTTGACTTTTTCTTAGACAGTTTTGAAGCAAATGACTACCATTGCGGCGTCCTCAGGTCACCCGGAGGACGTTCGCACTCGTGCACCATTTCGATGCGAAGCCGGAGGTCATGCAACTTAAACCGCGCCGTCTTTTTTGTGTCCTCAGAAGACCCATAACACCTGGTCTTCCGAGGGCTCCGGTGACTTGCTAAGTGGAGTCCGCTGACAACCAACCCGGTCTGCTGTAGTGAATGCGTCCCTATTCCCGTCCCAGCCCATTAGAATTCAGTCCAACGCTTCGATTTCCTACTCCGGCCCCTTCTCTTGAGCGGATGAATGCCTAATTTCATTTCAATGCTTCAGGAGTTGGAAGCCACAAATGCCAAGCAACGCTTTTGTGTAGGCTCGGGCTCGATCACGGAACCTCTCCCTATATTACATTGCTTGACGAGTTTTTGGTTTGACGTATTGCCCTCGGCTCCCTTCAGATCATCTCGGTTGGACGTTCGAAGAACCGAGACAACATTTTCCGTAGCTTTTCCTGGTTAAGTGCTGCAAGGAAAGTAAGAACGAATTAGGGTTTTGCAGCAGACGTCGCCGTCAGCAAAAATTCGCAGAGCAATATTCGACTGTTTTCTCGTCTGCAAGCTTTTGAAAACTTGGTGGTCTGAATCCGAGATATGATATTGCCGCCAATTTCTGTCAAGCAGACGGTGACATACCAGGGACGACCCATTGAACCGTTGCAATGCTCTTTGTAATCCAGGCATGCCCCAAACCGTCTTCTGCGATCCTCCGTCCCAGAACACCAATAGAACCGCGCTGCTTACGTTTCGTCAGATACTCGTCCATGCCCGCCGCCTCGCAGAGCGCGCGCGTCCCCGCCATGACGTCAGCAGTGAGTGCGCAGATCGGCGTCCGGTGGCAGGCGCATCCTGCCACGTGGTAGTAGTCCGACTTTGGGAGGTCCTCCCGCCACGTGCTCAAGGGATCCGGGTACTCCTTGCTGACGTCAGCAGCCACGTCAGCCGGGGATCCGTTGAGCTCGGCAGACTGCCGGCAGCGCACGGCCTCTAGGTAGCGGATGCGGCGGACTGCCTCGTAGCCGTCCATTCCCGGCATCTGGATCGATCGTAAGGCCATGATCAGGCACTTGAAACTGGCCGTAACATTGCAAATGCGCAAACAGAGGGTTGACAAAAGAATTCAGCAAGAACCACACTCGTAATCAGATTTGTCAGCCCTACTGATTGCCAAGAGACGCCCTCTCGACAACAAAGGTTCCATCTTTGAGATGATGACCAAGTCATCTAGTGGGAAGTGAAATTTTGTCCGTTGCAACATCAAGCAGCTTCACGCGAACACTTGCGCTACGCATCGGCAGTCAAGGAACTCAACACCAAATCTGGAGATATGTATAGAAAGAATTTGGAAGGTGCTGCTGAGCATCGCAACTCGACGGCGTTTGGAGGCAAACCTCGTCTTTAAAGACGGGATAAGCAATCCAGAAAAGGCCGTCAACGAGAGGCAACAAATGCTGTCTACGGAGGCAAGGCAAGCGCTTTACCTGGCAGTCCATGAGGACGAGGTCAAACTTGCTGTTCAGGAACTCTCTGATCGCCGCTTCCCCGCTGTCTGCACAGACCGCCACGCAGCCTAGGGCGGCCAGCGTGCTGCTAGCAACCTGGGATGAAAACGGAAAGAGCCGTCGTTAACAGATCTTCTTGCGTTTACACGCCGCTTTGTTCAAGTGAAGCAACTGACAAACAGAGACTTCGGTAGGGTATGGTCAGATTGGGAATTGAAAGACTTTACCAAACCAGAAATGGAGTGGCGGCTGAGCACTTTTGAAATAAGCTACGTTGGAAGCTGCTCAAGTGGATTGCTGGCGAGTAAAACAACGAGCGAAATCAACCTGGAATCAGAAGTGTATATGCAGCCGTTTGGGCCGAATACCGATCATTCACGTCGAATCCAGCATCACAGCTGTTACAAAGCCGAATTCACACTGACATACGTCGTAAGTGGCAAAAAAACTGTAGCCAGAAAACGCAACTCGCTGCTATGGTTACTCTAAAAGCAGCACCCGTAAGTCTGGTCCAACACTCTCTTTGAATATCAGCGCCAGCGTCAACTGGCGCGTTCCTGCAGATTGCCGAAATCGCACCGGCAAACCGAGAAGCTACTTTCTCTGTGCCGCCATACCTTCAGATTCAGGAGTGTGTCATCAACGGCCAGGACGCGTCGCCCCTTGATCGACGGGCTAATCTCCTTGTTATTCCTGGCCGTCGATTTCCTCAGCTCGATCCCCATCGCCTGCCGCAGCTGTACGCCCAGGGATCCCTCTCGGAGGGGTTTCGGTACCACGTGGCCGAAGCCCGCCTCTCGAATGCGCGCCTCAGACGCCCCGTCGCATTTCGAGGCGAGCGCGACCAGGGGGATGGTTTTGCCCAGCATGGAGACCCCTCGGAGCGCTTGCGCAAAAGCGCAAACTTCGTCTAGAGGGGCTGAGTCCAGGTCAACGAGGACCAGGCGGAATGGTGTTCGGGGGCTGTGGGTTTGAGCGGAAGCTACGTGCCCGGGACTGACGTCATTGACTGCGTGGACCTTCCGCAAGCCAGATGGTTTGATGTTGGTTGCGAGTTCGACAGTCGCTCCCTCTTTGCGCAAAGCTTCCAAACCCTGTGCGAAGCTGTCCACCCCGATGGCCCGCATTCCAATCCGCCGCGCGAGACTGAGCGCCACTCGCAGCCGCACGGAGTGGGGGGCGACCACCAACATCTCCATCCCCTGGAGCGTGTCGTCCGTTCCGTCCATCGGCTTGGTTCCGTTCTTCGTTCCGGTCACAGGGGCAGGGATCGCCGAGTCTACGACTGCGGACGACGTGCACTCCACGCGAGGCCGGGGGGTGATATCCACAATAACCGCCCCCCCCGCTGCGAGCGGGGACGGACTGGGGAGGCAGATGGCCGCAGGTACGGACCCCCCCGTGGCGAGCGACGGGCGG
Organism: Klebsormidium nitens; assembly: GCA_000708835.1. Classification (NCBI taxonomy): domain Eukaryota; kingdom Viridiplantae; phylum Streptophyta; class Klebsormidiophyceae; order Klebsormidiales; family Klebsormidiaceae; genus Klebsormidium; species Klebsormidium nitens. Next base: position 201,318 of record DF237044.1, read on the forward strand.
CCCCGCGTCGCCGCGAGTTTTGCGGACGGGGTGTGTAAGCACACGTCGAAGGCGAAGATGCTCCCCGCCCCGACCTCGCTGAAAAAGGCCATTTTGCCGCCCATGAGCCCAACCAACTTCTGGCTGATGGACAGGCCGCAGCCGCTGCCGCCGTACTCCCGGGCAGTGCCGCTGTCCGCCTGGAAGAACGGCTGGAAGAGCCGCGCCTG
>DF237043.1:9840-35696 GCA_000708835.1 Klebsormidium nitens
TGTCTTGGCGCAGTTCCTGTTCACCCCCCGAGGGCGGCCCTCCTTCCGACAGGGCCTCGACCGACGCCCCAAGCGCAGCCTGTTTCGCGAGGCCCTGTTGAGGGGCCTCGTGGACTTCGATCTCGAACGTGCTGCCTGCCGGCATGCCCTTGAGCCGCGCCGCCAGCTGTTCAAACAAGGCCTGCGTGTTGCCCCCCTGCAAACCGCTGGCCGCGTTCGCGAAGCCAGGCTCGCCCCCCCCCCCAAGTGCCACCACAGAGCTGCCCCCCGAAACTACCTCCTTTTGCAGCCCCGCACTCTCCGCCTCCGCCGGCAAACTCTCCACTGTTTCGTCTCTGCTTTCCGCAGGGCTTCTGACAGAGCTTGCAACTCCCGAATTGCGTGCGATCCCGTCCGCTTTCGTGGACTCAGACTCGGCAACTTGCTTCTCGGACGTCTTCTCTGCGTTGCCAGCCCCCCGGTCGGCGCCGCTGCCGTTGCCAGTAGCGCTTTTCCCGTCCTCTTTACTGTTACTTCCGCTTTCACTCTTTTCCTCCACTTCGCACCCGTTCACCTCGTCCGCTTTCGATTCAACTTCCTTGTCCGATCTATCAGAAACTGTGCCTCCAGTCTCCCCCCCTCCCCAAGGCACATCTTCGCTCGACTCTTCTCCGTTCCCCTTAGCTTCCCTACCCGCAAACTCCGCTTCTTCACCCGCAACCAAACCTTCGTCTGCGGTCTTCTCGCCAGACCCCTCGAGCCCCTCGATCTCCAACCCTTCCAACAGAGAACCTTCCTCCGCTAACCCTGTACCAGTCACCGAAAAACCTTCCATCCTTTCGCCCACAGCCCTCAACTCCCTAATTGCTCGCCGGCTAGCATTTCGAACCCCCTCGCTTCGACTGTACATATCGACGAACAGCAACACGACAGGCAGCTTAGACTGGAACGCCCCCCCGATCTCGTCGTACTTGAGCTCCTCTAGCAGCGGAAACGGAACCCCCTCCAGGAACGCAGTCAGGTTTGCGCCCCCGTAGAACCCTCTAGGCGGCCCCCGGCCTTGCGTCTGGACTAGAACCAACCAGGGAAATTTAGAGATTCTCGAAATCCCTAGCCCTTCAACCCTTGACTGGCTGGCTTCCGATAAGAGTGACCTATCTTCTACGTTTCGTTCATTCGGTTCGTCGAAAGCGCGCCCCCGACCAGACCCCATCGTTCCCTGAGAGCCTGCCGAGCTCTCTTCTCGAATCCAGAAGCGTGCGAACCTGGACAGCAAAGACCTGCCCAGCACTGTCCACGACCCTTCTTCGAAACCGCGGCCCCCAGAGAAGTCGGCGTTCAAAGAGAGAGCACTCTCCCCGCCAGGAATGAGCGTGCGCAAAAGATCTCGGATCCAACCACCGAAGCCCCTCACATCCACACTCTCCCTCCGCTCAACTACATCTTTCCTAAGAGCCGCCTCCAAGATCTGAGGGTCGGTCACACGCAGTAGGAGCAGCTTTGAGGGGAGGAGGAGCAGTCGCCAGGCCAGGTCTTCCGCCTCGGCTCTGATCAACGCCGCTTGTACCGCTTCTGCCTGGGAGCAATAACCGGGGTCGTCTACTTCTTGTCCTCCTTCCGCGTCTCCTAAATGCGGCTGATCTCCTGTCTCTGGGTGGTTAAGGCTGGAGGGGACGTCTGGTACAGGGCAAGTCTCTGTTAGGACAGGGGGTCTGGATTGGGGCGCAAGGCATTGGGAAGTCCCCTCACTCACTCCCCCATTTTCCGCAACTAGAAACCTCGCCGACCCGCTCTTTTTTTGTGCAGAATGTTCCACGACAGCACCAGCATGGCTATTAAGGGTCCTACTTTTGGAGCTTATCACTGCAGTCTCGCAGCCCCCCTGGAAAGGAGCGATTCCCCTCAAACAGCTGCCGCTGCAAGCCGTTTGCCCCCCAAGCACGCTTCCGTTCTGCCACCGCACAGCGTCCCCCCCCAAGCGCACCCCCGCTTTTCCCCCCCCGCACCGATCGTAGAGTACGATCACTTCCTCTGTTTCCTGCAACACCCCCCTCCATTCTTTAAAGCTACCGATTGTCCGAATCGGCACATCCTCCCGCCGCATTTTCATCACCGACTCGAGCGCCTCGAGAAGGGGCCGTGCGACCAGCTTGAAAGGGTAGCTTATGGCCCTGCCGCGTAAGTATACCGTCACAGCGGGCCACTGCCGGTGTAGGCCGTGGCTGGCTGCCAGCTGGGGCTCTTTGTGGCCGTTGATCTTGCACAGGCGCAATCCCGGCCATCGATCTGGGTCCGCCTGGAGCATCTGCTCGATGTCGCGGGTGAACTTCCTTGAGAGACCGCACCCTGTCGGAAGCAAAACGAACGGGGTTTTGTTTGGAAAGAAAGGATGCCCCATAGCTTTTCAGAGTACGAGATGATGGTTGTACTTCTTGAAAGTAGAACACCATAAATATGCTCGCAGTCTACAAGACATTTAAGCAGTCAGGATGCGAGACCCAACTCTTCCTATGGAAAGTCCAGGAGTCAGAAGAAACATCAATACTCTGCCACAATGGAAGAAACAAGACACTTTATAGCTCAGGATGACAGGAAAGAGGTCATTTCAAATATCCTTCCGGTCTTTATTGGCACATTCATACCAAGGAAGCTTTATTGTTGGCACAGCTCTGCGGAAGCTGCAAAGTAAAACAGTCCCTAGAAGGCACAACCCTTACATGGCACTTGAGCAACGCAGAGCGCATACTCCTCTTCTCTCACAAGCGCTGTTAGCTCCTCCTTTGAAACCCATTCAAACCTAGGAGCAGTCTCCCCTGATACTCCTCTGCTCGAGTTCTGCTCCACAGCATGGGCAGCATCTGGCGCGACAGCATCGCATCTGATCAGCGCCAATAGCAAAAGGCCAAATACTCTACACACCACACCCTGCCGCAAGCGGCACGCGTCAGCCATCGCTCAGCTTTGCAGCGTCTTCCATGCGTTCCTGCCCTTGCTCGATCCACAATTACCTAAGCACATGTCATTGTTCCTGGCTATGCACTGCAATGTGTGCCAACTTTCTTCAGTTAGCTAGACAACTGGCAACGTTTCGGACGCTCATAGGATGCCCAGGCGGGCCGTCCGCCGGTCACTAGCAGCCTATTAAATATGTCTGCGATACTAGTGGCAACTAGTCACAACTAGTGGCAATGATTTTGCTGTCCGCAATGTCCGAAGGATTTGCCAAACCTTCCAAAGCCTCGGCGACCGCTGGCGCACGTGGCGCGCGGCCGCGAGCTGCCAGTGACGGCCGATCGAACCGCGGCTTCCGATCGGTAGCTTAGGGGTTCTCCAGACTGGAACACTAGTAGGATGCCAACAAGCACAAGCTTGTTGACCACAACTTTATTATCGCTTTCGTAATCATACGGCACGAACCTGCACGAACCTTGGTGTGCGCGCCGGGTGGACTGGCAAGTCCTCTGGAAGAGCATGTAAAACAGACCCATCATTGTTTGATAATTAGTTTTGAAGTCAGGAAACCTCCGACAAGCTTACATACTGCAGTTTTTGCTTAAATTAACCACAGTTCCATCAGTGTCTAGATAGGAGCTCATCACCACATTACTAAAACTAGTGCTTCTCGCAAGATACTGGAAACAAGGGCCAAAAACACACAAGTTGTTTAATACTTTGATTCCTCCGGCTGTCCTCCGTCCTTCATTTCAGATACTTTTACGTCACGGTAACGCAACCTGCCTTTTTTTCCAGCGCATGGCTACTGATTGACGCCTCAAATGAGAAGGACTCTGACTACTTGAGCTGTAAAGGATAAACGGAGCTCCAAAGAGATTCTTAAGTTGAAACAAAAGACGCAACCGTTCAACAGATGATGGGGGAAGGTCGCGTGCTGATCTGAGATGGCAAGGAATCACCGAGCGAGGTTGAATCACAGGGCTTTGCATAGCTTGCCGGTGAACAGTGGTGTCAAGCCGGGCGCTTATCCGCAGCCTCGCTTCTGGACGTATCTAACAGTGGAAGACAGGAGCCGCTTGGATCTCCAAAGTTTCTTCCAAGGGAAGTCATATGCTGCGCGAATCGTCCAGGACAAGTATGGGTACACGCTTATGATGGGAGAGCTATCATGGGTGCTCATGACCAGACCAACCAAAGAGGAGGTGCGTCCTTGTCTTACTTCACTTGCGCTGACTCGTTGTTTGACAGAGTTGGTCATCAGGATTTTGCTATGTTTTAAAGTCTTACAGTATTGAAATAATGTCCTTGGCCATCATGTCACTGACTCTATGCAGTGCGCCCCTCGATCCGATTTTCCATTCGTTACGCACATAGCAAATATGTGGAAACTTCGAAAGCACAATCAACACACTTCTTTCGGTGCTTCGTTTTGCACCTGGCTGCGCACTCTCTTCAACCCACAATCTGTAACGATCGAAGTTTGGAGAATTTCAGGTCAACATTTCACGGGCAAGATATTGCTGAAACCTTCATGCTCGTCATTGAACTCAAGAAAGATACTAATAAGCCGCAATTATATCAGGGTAACCGCACTGGGACGGGTAGGGTTAGCTTGGTGGTTACGGTGGGTATGGGTGCGGAGCAGGTATCTTTTAGGTTATAGTCTTTAGTGTTAGTCGGAGCTCACTATTATCTTGGATTATGATTCTTTTCTTGAGAATTATCTCCTCGTCTGCTTCCCGCAGTGTGTAATGCGCATCCGCCATTACCTGCCAGACCTTCTGAGGCAGCACTTTGAGCATGGCTCCGTTCCCCCTGTTCCCAGCCTCAGCTACGATGAGTGCCGCAGCAGGCCTTATTCTGATGACGAAAGCGAGTTCAGGATCGTCGAGGATATCTGGATAATGGTGGATTTCTCCCTCCCGTAAGTTCCTCCGCTAGCAGTCGCTCACTTGACAATTGAAGTGGAAATATCAAACGAATTTCTTCTCTGCTGTGAGGCTGCCGTGTCGATCCACTGGCCCTAAGTAAGAGACTTTACTTGCCACCCGCCTATTTCCGTTGTATATTTCCCTGACAATTAGATTGTCCTGCAATTCTGCTAACAGGCCGGTAGCATGTAAGTCGATCTAGTTGTTATTGAATAGAGTATAGGTCCTATGTACGTCGGACTCAAATGAATCTCACTTTTCGCATACTACTTGCATGCAGAGGCGAAGAGGAAGCCATGAAGGACTTCCGAGCGCCAAGTAGCAACCAATCAAGGGTAGCTGGGACTTGATATCATAAACGCGTGCAACTGGAGTAGCTAGTGGTCTTACTAAGTCTATCTTATTCTGGCACAACACTTCAATAAAGCTTGCTAGCTGAGATATTTCCATGGCTAGATTCGAGAAGCACAGATTTGAATGTCCCTATCAATACTGATGACTGGATTCGACGTTCTAACGTGTGTCATGAAACGCAAACGAGGTATATACCCGCCGCTCAGTGCGATGCGTCATGCTTGTGTTGATATACGCCACGCGTTGTTACGCAGTCAGGCATGCCAGTGCATGTGTCACGGTTTGACTGAGGATGTACACCATTGAATTACTAGAGCGCGTACGGTCGGGAATTCAATTTTGCATCCACATATAACATTCATGCAAGTCAACGCCACAATCTGAACCATCATTGGGCCACGAATGAGTTCGAAGCACAGGTGTCACAGTGCGGCCAGGACGTTGGAAAGCGCGGTCTATAGTGATTAGATTGAAACTCGAAGCTCACCGTGCTTCATGAGGTTGGACAAGGTAGCTCTAAATCAAAGCCCGAATCATCAGTATTCCCAAAGTATATAACCAAGTACAATGCGCACAGCCACGTATCGCCTCCGCTTCTTATGCACCACCGGCGTCCGTCGAATGTTCCATTGAGTCTTGGCCGCATGAGGAGAAAATGCTTGATCAAGCACATAAGGGGTGGCCCCTGTGATGCAGGCTGCATAATGCTGAGAAGCAACAGCACATACGCGAACACCTCAACCCTGCAGTAGCAGACTTCGACTTGCTACGGCCACTGTTCCCGTGTCGTTCTTCACAAAAGTTGAGGGTGACTAAGGACATGCACTGCGCATTTGTGCTTTGATTAAGCATTAGGAGTCTGCGGAACGGTCCAGGTTCATGAAGGAGTCGAGGCCCTTCGACATCTCCATTAGACACTCGAAGGCGTCCTGCGCCTCTTTCTCGGGGGGAAGCCCCAGCAGGCTTTTCAACTGCACGGGAAAAAGATGAGCAAAATCAGCAAGGTCAGCACTGACTCCAGACTCCAGCTACGAAATCAAGCGTTTGGGCAGAGCCTTCCTTTCGTGACCAGTTCGCAGGTCGGAGACAGACTTCATGCATTGAAGTCTTGGATTCCAACACTTGTTACTTTCGAAAACGAAAAGTGGTTCGAACCACTTGGGTTTGAAACAACGAAACAGAACTCCCTCGATGGCAATGGTTGTTGGCACGCTCCGCTTTTAGTGTCCGGCTCTTCATCCGTATGCCCACAGCTCTAAGCGGCCGCAAAACGAGTTCTTGATGTAGCGCTAGACTCGAGGCTACTTAGATTCGAGGTTGTTTGTGCAGCAAAGAGGATGGGACAAAAGTGTCGTTTCGAAATCTATAAGATTCGGGCAGATTGAGACCGAACTCGAAAGTGAGAGCGCAACCCGTTCGCTCTCATCGCCAATGATCTTAAGAAGCCTCGCCAGGGCTTTCAAAGGCAAAGAACAGGCACTACCTTGATGTCCGCCGCCTTGAATCGAATCAGTCCAGAGCACCTTACGTAACAAGGCAACGAGACCTGTACTTTTTGTTTGTAACTCCAACATCGGGACTCGCAGATTGCTGCTCACAAGGGAGCCGGCGGAGCCCTCTTTGAAAACAAGGTTGTCCTTGCTTCCACCACGTTCTGTCAGATCGATCCGAGCGACACGCCTCGAATTCTATTGAGCATTCTTAACATTGTTTGCTGCTCACCAGGAGGCCGGCGGAGCTCTCATTGTAGTGAGGTCGTTCCCTCTTCTTCTAATTCTTCTAAACAAAGAAACGGCTCCAAAGCCATGCATTCTGGTTTAGACCTCTTAATAATTGACACCAAAAGTTTTCCGCTCACCAAGAAGCCGGCGGAGCCCTCCTTGTAGATTAAAGGGTTGTTTTCGCATCCACCTCTTCTTACCACTCAGAATAACACACCGCGAAGTCCGATTGAGCATTCTTAGAACCGATCTCATGGTTTTTTGCTCACCAAGAAGCCGGCGGAGCCCTCCTTGTAGATGAGGTTGTTCTTGATGTCCACCGCCTTCTCCTCGTCGATGGCGTCGAACAGCATCTGGAACGCGCCGATGGACATGCTCGTCTCGAAGAGGATGAACTTCGGACGCGTCCGGATGCGCGTGATGCCCAGGTCCGCAGCCAGCCGCTTCATGACCAGCATTTGGAGCCGCCGCTGTGAGGAAAGAGAGCGAGGTGACGTCAGCACTTCGTAGTAAATCACGTCAGTTGTGAGAGGTACAGCAGTGACAGGTATGCCCAGGTCCGCGGCCAGCCGCTTCATGACCAGCATCTGCAGCGGCCGCTGTGAAATACATCAAAGTGTCGTCAGCAGTTCGCCATGAATGATGTCAGCAACTTGATATCAAATGACGTCAGCAGTCGGTGCTGATGAGGCGAGCCACCACAGATTATCACACGACCCCTATCTGCAGCCGCTGCTGTGGAAGAGGGGAGGCCAATCCGATCTCGCGGATTAGTAGGTTGACGTTGACTGGTGCAAGCTTGAAAACGTGGGTTCGAGCGAAATTCAGTGTGGAAAATGCGTCACAGACTGGTAACTGACAAAGAGTACCTTGTTGACATGGCGACTTGTCACTGCAAAAAATTGATAGCGCTGCGAAGCGAAGGCTAAGAGAAACGAGAGTCCTGGTATGACGTTCGTCAGTCCGGAACTACGTCAGATCCCTTTATGAGAAGGGCAGCGCGACCAAAGCGCTTGCTAAGCAACTGCGACCAGACCGAACAGAGCGTGTATGAGCAGCATCGCCTCTGTCCAGATAGCAAAAGTCCGTCCCCCCCAATTGCACAATTGCGAACCGGACAAAGTGAGTCTTAACTCTAGCACGAACGTGTTTCATACGACGTCACCCCCGTTTCAGATGACGTCAGCCAGCACGGTGCCCCCCAAGCAGGTCCGAACAGCATTCAGTCGAGGAGCAGTAAGCGTTGAGAAAAGTCAGATTACCAACTTGGGACGGGTGGGCTGATTTAGGGATTTGGGTACGTAGGGGCATAAAGCAGGTACTCTCAAGTGTTAAGGATTTAGTGTTGGGTTAGGAACTCACTGTTCTTATGGATTACAATTCTAAAGCTCACTACCCCGGAAACAAAGGGAAAGAAGTCCGTACCTTGGCTCCCGGCGGCGGCGGCCCCAGGCGCTCCTCCATTTCTAGATAGAAGTCGTTCGCCGACTCGACGCCACCCCGCGCCGCTTTCTCCATGTCTTTCAGGAACTGGTCGCGCCCCTCGGTGCAGTCGATGTAATCGTGGGGAACCAACGTATCCACCACGAAGTCGACCTGCAGAAGTGCAAAGTTGTTTTCAGAATCTTTTCGTCGGTGGAGTCATTCAAGGTCAATAAAGTCCGCCGAGGAACTGGAATGCGAGGCAGAACTTGAACTGCCCTCCAGAGCGCTCGAAAGTGCGACACCCGTACGAGCTTGCATCGGCCGCCCAGATTTCCGTCCCATCCACAAAGATGATGGCAAGATTTGCAATCGGAATTCGACGTTTTCTGTATCCTTCTTCGTTGTTGAGACGTATCTTCGGTTTGTTACAATACTTAGCGATATCACAAAGTCAATTCGAATCTTCGTACTGAAGACTGTCCCTCAATCCTGGATCTCAAGCAACCGAGCTTCCTTGCAAGTAAACGAAGCCACCACGCATGATTTTGTCTATTCCTGTAAATAAGGAAGGAGTGGGAGGAGATCGCACACAGTGTCCAGAAGTAAAAGCTGACGTACGAACTTCTCACCTTGACGTCATCAAAGTGCACTTTGGGCAGCGTTTCCGTCTGTGCCCGGTACAGCGAGTCGAACAGCATCTCGTTAAATAGGTCCGCGCCAATCTCCGTTGACAGCTTCCCGCTCTGCTTTTCCCCGAACACCTCCCCTGTGCCTCGGATCGTCAAATCGCGTTGCGCCACGTGGACACCGGCGCCCAGGTCCACGCACTCCTCCAGCGCTTGCAGCCGTAACTGCAGGAAGGAACGAAAGATGAGAATGAAATCAACGATCTTCATTCTCAATAACGACAATCATTGACGCTCGATGCGAAACGTCGACGAGAATCTGCAGATGCAAACTCGTAAAGTTTTCAAAGCTGAGCACAAACTCAGGAGAGGAATCTTCAAGCTCCAAATGAGGACTTGGCAATGCAAAGCTTTCAGAATCACTTGCACAGGCGGACTGCCTGATGCTCAAACCCCCCGTTTTACCGTTTTGTGTCGGAGCTTTTTTCACAGCCGCTACGTAATCACCTTTGTATGTCAGCACCCTCTTGAGATTTAAAGACCCAGTCGCTCGCACTCCTGATGCTCATAAAGCGCAAACATGTAGTCACGAACAACTCCTCACGGTTCCAGACGCTTGGAGCACGCTTTCCCTGATCTTGAAACTCACGATTGAAGACACAACGGCATCCGACGGCTCAAGAAATATCGCAAATATCGGTTCAAATCTTCGAGTGGCAAGGTGAGCTGTATGCAAATGCCACGTACCTCGGCCGGCGGGCTGAGTTCTTCTCTGTTCCCCACGGAATACAACAGGTACGCATGCGCCTCCACGTTTGACCGCCCCACGCGCCCCCGCAGCTGGTAGATTTGGGCGAGCCCAAACTTTTCGACTTCCGTAATAATGATTGTGTTGCAGTTGGGGATGTCCAGCCCGCTTTCGACGATGCTCGTACAGAGCAAGATCTGCGTCTGGCCCGCACGGAAGGCGCGCATCGCCCGCTCGAGCTCGGGGCCCGACATCTGGCGCAAGAGGGAACACGTGTCAGCTCGGCGAGGACATATGGTAATTTGCGCGAGGGGCACTTGCTAGGGTGCAGAACTATGCGAAGCTCAGGACTTGCAGAACTTTTGGAGTCTCGCTGACAACTACAACTAGGCAAATTAGTTCTTGGATCTCTAACCCCTGGCAGCTCCTTTCCTGCCAAACGCAAACGCAAAGACTCATGTATCTCAATTCAAGGGGACTTGCAGCAATACTTCCGAAGTGGGTCAATAGCAGCGTAACATCTCTGTCTGATTGAATCGGCGGTCGTTACAGGTAAATAGGAAAAAGCAACCGTATGGCCGCTTGATGAGCCAAAAAGATTGGTCTCCATCCCAAGAGCGAGTCCCGAAGGCTGCAGGTTTCTCCCTCGCTCTTCAAGAGATTAGCGGCCGTCCCCCAAGATGATTGCGAGGTCTGCTACATCCCTGCAACGAATCCAAGTGCAAGATGACGTGGCACGCCCGCTCACCTGGCCGTGCGCCATGTCCACTGTGACGTCAGGCATCTTCCGTTTGAGCTCTTCTTGGACATCCATGATGCTCTGCGAGTATACGGTCTTCCCGCCTGCGAACAACCGAGCAACCATCAGGATCTCGGACTGACATAGTGAGGAGCTGGCTGCTTTTCGAATCTTCTGAGAATTGGCACAGTCCGAACGGCGTTGTCCGTCATCCCAACAATGCATTGTGTGCCTGCATTTGACGAACTTGAGAGTGCATTCGCAACCCACCCAGTAATGGAAAGCTTTCCTCCCTCTGCGACTTTTGCAGAGGGAGGAGAAGCAGGCCAAGTTTTTTATCTAATCAGCAACGCTTACCGTGTATTCTCGGCACGATGTAATAGACCTGCCCCCCTCGTTCTAGCTCCTGTTCGATCGCCCACTCGACTAGCTTCTCGTCGAATTGCTGCAGGTGCGTCTTGATTGGTCGCCGCGAAGGGGGAGGAGTCGTGATGAGACTGCAGAACGAATGAAGCCGACGTCAGCATGAGAGCGCAAACATAATCAAGTTATCGGCTCTGACGTCAAATAGTCTCGGTGGCACTCACTACGGCCGGAATCAGACTTTTGGGGCACTGGATGATTGCCGGGAGGGACCTTTCCATAGCTGAAACGCAAAATCGCTGACTGGGGAGAAAGGCCTGGCTCAAAGAGCGGTCAATGGTAACACAGCAAGAGCTGCTTCGCACGTTGAAATACAGTCCGACGCTACGATTACGAGCCCAGCATGACACTCCAGACTAACTAGACGGAGGAACGGGGAGAAACGAAAGCAAGAAGAAGAAATACAGGCAGACACGGAAAGCCCCTCGCTTTTTGCTTACCTGAGGTCCTTGAGGCCTCGTGTAGCCTGCTCCAACGTCCGGGGAATCGGCGTTGCCGACAGCGTCAGCACGTCAATCTCAGTCTTCATATTCTTCATTTTCTCCTTCTGCCGCACGCCAAACCTCTGCAAATGAATGGAAGCGGTGAGTTTGAGAGCAACCTGCGTAAACTAGCGCAAGAAGTTGACCCTGAGAGTGGCCGTTGCTACAACCGTTGGTATGAGCTGGTTATAGAAGCACTGAATGCCCTTCCTGATTGAGAAACAGGGCGCCACACCACGCAACTGCCTAAAGGAAACTTGGCCCAACGTCACCGTTCTCATTTTCGTTTTTTGCGACCCCGTGTACTCATACAACAGATTGAGCCTCTCTAGTATGGTAACACCAGGTTACCCGATCGGGTTACGGTGTATCCTTCAACCGACGCTCTCTCGCAACCGTGCGTACAACCGTTGAACATCCACGACAGAGAAACTCCCGTTTGAACAACCCGAAATATCAGCATCCCCTCACACCTCCATTCAACATCCGGAAACAAGAGAATGAGAGGCCCTGCCAAATTTTACCAACTCCTCCATTATCCTCCGTCCTTGAAGGGCACATTGTACGGCAGCACCGCCGCACCTTTCAGTCCCAGAATATCAGCGCAGAAAATGTCGAATGCTGAACATGAAGAGACCCCGCAAAAGGCGAGAGCCGCGCCTGCTCTCTGTCCACAACAAGCAGTCAAAGTTCTCAATAAATCGCGCTCTACAGCAGCAGCGCAGCAAACTTATTACCCCTGCGGAGATGAGAACTTCGAGTCTGAAACCTAAGGAGACCCCAAACCAGCAATCCATTGCCGGCTCCTCCTTGACCACAAATGGTCCAACGTTTTCGAAGCGCGCGCTAGAAGCAGGAACGCAGCGACTACTAGTCTGATATCCCAAGCGCTGGGAACGTCGAAGTTCGAACGTAAGAGAAGGTCACTTCTCAAGAAAAACAAAACCCTAAAAATTCAAAATCAGCATGAATCCCACCTGCTCCTCGTCGACCACGAGCAGTCCGAGGTCCTTGAAGCGCACGCTCTCGCCCAGCAGGGCGTGCGTCCCGACCGCCACGTCCACCTAGCCAAATCCGGAAACAATCAGCCAGGTTAAGAAGAAGGCTTTTCTGGCAGACCTTAGATTATGGCGGCGTTGAAAAAACTATCCCCGTTTGAGCAAGCAAATTCAGAACACTACCCAACTCAGCAAGGTGCATGCAATAGGGCACTAATGTATGGGGGACGAGAAGCTGATTCGGAGGCCAGGGAAAATAGCAGATCAGACGGCCGGAATGCGACGTGGACAGCCAGGGGGTAAAACACCCTGTGTCTATCTGCAAGGAGTGGCAATGAAAACCCGACTTCAAAGACGCAGCAAAGCAGCAATCAATTCTCAGAACGAAGTGGTCCGACTGATCTGCAGAATCAAGCGTGGGAGTCAAAAGCCACTCACCTCCCCGTTCGCAATGCCCTCCAGCCCCGCCCGCTTCTCCTTCTCCCCCGCCAGCCGGCTGAGCATCGTAACGGTGATCTCGGGGAAGTCCTTGAACCGCTCACGGATGACGTCATAGTGCTGCTTCGCGAGGACCGTCGTAGGGGCGAGGACCGCGACCTGCGAGAGCGACGAGCGAGGAAATGACGTCAGATACGTGTTGACTTAACCTGAGACATAAAAGCCCTTGTACGGGCGCGGCCCGGGCCCAATCGAGCTTTTGTAAACAAAGCTTCACCGCTTAAAGGGACAGTGTACTGAGATTGCAGGACAAGTCTTAGAGGCTCGAGAAGATCAAGGCTCGGTTAAGGACGTGCCCGACCCGAGAAGCATCGGGACTCCGTGCGATCCAATCAATCGGGAGTTCCTACAGGTCGATGTCAAGTGGAGGTCCGGTGTAACGACGTCAGACAAGTTTTCCATCATAAGATTTAAACCTAAAGTACTTGAGAGGCAGAATATGCGACTGGACCGTTTAAATATGGAAAGTTGTGCGGTTTTGCAAGAAGAACAGGGCTAAACGAGTCCGAGCTTGAAGCTTGCCAGCAGCTCTTTGCACTTCTTTGCAGCAGCCTGACCATATTCACATGACCAAACAGAAGACAGACTGCTTAAGCTGTCTCCTCAACCAAACAGCTCCTCATTTCTCAAACATCGAAACCGATTCATATAGGAGACAAAACAGACCTCCTGATTAACAAGCTCAACGATCATCGAACTCAACAAATAACCACAGCCGACGTACATACCTGGCGACCCGCATTGGCGGCCCGGAACACGGCCCGCAGCGCAACCTCCGTCTTGCCAAAGCCGACATCACCGCACACAATGCGATCCATCGGCACCCTTCTGTTGCACATGTCGTCGCGCACCGCGTCAAATGCCTGGAGGGATGAAAGTCAACTGACTTAACCAACTTATAAAACTTGCTCGATCACTCGCTTGACTTATTTGCTAACCAGAGTGGTTTGCAGTTCTTGAATTGACAAGCTCTGGCAGCGAGCTGAGCAAGCGCTTAGGAATCCCGTCTACGCGCCAGTAAATATGGGGAAGCGAGAATCGCACTCGCAGGCGAGAAGCCGCCATGTCTCGCATTTTCGGCTCAAGCCGATTCTGTCGCCACCATAAGTCGTTTGGATCGCTTGGACTGGGCGTGGTACGTGCACGTCGTTTGCTGATTCCACGTGAAGCTTAAATTGCCGCCAGTAGACCTGACCATCAAAAAATTTGTCACCTCCGGCGGTTTCATCTGACATCCGTTGCATCCCCCAAGACCCACTTCAACGGGCAAGAAACTCGGCTGCAGCCACGCCCAAAGCAGCCTTCACAGCAAAACCATCCTCCCCTGGAAAATGGGGTGAAAGTGGTCAAACACACAATGTTGCATGCGGGAAAACGCTACATCTCTGGATTTCTAAGGTTGGACAAGTACGCAGTCAAGATCAGTGTGCCCCCACCTGTTGCTGGTGCTCTGTCGGCTCGTAGCTGAACGTGGACTCGAAGCGCGCCTGCGCCTCGCCGTCGGGCGGGTACGGCGATCGCGAGACGGCAGCTCGGAGGCGGTACAGCTTCAGAATGTTGATGACCATCTTTTGAATGTGAGCACGCCCCTTCGACTTGCGCCGCTCCCATGCGCGCCGGTCCTTTAGCTTACTCAGACCCGGCTCCTTGCCCTCAAGACCGGGACTGAAAGGGGAGGAGAGAAAGCTAATGATGGAGGAAAACACTCGAAAGGATTCAAAACAGAACGGTCGACAGCTTGTCGAATTGAATTGTCGAGGTTGAGGCGGGGGGAAAGTAAGGCAGAAGGAAAACGTGTCACATTACGAGAAACTCTCGGCGAAAGATTTGGTAGGGCCTTCTGCTACCTTTGCGTGTCTAAGTAATCCCGACTCTTTCCTTGCCTTAAGCCCCACGATATTTGAGGCTCTTTGACAGTCGGCTGCCATAGTGTCTCTCCTTTCGCAAGCGGCTTTCAGGCCCAGCATCGGCAGAGCGTCCCAAAAAACTCGTGCGAGCTGATTCCGCTCAGCTTTACCGATCGTAAGTGCCTTTATTAGCAGAAAGGGTCTGTAAATCACACTATAACGAAGTGCAACCCCAAAAAATGAAGCGTTCAACTAGAGGGTCGGCTTAGCCCACCCACAGAAGTAGACACGTTTGGTGCCCAACAGCTTGGCCAACATTCTCCGCAAACAGCGCCTTCTGAACCTTCACGAGGCTTGGCCTAACCAAGCAAAAAGAACTGACTGGACCAAACTAAGAAGATTAGAAGGGTTAGCCTAAAACCCACCTACGGTACCGATAGAGCAGCCGGTGCGCCTGATGCGCCGGCAGCTTCGCTAACCCGTCCGCATACTCCAAATACACAAACAAAACCGGTTGTGCGCGGCCCTCCACCTTCTCCGTTCGCAGCTCCCGGAACCGCCCAATCCCCACGCGCTTATGCACGACAAGCTCCCCCCGGACTAATCGGTGCGGGTCAATCGAGTTGTCGATCTCGCCGTCGGCACCCGCGTTTCCCGAAACCACCGCCAAACCCTGGCGCAGCTTTTCCTTAACGAAGCTAGCCGGAGACTTTGGGGTTCGGGAGCGGGGCTCAGGCGCTTTCCGGGTCGGTTTTGGCGGAGGCAGGAGCGGCTTTGACGGGACGGGGGCGTTTGCTGACCGGGAGGGGGGCAATCCGTACCCAACCTCTGTTTCGGGGGGGTCCGAGTCCTCCTCCGAGTCCCCCCCAATCTCGTCATAGATGCCTTCCCTGGCGCTTGTGCTCGACAGCATCTCCACCTTCTCATGCCCGTTTTGGGACGAGTCATCCAAAAGGATGTCAGAAAAACCGTCGCTCTCCTCGCCCGAGCTGCGCAGACCGTCCGTTTCGGCATCACTGCTCACAGCCTCCTTTACTGGCCTCCGCCTCCGCCGGACCGGTTTCCTTTGCCCGTTTACACCAGTCTTCAGCCCCTCAACTTCACCATCTAACTCCGACTGTTTCCCTCCCCTTACGAACGCCTCGCTTTCGTCTTCCGAATCCGTCTCCACCGCTTTCCGCCTCCGCACAGCCCTTTTTCGCCCGTTCACTCCAGACTCAGTAGCGATAGCCCCATTCACACTGACACGATTCACATCAGCGCCAACTCCTTTGGCCCCATTCGCACCCGCCCCATTTGCGGTCCCAACGGCCGCCAGTGCCTCACTGTCTGAGTCCGAAGCTCCCAACTCCCCACTCGCATCTGCCGGCTGATCCCCCGGCTTGGCATCTTCGACGAGCTTACTCGTTCTCTTCCGCCGCACCACACTTCTCTTTGCCGTGCTCTCATTCCCTGCAGTGGTGGCGCGCCTCCTCCTCTTTGGGGCGCCGTTCACATCAACCCCATTCACACCACCCTCAATCGCACCTTCAAAACCTCCCCCATTCGCACTACCACTTCCATGCAATCCTGAAGTCGCTCCCTTGACTTCCTCCCTCATTGTCAATGACCGTTCAGACGGCACCCCTTCCTCTTCATCGATCACCGTCCGCCTACTACGAACCCGGCGAGGCCCGTTTCCTACGTCCACCCCTCCAGCAATCTCTTGCAAGGCCCTAAAATCTACTTCCGCCGGCGACTCAAACGTCGCTGTCTTTCTGGCTGCCGAAGCTCGACAACTTCTCGGTGCCTTTTCCCCCCTCTCACCCCATCCTGGAAACGCTACACCTGCAAGCCTAGATTCTCTTTGTGAAAAAGCACTACAACGCTGAAGCCCTAACCCGCGGTGGTTTACATAACCCTGCTGGCTGGCTGAAGGCCTGGTAGAGGCAGAGGTGCTAGGGGGACCAGTGTCGGCCAATCGGCCCGCCATATCAGGCCGCTCGGTCTCTGCCCCATCTAGTTTCTCCTCTTTTCGTCCCCACTCTTTAAAGGAATCTGATTCCCAAGTTCCTTGCACTGGTGCTAAACAAGAAAGTATCTTTCTAGGGTTTGGAACCCGAGCTCGACACCCTAACCTGGTCGCAGGAAGCAGAGTCGCTTCCAAGGAGCGCCTTCCTCTTGCCAAAAAAGGTAGAGGCCGAAAACCAGCAAAGGAACATCCTTGCAGTAAGGAACTACTTCTTGTCAGGGGCGACTGGTAACAGTGCCACGTTTTCTGATTGGCAAGCAACGGAACACTAGAAAAACCAGTCCGGCGCTCCGTGTGTGCACTTGACAGCAATGCTGTGGCAACCGGCGAAGACAAAGGGATCTGCGCTGACGATGCAGCCATCACGCCACCACCTCAACTTCTAGCAGCCTGGCCGGCAAAGCTCAGGCCACCCTCTTCAACGCTCCCTAGCTGCACCTCTCTCCCTCGGATGCTTTGCAGGTGCAATCTTCAAGTTCAAGAGACGTCCTGCCTGGACGTCCAATCCGAAGTGAGCTTCCTTTCGAAGATATTGAAGTGCATTTCGAGCAGCAGGATGTGAATCCTCCGTTCTGGACCATAAGAGACTTGAATGACCGTAGATCCAAAACTACATGGCAAGATTGAACGGCACTGCCTCTTCTAGCTCAATGTCAGCCTGGAAACGATGCGGCCATGAACACTGCCCTTTCGCTATTCAACTGCTGTAGAGCTGCTCTCTGGAGATCAGAATCAGCATTGCCAATTTTCGACCTGAACTCCTGGCATCCACGCTCTCAGACTCTAGTCCTAGCTCCCTGGTCCAGCGCATCAGTGATCACCATGAAGGCTGCCCTTGTAATCCTCGTCCTCGCCGGCCTCCTCATCGCAGTCCCTCAAGAGGTTGGGGCATCCTCTGATGAGGCGCTCCAGTTTGTCAAGCAGTTTATTGCGGAACACCCGATCGCAATGTTCAGCAAGTCCTACTGCCCGTAAGCTTCCTCTTCATCACATTTTAGACTTTGGGTTGGGTTTTGCCTTGAAATGTTAGAAACGATGCGACCTGAGCATGCAACTCGATTGCAGTTTAGATTGCTGGAGGTTCCAATCCTGCGTACTGGGTGTCTCTGGGGCTTGGCAAGCCTCTTAACTGGCTATTTCACTCTGACCTGAATCACCTCTGATCACGCTCACAAAGGCCGGAGAAGCTGGAGAGCAGAGGAGACCATGGTGTAACGCATCATACACGCTTTAGGTTGGGGACGAACAACTTTGCCGTTTCAGCATGAAGTTTTCCTTCTGATCATCCAAGAATACCTGCACAGCATCTTCCAGTAGGTCACAAAGTGTCGCTGTCTTTGGACATGGAATTCACCTGCCCCTCGACAACCAGACACACGGGATTGAATTCCAATCCAAGGTTTCAACGTGGATAGCATTTTCACAATTGAGTGGGCTTGTCATGGCAGGTACTGTGCGAGGGCGAAGCAGGCGTTCAAGGCTCTAGGGCCCGATGCTGAGCCGGCAGTGGTGGAACTGGACGGCAGAGGTGAGAGCAGGTTGACCCAGAAAAGCCTCGAGCGTAGATCAACTCAAACATCGATTCATTTTGCAGGTGGTGACCACAAGGCAATTGAAGTTAGAATGTCGGTTTAGCCTGCAAGGGGCACAATGGTGCATGTTTCGTTGTGTTGTAACTGAATAATCTGTATGTTGGCGACTTCTCATCAATTCAGTTTCGTACTTGCACTGGGTTGATTTGGCCCTGTTGGTTTTGTATGTGACCTAGTTCTCTGTTCCAGATCAGGCAAAGAGTCCGCCTAAGCAGGCGGAGTTGTGGAGACCCATTCGATCCCTGGTTGAATCTTGAATTGTACATTGACCTCCTTTCCAGTTTCTAGCAAGCGTTTCTCTTGGCAAACATGGGCGAAGAAGCTGATCTTTCGAGTGATCTAAAGCTTCTGCTTTGCGTGCTCTTGATTCTCATTAATTGGGGACTGGTCTTGATGCTCTTCACATCTGTCACAGAGGATGGTTACGCGATCCAGGATGCACTTGGGGAACTTGTAGGCCGGCGCTCCGTTCCTCAAGTCTTTATTGATGGCTTTCATATTGGTGGCTCTGATGGTAAGTTTTTTCAACCCCTTACACTTGCAGTTTCTTGTATCAAAGCTGTCTTCGAGATAAATGTGCTCTTGTGTGTGTGCAAGTAGAAGTCAAGCTCAATAGAACCAATGAAAGAAAGAATACTTGTACTAGAGTATGCTGCTACGTTTAAAGGCATGCATGCTACCTGAAGAATCCAGACGAAAAGTGGGAAGATGATTGACAAGCTTTGAAAGTTGACGGCAGTTGCGGAAAAGATTGGGTTCATGTCTCTTAGTCAAATTGTGGTCTTCACGTTTGCATGCAGATACGGTGGATGCTTATCAAAGTGGTAAGCTTGCCAAGCTAGTGGCAAAGGCTACTGGGAAAGCTGCTTCGGCTTTCAATACCAAGTAATCTTTGAATGTCAAAGAGGGAAGCACTTTTCCTCATATTTTCATCGCAATCGCCATTCATGCAATTGCAAATCCCTGTGTAAGACGACTACTTTACGAAATTTGCACCAGGGCATGAGCGGTTGAATTTGAGGGATAGTTCTTGTCACTCATGTGAATGGTATTCTGATTTCTGCCCATTTCTTTACTGGACAAAGCGAGTGTCAAAACGTGGTGGACGGCCATTATGGCCAATTGCCATGTGACTATACTGTCTTCAGAAGAGCTACAACACCATTGACCGCGTTGGCATTGAGTGCAACCATGGTGCAACGGCTAAGTCGCATTAAATGTACATATAGAGCATACTCGGGAGTAAGGGCGAATTGCATGTACGTGAAAAGTCTGAACTGGCAAGATCGGACTGCAACATTCAGTTTGGATTCTCAAGCAACTTCTTAGTATGAGTTGACGCAGCCTTGATGGTCAAATCGTATGCAAGATTGTGAAATTCTCGAACTATATAGTACCAGTGCGACCATTCCGACAACTTAAGTTAGTGACACATATGTATAGCTTGAGGCCATGGATGTCACTACCGCGGTGGCCACATTGAAGTTCTGGATGTAAAATTCTCAACTATAGCTCGCGCTGTCACTGCTAGTGTAGCCTGCGCGCGCGGGTAAATTTATTGTTACTATGTGGATCGGACAGCTCTAGCTATATAAGCTGTTCAACGTATGCATATATATGGCCGGCTCCAGACGGACTCTGATTTCATATTGGACTCAACTTATTGGTAGTGTCGAATTGACCATCATTGTATTGGTCTATGCATATCATTCATGCAATAATTGCGCAGCCTAAGCATGGCTGCCAAGATAGTCACACACAGGATTGAAAGTGAAGATAAAGATCCCGCAGCCTTGATGGCCCAAGCTCCAAAATTTGGATAATGCATGCAAGAACCTTGTTCCAAGGCCAATGACTGGTGCACTAGATGCCTATCCGCTCCTAGAAAACCTCTCCCTTCACGACTCTATCTGCCTACCAAGCTAGCATGTGTATAATTTCTCGAACCTGCAAATGGCTTGATCGAAACACTCGACAAATTGCATCCACGACGACCTTGCTAAGGGCGCCTCTCAATGCTACTCGACTGGATGCTTATACCTACAGCCTCCGACTATAGAACATGATCTCCTTTGACTCACTGTCACGAGCATGCACAATGCTCAAACCGCAATCTACACGTACCCCACCGTTCCCTACTTTCGAATAAAGATGCGGCTGACCGTCTTGAGGAAGAACGACCACTCCTCGTCCCCTAACAATATCATGTCCCCATCCTTGTCCTGGTAAACCACTAACCGCCCATGAGTTGCATCCAGTAGCGCATTCTTCAGCTGTTGCGTGCTCTTGTACTGACTCAAATCCACGACCACTCCGTACGGCGACTCCTCCACGAAACACTTCACCTGTGGCCGCTGCTCCTCCTCGCTTTCCGGGGGGCCAATTCTCAAGCCAAGACCAGGCCCCTCAACCCCCCCGTCACCATCGCCATCTGGTCGCACATCCTCCTCAACCTTCGGCGTCAGAACCCCAGGTGCGCTCTGCCCCTCCAACCGCTTCCCCACCTCCAGAAACCCGTTCCTCAGCGTCTCCCCCCATAACCGCCGTTCGTCTGGTTGCCGGGCTTCCGCATCCTCCCCCCCCAGCAAACCCCCGAGCCTAGTTTGCCCCTCGCTCAGCACACGACGGACCGAGGCCAGCTGCCTAGCTGTGCCTTCGTTGACCGGCGCACCATCGAACGCCGCTGCGAACCGCCTCTTTGGGCTCAGAGACGCCTTCACCGGAAGCGACCCCGTCCGAAGAAGTTGCCTCGGTACGGAGTCTCCTAGGGACGGGGTCAAGGTCACTCCAAACAACCGGGGGGCGCTCGATGGGGGCCCTGGGGACCCCCCCAGGGGAGCGGAACCGTGGAGCCATGCTCGTTGCGGAAGGCAGGGCTTCTCCTCGTACGCGCTAGACTGTGTGGGAGACGCGCCGAATGGTACGGGCGAAGGGAGGGCGGGGCCCCCCTCCTGCGGATAAGAGTTTGAAGTTTACACCCGGAAACTTCGGCCAGAGTGCAGATTCGTCTTGACTTGCTTCGCGGATGCACTGCTGCTAACACTCCTGCTAACGACTTCGATAGCTGAGTGCCTGATTTGCAGAACAAGGGGGCGCACGAGAAATATCCCACGACTCATCAGCGAATAACCTTTTCGGTCCAACCTCGGGCGTGTCAGCAGCAGTGCATGCTGTCAAGTCTGCACTAGTTGGCAGGTGCAGATCCACAGGACAACCCCAAATCTTAACAGCGATTTCCCGGATCAGTATTTTGGGGAAGACTCTGCAACTGAGTTGACTAGGCTGGTGTCTCGGTCAGAGAAATCTCTTCCAAAGGACTCGAGTCGACATCTGGTATCAGCATGACCGACTAAGAGCAAACTACGAACTGCGAGAGAGGCGGTGATGCAGTGAACTCTCAGGCTTGGCTATTCGCATTGCCTGCAAGACACCACCACTCGGATTCTCCAAAACCCGTTTTCTGACTTTCTGTGTAGTCTATGACCAGCGCTCCTGAAACTTGCATAGCTTATCACTCACCCCGGACTGGGTCCTCGCATAGCCTATGTACAGCTGCCCAGTGTGGCCCTTTTCAAACACAACGTTGTCCCCTGGGAGCAGGCCCTTCTCTTTGACAAAGCGCGACCAACCCTTGGTCAACACGTAGCTCTGGCTGCTGTTCCAGTAGCTGTACCTGCAGAAGCAAAACTTGGACGATTCAACATGGAACCCAAGTGGAAGTGCGTGTTCTCGTAAATGAGAGTGAAACTTGCGGAGTAAATTGCCCACTCTGTCTACTGTTTCAGAAAAGATAGAGTCAGAAATAGCACGGTTGAGTTTGCAGGGTGCTAGAAATGCTGGCGGGAAGGAAACTAGTGAGGTCAGCTTATGTCCAGAAAGGTGTTGACTTTTTTGCTTGGTGGGGTCCCAAATTGGATTGTAGGTGTGCGATTGAGCGGCAGGGAACCCAGTATCAGAGTCAGAATCAAACGTTGAGGTTTTCAAATTCAGTGTGGAGGAGGAATGCTGGTATGCTGATGTATTGGATGGCAGCATTGTCACGCTCATGCTCATAGGATCAGCCGTGCTTCTAATCAAGATAGGCTTGTTCCTTCCTCACAACCACTCCTATGAACCATTCTGTGGGCCTATTCACTCAATAATTTGATTTTGCAACCAGACAATAATATGCTCCTCCACTCAAAATCAGAAGCTCAAAGCGGGTGGCGGAGATGCAGAAACCAGATAATCAGCCTGGAGACTGTTCTTCTCCTTCTGCTGTCGATGCATTGTTTGACTACACACCGGACCCGCAAAGGACAGCGCATGCTCTTGATGTTAGAAATTACAGTGAGAGCAAACTCTCATAACATCTAGGATTCTCCGCACCAAGCCCTGAAGATGCAAGATAATAAGGCAGTATTTCTGTGTGAATCCACTTGCCGGCAGCACTGGTTTGCAGCTGAGCCGATCCCCACAGACAGTACTCGTGTGCCAGCTGCCTGAACCTAAAGCCTTCAATTCATTTTGGTTGCTTTGGTACACTTGGTGGAATTTCAAGACAATCTATCTTGAAGCATCTAATATCGCCAGGTGACGATACCTGATGAATCACAACTTGCCCTGCAAACCTCACCCCCTGCAGCAGTCCACAATGTCAGGTTGGCAGAAAGGGCTGAGCAGTAATGCAACGCCCGACAAGAAGGCCAAAAGGAGGGTTCTGCGTGGTTCGCTAACCTGAAGCGCCAGAACTTGCCCCGCTCGTCCTCAAACTGCAGCGTCTGCCCGACGCTGACTTGGTCAAGGTCTAGCGGGAAGAACCGCTCCGCGTAGTGCTTGGGAAACACGAGCCGGTTCAGCTTCCCCACATCCGAGGGCGTCAGCGCCTTCTCAAACAGGAACTGACGCTTCTGGGCCCCGTCGAGCGAGGGCTGCTGGAAAGACTCGAGGCGGGCCGCCAGTTGGCCGAGCCGGGCGCTGTTGGCCATCTCCTCGTCGAACGTGTGCTTACGGAGCATCTCAACAAGCTGCAGGGAGGGGGGAAGATGTGCACCCTCAGGAGGCGATGCAGACATACAGCAGGTTAGAGAAGCACCTTTAAAAATGGTTCAAAATGCTGTCTGGGTAAGCAACATGAGATTGGCACAAATCAAAAAAAGGAAAAAAGGAAACCAGAAAGCAAGCTCACAATTTTTGACAAGACCAGGTACGAGGACCGGGGAAAACGGAACGGAAGTGTCACAAGGGGAAAAGAACCAGGGGTTGGTGTAGCTACTCAAAGAAGTGGTACCCAATGTGCATGAGGGGCACTGAATTGTCACAAGTGCAAACCAGTGGTATCGAAGCAGGCTGAGCATGACATCCTGAGACTCGTCACCAAACTTTCAGGGGATGCTAGTCCTCAACACCGTGTTTGTACTTGCGAAGTGGATGCGAGCCAGGTAAACCAGAGAGCTACGATTACAATGACGCATCTCCTCAATAAGCAAATAGAGCATTCCTCAACTCAACGTACAAAGCGTTAAAATCCAGCTGCCAGCAATGAAACTTGCCTCTTCCGCTTGAGCAAGTACATGCTGCGATCCTCAAATGCAATGTGGATCGAGCAGAGCAGCAATCCTTGAAAAGAAGCGAGAAGCAAACAATGGTGCCGACTTAAGGCTTTTGAGCACCTTCTGCAGCCCAGATGCAACTATGTTGGCAAAGCACAAACCCTGGTGCAGTCTAGTTGAACGAATGTTGAGAGACTTCCAGGCCCACGGTTTTGAAACCCCTGGTTCTCAACCCAATCTGACCAGGTCATTTGTCACCTAACTATACGAATCTAATCTCTGTAAGGGTGTGCCGGCAGCATGTAGAGCTTGGTAACTACGACCGTGCTAATCAATGCAACAAGCAGCCTTTGAGCAATATCAAACCAGCAAAGCAACTCCAGGGCACATAATGACTCGACGAGTACATAGCAGGATTCAAGGGCTGACCTGGTCTCTCCCAACCCCGGCAATGAACGCCCCCTCCGGATCAGCAACCGTCAAGGGCCGGAAGTTTGTCATTGCATCGTTGCCCTTAATCTTCACGGCGGCCCGATCGTGAGCACGCGCCGCATCGATCTCGGCGTCATACGTCCCCAGCCATAACCGCACGTGCTTGTCGTAAATCTGCGCTCCCCACTTGCCGTGCGGCTGCGCAACAACCCCTCGATACTGGCTGGAAAAAAGCTTCAGACTGTCCTCCCTGAACAGAGCAAACCCTACGCCGTCCTCCTGCCTGCTTAGACTCTCACCCCTTTCGAAACCTCTTTCTAAACCCTGTTCCAAACCCCGCTCTCCACCTTCCTGGCTCCACCGGCCAGAGCCCTCTCCAGCTTGCTGGTCAGAAGTCAGCAGACCCGGGGACTGGTTTGCCAGCAGATGCTCAACCTTCAAAATTGCCCGCGCCTCATTCTCAAAACCTGGGTCCTCCTGAGGACCCGCTGCTGAGCTGCTGGGCTCGTTCTCTGGCTCTGCGACTGCATCTTTGCCCTTGAGATGCTGGACCTCAAGAGTACGAATGCGGCCGGACCCATCAGTATTGCGGTACTCGTCAATCTCAAACTTCCCGCTCTTCAGGATCATCTTGCATTTCCCCGAGGCTTCAGGGAAGGGTGCAGGATGGCTGGAAAGACTGTCCAGTGCAATAGACACAGGTTTAGCTGACTCAGCACCACGCTCCCACTCTCCTTCTGCTGGCTTCCCTCCCATGTTCCAAGACAAAGGCGGCACCGCTTTCCCCTTTTTCCCCTCTTCCTCCAAACCAGGCCTGGCTGAAGTGCTTCTGCCTCGCCATGCATCTAAGGAGGCCCTGATGCTGCTTCCAGGCAATGCTTCGGTCTTCTTCTCCTGGCCCAGATGGAGCATAGTCTCTTCAGGCAGTGCCTCTATCTTCGGATAAGCAGCCCCCACGCAGTTCACAATCTGCATCCCAAACGTGCTGCGGACTACGCCCTTGGGAGGAGCGGCCTTGGGACGTTCCCGCTGATCCATTGGGCCGTTGCCATTTGGCTCGGGCTTCTCCCTAGGCGGCACAATGCCTGCAGCTCCCTCGGAGTCGAACATCTTCCTTAGCAGGTGCAACTAAGTAGGTACGTCC
The DNA here is from genome assembly GCA_000708835.1 of Klebsormidium nitens. NCBI lineage: Eukaryota > Viridiplantae > Streptophyta > Klebsormidiophyceae > Klebsormidiales > Klebsormidiaceae > Klebsormidium > Klebsormidium nitens. The sequence goes on from DF237043.1 coordinate 35,277, forward strand.
AACTTGTACTAAAGACCTTGAGATGCCTTGCCACAGGTGCTAGCAAAACCAATGCAGCAAAGCAGATGACAAACTTCAGAGAAAGCTTTGATCGGATTGACCCTTAATGGGGTCTGGCAAATGTTAGGTCCTAGAGAACGTACGGGCCATCCTGCACGCTTACGCACACGGACCAAAGAAGGCCAACAACGTGCACTACCGTATCCTGCGGACTAATTTAAGTAGACTCTCGAGGAGAGCTCCTCAAAGAGCTCCTTAGCAAGGCGAATCCCACCGCCAAGGGAGTGTATAAGGGGAAGGTCACATTGAAGTGGTACCCCCCCTAATTATTTGTAGAGGGTTTTTGCCGGGAGCGCTGGGTCCCCCCCCCATACCCACGGCCCAAGTCGAATCGGAGCGTCGGGCCCCCCTCCCATATAA
>DF237043.1:46106-112709 GCA_000708835.1 Klebsormidium nitens
TAAGGGGAAGGTGAGGGGGGGAAGGAAAAACACAAACCGATTGGGATGGGAAAGAGGAAAACTTGACGAGAGAAAGAGAAGGAAAGAACGAATTGTCGGTGCCAGATCCACTGCGTTCCTTTCTCAGTTTACTTCATCTCTTTGCTTCTATTAGGAACTTGAAACGACCGACTTTCATACAGCAAGAAGGAAACAGAACGGGACCCTCAACCAATCAATGCAGATCAGTGGACATTATGATCAGTCACAACCAGGATGAACACAGGGAACTGAGCATAAACATAGAACGAGAGGGGATAAGAATCCCAACGACGGGAATTTGCACGGCCCGCTCTTTGAAAGTTCCGATCACTACCTGGGAAACATCGTCGACCCACGCTTAAAATCCAGGCAACTTCAAATTTTTGTGGAGTGAAGGTTTTCAAGACCGTGAGAAGCATTAGGAATGATGTGAGAGCAAGATCTGATGATCGGGGTTGCATATCGAATCCGGCAATGGGAATAACCGCTCTCAGAGTGGTGCAGGTTGGAGGATACCCAGCCCACTAATCCTCTTGACGTAACATTTCTGATAGCAAAAGCAGGTGTACTTTCTGAACATGAAACTCGTTCTAATGGACGGATCGTAGCTTGGACATTTAGTTTCAACGGCAAAAGAACGTCAGTGAACAAAGAGTCACACGCCCAACAGTCTGGTTGAGTTTGAAAATTGGCACAGATATGGGAATACTTACCATTCGCGTAGTCAATCTGCCCCACTAGGTCTTGGAGTTCTTCTAACATCTCTGCAGGCAGCAAAACGAAGTTGATCATCTTCCCAAGGAACACCTTCACACTGCGCAAGAATTGCAACCTCAGCTCGGGGAGGCCGACGAGGAAACATACCTGGTCACACCTCATTCACCAAATTTGCAATCCGCCTCCAGAATCCTCCTGTTCAACTTGTGCATGACTATTCCCACTTTCAATGGAATCAAGTTCTTTTTCCCGCCATGTGTGGAAGAAGCTTGTCTGACAATCTCGTGTTTGATTGTTGGTCTAAGAACATGACGGCAAAAAACTCTATTGAAGATGCTAGGATGACTGGAGGCGCCAGGTAAGCAAACATACCGATGAGGTCTTCCGTTGTAACGCCCTGGTCCTTGAGCTCCTGCTCGAGCATGCTCATCACCATGGTAATCTCCCTCATCCTTTGCACAATGTCAATCGTGTTCTCTCGCATCGCATCTTGGAAAAATTTCTTGTCCTCTTCGCTGCATCCAAAAAAAACAGCCCACTGTCAGCAACTTCTGAGATCGACGTTTGGTATTGACAGTAATCCAGATTGATTGACGTCAGAAGAGAAACAACTGCTTAGTGAATTGACAATGTAAAGATATCCGCCAAAGCCGACAATGATAGGACTTTCCTCGGTGGCATGCGTGGGTTATGCAATAGAAGGCTGCTCACAAGCTGTCCTTGAGCTCTGACAAGATTGTTGAAAAGATTCAAAAAGTTCTGAGCCTCCGCCAGCAAAAAGGAGCATTGATAGCATGATTACGACATGTAGACACGAAGAAACCTGACATGTGACGCATTTTCCGAAATGCAAGCTTGTCATACCGATCTTATAGGAAGCAAACAGATACATAAACCACAATGCCGCTAGTAAAGTTGGCAAAATTTATGTCGCTATCTTCAGTGGCATTCCTTCTTCAAAACCATGCTCAACTTAAGTTTAGAAGACGTCATCAGACGTCAAGGGTCAAGCATCATGCGGTCTGCCTGGTCCTGGGCGAAACACAGCAAGCAAGACTACCAAGCTATAACCCTTCTTACCGCTCTCAATGAATAGAATCTGATGGCATAAGCTTCAAGGAGAAGGTACTTCCACAGAAAGTACGACCAGGCATGACTTACACAAACCAAATGACAGGGTCCTTGCAAAGCCTTAGCTCGACATGCTCGATGCATGGGTGGTGTACAAGCACTAATCAGAGAAGTGCAAGGAGCACACACGCTTCGTTGATGCAGTTTCAGAAACACAATCCCATACCACCATTTTACATTGTAAGAACTTCTGCAAACTTACCTTACTGGACGTCGTTGGCCAGATGGACTGCCAGCGGTCTGAGACATGGACCACTTCAAGAGGCCTTTCCATTTCTGTAGGTCGTCACCCATACTTGGGCTTTCTACTTTGTACGAGTCAAGGCGCCGAAGGAAAAGTCAGATGAAGCAAACTTCTTTAGCTCCCTGAGGTATAAAGTTTCCTTTTGCTCTGATCAAAAGCTTTTGCCGGTGCAAATGCCAGCGTCTGAGCTGACAGACGAAGAAGGACACCAGCTACAAAAACAAAAGATCCCTGAACTGCGAACAGGAACGAAGCGAAGGTGAGCTCTTCTATGAAAAGTGGGTCGTGAACGCATTTGCATCTGTCCAGACGTTTCCAGACTATTGTTGACCGGGATGCGGAAACCATCGTCCACGGCGCGTTCGAATGCATGTAACGCTAGGCGATATTTTACGGTCAACGCTACATGCCATCCGCGGGATCCGCTCGACGACCGTCCATCTTCTTGGCGTCCACTTCGTCCACCAATGACCGTGCTGCTGTTCAGCTGAAGAAGTTGTTGAAGCAGCTTGCTCTGCAGAGTTGCGCTGGCGTGCATACTAATAGGTGGACAGAGGCGGCTGGTGCTGGCGTTCCTTGGCAATTGCAGGTACTTCGGGTGTGCCATCATGTATCTGAACAGACTTACGGGGGACCTCATCCCAGTGTCCCCAGAGAGCAGCCGCAAGTCAGAGGACTCCGGGTCAGCGCGGCATTCGGAAGACTCGGTCGGCACGGGGAGTCGGTTCTCAGGTCTCTCTATGGATGAGAGGAGGTTTTCGGTGGACAGAATGGCGGAGAAGAAGAAAGATGTGTTGGCGGACTCTGCGCAATTGCCGATGGAGTCTCTGAACCTGCAAACCACCCGGCAGGAACCTAGTGCACCAATCGGTAGTCCCCCCTCTTGGCAAAGTGACAAGGAGCCCCGTGCTCCGAGGGCCGCTTTCAAACCTCAAGACTTCAAGATTGGAAAGCTTCTGGGGCTTGGCTCTTACTCAAAAGTGAGCACCTTCTGGAATGATGCAAGTGGCGGTTCCAATTGGGGAAAGAATATTAATATGATTGCGCACATATGCAAAATCTGTGGCATGGATTGGTTCTCATAGGATTTTGTGTCCATCTGGACGGACACATTGTGTTAACATATCTGTTGGGTTTCTTTCCTAAAAGGTGTCTCCAGAAAGTCTGTGAAAATGTGCAGGAACTTTTCCATTCAGTTCATAATGCTGCTCATTCGAGTACTTCTATTGATCAATGCCACCAAAGGGTTCTTTATTTTTCTTTATGGAGGTCGTTTCTGGCGATTCTAAAAGACATCTGGAAGGTGCATAGCTTGAATGGTGGGGTTGCCTCTTCCGCTCTCAGTAGGCTCCAATTGCATGAGCTCACTTAACCTTGTCAATTTTATCTTCGGTTCCTCTCCCTTCAGGTGGCTCAAGCAACACTCATTGCTACTGGTCAGGAGTACGCCCTGAAAGTCATGGATAAAGGACACATAATCAGGGAGAGGAAGATTCTCCAAACAAAGCGGGAACGAAACATCTTGGACCGACTGGGGCACCCTGGGGTCGTCCGCCTGTGCTTCACATTCCAAGACCAGCAGTCATTGTGTATCCCTCTTACAACGCTCTGCATCGATTCTTCGCACTCTGCCTTAAGTGCCTCATTTGAACCATATTTGCATTATCCGTTCCCTTGAGCTTCTGAGTAGGCATTTGTGACAATGCACACACCTCTTTTGGAGCAATGATGATTGCTCCTTGAGGAAGAGTTCATTTGCCGCAACTTGGCCTCCGGCACTTTTCTGTTCTTTCAGTGGTGTCAAATTTCCAAACCGCCAAAAGTTAGTAACTCCTTGACACGTTAACCAGACATGGGCCTGGAGCTGTGCCCCGGGGGAGAGTTGTTTGACCAGATCAAAAGGCGCGGCAAGCTGCCCCTCGAAAGCGCGCGCTTCTACGCAGCTGAGGTGGTGGACTGTCTGGAGCACATCCACAGTGAAGGAGTCATTCACAGAGACCTCAAGGTTAGCATTCAATGATCCATCATCAATGGCTTCCACTTCCCCCCAACCGTTTAGCTGGACTCAGACAGCAGGTGGGGTTTCCCTCCAGGCAGGAAGAAGACTCGATGCAGGCAGGGAGGATGGTTACTTTAGACAAAGGATAGGTCAGACAAAGGGATCACATTGCGTCAGGAAAACTTCGGTAGTGCGCCGTTTCATGTTAGGGGTTGTCAGGTGCCTCGAGGACGGTAGTTTCGAACATGTTGAAGGCAGGCTTTTTGCCTGGTTGTGCAGCACGTTGTAAATGCCGGCCACACTCTGATCATCTAACTCGCTGGGTCAACACCCTGCTAAAGGGATTCGTGTTGATCATTTTTGTAGCCCGAGAATCTGCTCTTCACAGCGGACGGCCACCTGAAGCTGGGCGACTTCGGCAGTGCAATCTTTGTAGATGAGGGAGCCTACATCACAGCCCCAGGTGGGCCAGACGGTGACTCCCAAACCTTTATTTGCAGCAATCGCACCTTCTTTGGACTTTGCAAACCAGATTCTTTGGTGGAACCATTGCGTTCACTCGACAAAATGGTGGTTGACATGAGTGTCTGCAGAAGTTGAGTCGAGTTCTTAGGCAGGTGGTGACATGGCAAAGGCCTCATCGACCTTTGACTCCTCTCTTAGTGGTGCCGCTTTTGATATTGCAAGTCCATTCTGCAAGGGAACCTTGAGAACTCAAAATCATATACTGCCAGTCTCGGTTCATCCTTCTGATCGGGACACCGGCACGAAGTTCTTTCGACAAGTACTATCAAGTCCAGGAGAGGCCGAAGCCGAAAAGGAGCAAAGGTTTGCTTTGGACATTCTACTTCGACTTTGTCCTTAGCGCTGGTCTCTCGACAGAGTCAGCTTAACGCTGGCCTGACCACTTCTTTGGCAGCAGGCGACGAGAGGAAGGGCTCGTTTGTGGGGACTGCCGAGTACGTTTCTCCTGAGATGCTCAACAGCAAGCACGTCGCTGCCAGGTGAGCTGGTGATGAAACTCATACTTGTCAGGTATTCGGCCTACCGGTCTCGCTCATTGGAAGAGTTTCCTCGGATATTGCCTGACCTTCTGAGGCTGTCATCTATCACTTCCAAATCTCTCAGTCGAAAAAGTGACCGTAGTAGTGAAGTCGTGTGATCGAGCCATCCGTGTCCTTCTTTCCTTCTTAATTGCGTCGAAGCTGGCTCGAAGTTCGTTTCTTTGAGGAGGTTTTTCCACAGCTGACGCAACATTCGCTTGGTTCTCGAGACACGCGAGTAGACCCTTCTATCTAAACGACTTCCCGCCCTCGGTTGCCTCATGTCCCACCAACCAGTCTGCAGCTCTTTAAGAAGCAGGCTTTTTGTATTAAACTGTTCCCTTCCTTTTGCGGCTTGGAATTCTGGGCCCTGAACTCCTTCCCTTTAGTATACCGAGTTACTTCCTCCAAACCAAAACAACTCTAACAATCTGGTTGTTTCTGTCTTTGAAACACCGACTACTGGCCCTTGTATTGCCTTCTCTTCCCTTGTCTTGGGCTCTGGAATCCATATGTTCCACAACCCGATTCGCCTGATTTAAACCAGAATAATCCAAGAAATCAACATCTTTTTTCACTGCGGTACCGACACCTGGGCCCTAGGTTGCCTAATCTTCCAGAATTTTGCGGCCGCGCCTCCGAACACCTTCGTTCCTCACTGAAGCTCAGCTCAAAATGGTTTATCCGAAAAGGTTCCTCCACAGGTTCAACGCAACTTTTGCTTGGTCTTCGAGATTACTCAAGCAAATGAGTCCTTCGTTTTGCAGTACCGACTACTGGGCCCTAGGTTGCCTTATCTTCCAAATGCTCACGGGCGTGTCGACCTTCAAGGCCGCAAGCGAGTACCTGTGCTTTCAGCGCATCTTGCAACGGGACATTGTTTGGCCGCCCGACATGCCGAACGCAGCAATGGACTTGATTGACGGCTTGCTGGTGAGAAATCAGGGCCTGTTCCGTTGCGTGCCAAGCCCGTTCTGCTTGTACGTTTCGCCATCGGAACTCGCTTCCAAAACTCTGGTTGGTACCCCTTCGTTAAGAAAATGAACTGGCCGCAGTTTGTTCTCTGGAGGAGCTGTTATGTTGTAACCCGCCCCTTCGTAGAATAGCGCTTTCAGAACCACTGAAATTGCTTTTAAAATTGTAAGCATAAAAGCGTGACGTTCGAATGCTCCGGTTCGAGCGATGCCGTCTTGTCTTGCCCACAACTGTCTAATCACCCGTTCTTTGCAAGGCTATCATCTATCGAAGTTGGAGGCAGAAAGATGGAGTTGCCGTTGCCCCCAAATCTGTGCCCTTCCAGTCTTCCGAGTTTTGAAGTGGAGGCGAGTTAACGGGACGCCCTGGCTAACCAAGAGCCGCAACCCATTTCAGGACATGAACCCCAAGACGCGCTTGGGCTCCGATCCCGCCCGCCTGGCGGCCCTCAAGGCCCACCCCTTCTTCGCGGGCGTTGACTGGAGCAACGTCCGGGGACACCGTGCGCCGCCGTTGCTGCCAGCACCCGCGTTGGAAGAAGAGGACGATGATGGAGAGGTATGGCGGCGTGCTTCGTCGCCCCTTGTTTTCGTTTCTTCGAACTTGGGGCCTTTGTCTACTCTGTTCCGCTCCACATTGTGATGGCTTTCATCTGCCGGCTGGTTTCGCTTTTGGTGCGGATTTTTGTTCTCTTGAGACATGGGCTTGGTCCCGGGCGCCCGCGCTGAAAGAGGTAGTGAGAATGGAACGCACACCCCGGGGCCAGGCTACCTCTGCTCGTTTGGGTGTTTCGCCGTCTGGTGTTCTTTTCCCTTCGTTTTATCTGAACCGTGATCGTCTTAAATGTTAGCAGAAGACGAGGAGGAAAGGGATGCACGGCCAGGTCCTTCGTCCTTCTTCGCCGTTAAGTCTGCGTTTGGTGCACGTAGTCTCTCGTCTTCTTCTCGCTTCTCGTTCTGGCACAGAAGGCTTTCAAGTCTGCAACTGGAAGAGGTTGGCAACGGTCAGGGAGAAACGGTCTGTTCCACGGTTTGGTATCTTCACGGCGGCTCATCAACCAGATTTTTGTTTGAGCTTCAAGTCCCCGGTCTAGGAGACCTTGTTAACATCTGTCCGGTATTGAGAAGTTCAGCCTCTCGAGGTTGTGATCGTCCAGGCTTCTTCTGTGCGATTTATCAACCTTGATTCTGACTGTCACACCCCTTTCCTTCCCCCACAGGACGACAGGTGGGACGATTTCAACTGAACGGCCCGTGCCCGTTCTCAGCGCTCCGGCCGGCGCCTTTCGAAGGTACTGCGGAAATATGACCTGGTGCTCTTGCAACTGACTACTTCACTGCCTCTTTCACAGCCTGCCACGTCACCACGCACTCAATGCTCGACACATCGCAACTCACATCCCCTCAGCGCACGCCGACTCGCCCACCTTCTCAAGCTTTCACTGGAGCACCGTCTAAAATTCCTCTTTCCAGCAGGCCACGTGGCAGATAGGCGCAGGCTACGCCCCTACTCTGACGTCACTTTCACGATCACTTCTCCTCCCTCCTTTCAGCCAGCTTACCTCAAAGGGGCGTTCACGGACTCACGCGCTCGCGCCTCGGCTTCAATCACACCACTGATCACTCACGACAAGCAACACGACCACCATTGACCACTCTTACTAACCGCTCGCCACCTATTGCTCACCACTTTTGACGACCTCGTGAAGACTAGTTCTGCTTGATCCGCATCCACATCGGAACTTCCAAATCAGAAACGCTATCGCTGTGTCCATGTGTGCTCGGCTCTTTTTTGCGCGTCTGCTTGCTCTAAGTAGGCGACCACGTTTCTCTGAGCACCCCGAAAAGAGCGCGTCTTTCTTTTATTGTCCTTCTATGCTCAACCAGGGCAAGCTAGTCGCCGTTTTGATGTCTTGCGAAGAAGCATCGCTCAATCTGCGCCTCTCATCACAAACCGTGGACCACCTTGGGGCAAGGCACCTTCTGCACAATAGCAGCCTGGTTCTCTGTCAGAATGTATCCTGGAAGACCGCAGGATGGGCGACCACTCAGCCGTATCTTAGAAGCAATTCGTTCATAGCAATATGCAATTCCTGGTTGAAAATGATGTGCTTCTTCTGCGTGGCAGGACGATGGGGACTGGGACTGCGCGCACATGGGAGGCACTCTAGAGAGCTTCAAATTACCGACCGCTCAGTCGATGTTGCCGCCAGAGACGTCAGAGTCTAGTCGTGACGACCTGGAAATCTGGTGAGTACCTTTTCTACCAAGAATGTGAGAAAGAGTTCCCGCTCTGACGTCACACGTCTGCCAGCGGAGATGCGATCTGACCGTCCAATAAGGGCAAATATTTTTACTCTGTCGACCCCTCGAGCAAGCCTGAACGCCGCTCTTGCATTCTGCGGTGACGATATGGTACCGTCCAAGTTCCGCAAAAGCGAGACGAGTCGAGCCTGGCTGAGTGACGTCTCCAGTATTGTTTCTCTGGTTCCCTGGATCTCCTCGTCTTACATGCCCAAGAATGGATTCACCTAAACCAATGGAACGAGTCTGCTCTCAAGTCTGAAGCCACTAATAACAGTAGTTGTTTCTCACCTGCTTAAAAAAAGCTTCTGAACTATCGCAGGGAGCGGTTCCTGCTGCCAGGCGAGAGGATTGCGTTCACGACGCTCGTGAAAAAGCACAAAGGATTTTCCTCCAAGAAGCGTCAGTTGCTGCTGACCAACACCCCGCGCCTGCTGTACATGGACCCCGTCAAAATGGTGTTAATGGGCACCATTCCCTGGACGTCCGAACTGAGCGTCCGAGTGGAGAGCCCGTGCAACTTCAATATCTGGACGGTGAGTATCTCGGAGTTGCTGTTTTCATCAAGGCCTTCGACTCGTCAGAGGGTTCGTGCTACCAAGCGTCATCATCGTAAGAGGAGGTATTCCGAAACGTGTTCTCTTTTCTGCTTGGCGACTGGCTTTGTCTTCGGCATCGCCCGTTCTCGTGAACATCGCGGATCGGATGCCTTTGTTTTGCGGTATTTCACTGGTGCTTCTGCTTTGAAACGCGTTGCTGGGTTTTGCAACTGAGGCAAGGTTGCAAGAGTCGTGGGTTGATTTGACTTAGCATCTGAACCTTGGATTCTAAGGCTCGCTCCTAGCTCGGCCACAGGCCGGCGGAGACCTCGTTCTGTCCGCTCATCTTCGCTTGGACCGCGTTCCTGCAGCCTGGACGTACTTACGTCCTCCAAGATCTACATGGGCTGGCGTGGCAGTGGAAGGCAGAGATTGAGGCCTTGCAATGACTGTGTTCACTAGCTTTTGTATCGGCTTCGAATTAGCGAGACTGTCCCCTTTACAGATGCAACGCGTGCACGCTGTGGAGGAGAGTGTTGTATTTTACGTCAGGACTGACGGGCAGATTTAGTTTAAGTTCAGGGTTTCATGCAGAGAGTTGGTGTTTGATCGGGCTTAATTTGTTTCTTGACACGCATCCATATGAATCGAGCGTTTTCGATGAAACCTCGATTAAAAATTATGGGTCGAGCCGCCCCCTTGGACCCAAGTGCAACTCATCATATCGGAGGTTCACCAAGATCCTTACAACCGTTCAATTGATTAAATGGATGGCCCAGGTGACGTGTGTTACGGTGGCCCATGCCCATCTTTAGCATTGCCATGATATAGCCTGGTTGGCAACGTTTGGTACGTGCATGCAGCATTCATTCATGTGAGCCCGCTTACGATCCGTCATGCCGCCACTTAACTCGGGCTCGCCGTCATCTCATGTCGTGGGTCAATACCGTATACACAGCACGGCACATGCGGAGATTGCTACCACAGCATACGATGAGATATAAACTGCTATAGCCTGCTTTCCTAATCATTTTGGCCCGCAGCTAGGAATGAGCTTTGGAAGTTGATTGTTCGGGCTATTGTCTAGGGTGCAGGCGTGCCCTCGCGCGCTAAAGCTCTTATATTGAAAACGCGCCCTACAACATGGCACGCGTGTATGGCCGATCTGCAGTTGGCCATGCGTCTCAAGTTGAACCATCTGGCATGTACCCTAGACTCAGTCTAGTAATCCTTCCTTGCTATCCCCCACGTCGTCATCATGCTCAGCAAGGTGCAACCATATGCGACTGCATTGCGAATAAGATTGTGCATGTTTTGAAATGTCCCGACCGTCCTTGCTGATTCATGTGCGGATTGGAATCCAGCAGATAATTAGTGCGTTTAGAGTGTGTCGTCGCATCCAGCTCAAACGGCGCTGGCAGACTCTCATTACCACCAAGCCCGGTCGTAACGACAATCGCATGCTCCTTCAATCACTCGATCTCCGCCGCGTGCAAGTTCAGCCACGATACATCTTATGCCTCCTGCTGAATGCATGATGGACAACATAATGCGAGCATTGCCACCGGCAGCCATGACCGCGGACCGAGCGCTGCTTCAGATACATATAACTATAATGATTCACGAGAGATGCGATCCGATCACAATCTCACAAACATCTGATGCGCTCATCGAGTACAGGATGTCAAGTAAGCTGCTTCCATCGTAGTTGTTCGATTTCAGTGGCGTTCTGACCGCATGCTTATAAGATCAACGAAGCATCCTACCTACAGTATGTCACAGTACGTCCCTTTTCGAAAGTCGCAACAAGCGTCCAATCCTGGATCGCCGTAACATTCCACACCACTCCGTATCCTTCTTGCATGCAGGTGCCACCCCAGCACTCGTATGTAGGATCTCTTGACCTGGTTGCGCTCGACATCACCTACTTCATACCCCGCGTACCTCTCAAAGATGTTTCTTCCCAAAGCCTCGCTAGTTTTGCTCAAGGTCTCATTGGTAGAGAACTTGATGACTGAGGCTGACCTTTAGGTGACGCGACTTGCACGTGCCGTTTCACAACGGGGACGTTAAACATGTACGCAAAGCGATACTCGCAAGCATCAATGCATCTTCTTCCAGGCGTGGGAAAAGCCCTTTCAAAAAGACAGAGTACCAAAGGTCTCTGCAGGTACCATCTTCTTCCTCCGGTCTCTTTCCTGGCGAGGGTCTGTTATCGACCGTCTGTATATGCGCTTGGCAAATCGGTAGATCATCGGAGCTGAGATTGGCGTTTTGACAAGTGCAAGCATCTCAGGTTTGGGTGTCTTTCTTTGAGCATCAGAGACAGTTCCCGACCGTGGCACTTTCCCATCTTGTAGCGGGCGTCCCGCTCTCGTTCTTCACCGGTATTTTTGATCAAATCGTGCTCCCCCTTTTTCACGATCCTGACGATTGTTGACCTTGCATCTTCGCGAATTGGCAGCTGCCAGGCCCCCTGGACAGAAGCCATTTCAGGAAAGCGTTCCAGAGGCACCCCCGACTGTTCCTGGCAAATCCCTGAGCGACTCAAGAACCTTGTTGTCGCCGGTCCTAGTCCTTCCGCGTCGTTTGCTTTCATCCTTGAAATTGAGCTGATTGCTGGCAGTGCTGATCCTCGACGTTCAAGCTTTGGAAGTGAAGCTCTACAATTAGCGAGCCGATCAAGTACTGCTCTGATCAGCAGCCGCTATTCATGGCCAGGCTTGCAGACTCTCTTGGAAATGTCAAGGAAAGAGGTATCTTGTTGGAACAGGGCGCTGAAAATGATAGCCTACAGAAGCTCCGAGCTTGATCAACTCATTCTCGGACCTTAGATCCTGATCAGAGGCTCCAAATTAATATGGTAGTTCAAGAGAGACACATTCTCAAACTGCTGACGGTGACCGGGACCGGGTCGTCGAGTGCGCGTGAGTGCGCGGCCGCCATCGCACCGCAATTCCCGACTAATCCCCGTCGCACGCGGCCGGCCTCAGCTGCCAGGTGCCACGCGGCGCCGGCCAAACGCCATCCCCTTGACAAGCAGTACGTCGATCCTTAGTGCAAGCTTTCTACTCTGTAAAGCTGAGGTTGCCGATGAGGGACCGACGGGATGCTCACCTGTTCTCTCGTGGCGTGATACTGTACGAGAGCCAAAGATAGAAACGCATCTTGGCTTGAATGATTGATATTCACCTTTTTCGACTTTCTCGTTTTACAGTCTTTCCATTCCACTCTCTGGCGGTGCCAGTGTCCGAGGTTACATCCAGGCAACTGGTTACAAGATTGGCACACTCTGAACCCTTAAACTTACAACACTTATGTCCAAGTTCTTCAGACTTGTAAGCCAGGCTATAAGCTGGCTATTCGAGCCTTTATGATCAATCAATTTGAGCAACCGTGGATCATCGTAATTACTGAGCATGCAGGAAGAGCAAAGCCCGGGCATGTAGAGTAGACTGAGTAGTGTTGCATTTCGTAGCCGAAAAAGGTTATGTAGAAGGACAATCACACTGAAAGACTTTTAAGATTTGATGGACCTTCAATTCGACGAGCGTCACGTTCAACTGATACTCGGCTGGCACATATGTGTGAAACAAAGTGGCCGTATTCAATCGATACATCTTGAGATGTTTTGTGGTACTCGGAACACGACATCAAGATCGGAAAAGCCACAAAAAGGCTCTTGGAAACAATATGACAACTACGTCAAAGCTAGTCTGACTTTGCAGAAACAAAGAGTTGTACGCTGAATGTTACCGCAAGAAGACAAGAATCAGCGTTTCTGCGTCTGAACAATCATCATTTCGTGTGTCAATATACCAATTTAGTCACTCTGCCTGTCTACGATCTGAGTTTGCTCACAAAATGAGCGTCATCATCCCTGGCTTCATTCATGACTTGCGATCACGTCAGCGTTGATGTCGACTCCCCTTCTCTAAAGTCGCAACGAGCGTCCAGTCCCGGATTGCTGCGGTGTTCCACACAACTCCGTATCCTTCCTGGAGATGCCAACCCGGAAACCATGAACGCCTTTTGTTGCGCCGCTCGCGATCGATGTCACCTAGTTCATACCCCGCATACGTGTCAAAGATGCCCTTCCCCAGAGCCTCACTAACTTTTTGCAGTGTCTCGTTGGTCGACATCCTGATCACGGTGGACGGCCTCTTACCATGAGCTGACACGTGGCGCTTGACGAATGGAACATTGAACATGTACGCGTAGCGAGCCCCGTACTCGTTCTGAAACTCTTCCTCCAAGCGGGAAAAGCGACCATTCAAACAGATTGAGTACCAAATGTCTCTACCGGTACCCCCCTCTTCCTCGGGCCGTCTGCCCGGGGACGCCTTGGTTATTGAGTGCTTGTACCTGCGCGTGTCCCAACCGTCCCACGTGGGAGTCGGTACAAGATTGGCTCGGGGACCGGCGTTGCCATGACAGGTGCAAGCACCTCAGGTTGGGGTGAGCGTCTGTCAGCATCTGCGAGGCCTCCTGAGCTAGGCGCGTAGCCGTCCTGTGGCGAAGACGGCCAAGCTATCAAAACGCTCTCCGTCAGGTCTGGTTATCACCCAATCATCCTCTGAAACCTTGATGATGTTTGGAAGATCTGAAATTGCAAAATGACTGGTTAATGGCCGGTTGATCTGGACAGACTCCTCTGCCGAGCTCCCCTCCGGTACTGAGAGGACCCGAACAACAGAACGTCTCCGGCGAACTTCTCGAGTTGCAAAGCAGCGGCGTCCACCTTTCTTGGACTTTGTCAAATTTGTTGGAAGCAGGGTGTTCGAGCTTCGGGTTTCTGCAAGCAAACTGTCTGTTGACAGACTTCTCATGTTGCGGGACCCTTGGAGCCAGCTGTTCAATGGATGCAAATTGCCAGCTCTCGACTGCCGAAGCGTTTGTTCAGAAAGTCGCTTCCGTTGACGTGCAGAAAGCTTGGCACTTGACTTGCTTGTATCGCGCTTTTCATGGCGCTGAGGAGCGTGCTGCAGATCGAATTGTAATGAGTTACTCTAAGGATAGCTTGCACATTAGCTGGTATTGAGGCATTTCTTAGGCATATTTGCTGATCGATGTATGAAACACGAAGCGTTTTTAAGCCGAGGAGCCCGGAGCTAAGCTCAGCATTTGTGATCTGGTGAACAGAAGCCAATGTCACTGTTGGATTGGAACCTCGAGCTTTTTGAAGAGAAGAACTTACACCTCATGTCAGAACTGCTGGAAATGTCAGCTTGCAGGCAAAAGACCAAGTATCTTACTAGTAGTAGCGGCTGATACTTCCTTTTGTGAAGTGCCAAGCGCAAAGACTAAACCCTGGTCACGTTACCGTCGCAGTCCCGTGCCGGCCCCGGCTGCCCGCGGCGGCGGCCGGCGATTTGTCAGTGACTCACTGCACTGATCAGAGGATCAGTGCCGATCGCCGGCGGCCGGCCACGCAGGACGCGGGCAACGCGCGCCACTCTCGTCCTTAGCTGTCCTTGTCAAAGCGAAGACGGAAATGAAGCCTGGTTGTCACCACGAAATCTCTGCTCCTGCCAACATCAACCTTGGAAGCCTCAAAAAGCCAAAGGAGCCCGCCGTGGCTGCTGCACAATCATGAAGTTGAAATGAAGCTGGTCTCACCGAGACAGCGTATATTTGCTCCTGTCCTACTTTGCTGTAATCAAAGACGACTCGGACGAGTGATTTTGTGGTACGTCCAACCGTTTAGGAACTCTTTGGCGTCAAACGAAATTGCAGCACAGACGTGCATCATCCATGTGCCACGCTTTTGAAGCACCTAGCGTTCCCAAGTATAGGGGAGACAATCTGAAAGGACAGTCAAAGCAGAAACAAAGGACGGGAACTTAGATTCCGCGTGGCTCAATCGACACACGTGAATAGTAATCATGGAGCGGCAGCCTGGAATTGCATGTGACGGTACACTGACTTTCACTGCAACGTTACATGAGAGAGTTTTCAAGGTACCAAAAGACCTCGCTCAGTTCTTGCCGCTTTGCTGGCCTGGGACATTTCCAATCAGCACGCATTAAGATAGATATACTCAAGCTCTTGCTGAGAGCAGCAGTGACCGATCTACAGACGCACGTACGGACGAATCGGGAGACTCATCAAACAGATGACGTGATTGTATGCTCATCTTGACTGTGTAGATTCAAATCTATCGCGGCTTGCTGATGAATCAAGATCGACAACGATGGGTGGATAAGCCCCTGCCCCGAGATGATGTCAGCCGAATTGGAACGGCTGCCAAACTGCCAGGTAAGCAGACTGATGATATAACGTGCGAGCAATCGGGGGGGCCAGCTGGCTAGAAGTCGTACTTGGTGCAGAGAAATTGCATAAAAGATGCTTGCTGAACCTACTACGTATCGTTTGTCGGCTCTGCTACTGAGCCTGACGACTGCACACAGCTTGAGTACCGGTTAAGCTACGGACTGAGAAGATCGAGGCGCACGCATCATCATGGCGGCCCTGCTGTACGGTATAAAGCGCTTATGGGAATATTGGAATCTTAACTAAATGCATAATATGCGCGTGCAAACAGGCTCGCGGAGCTGTACGAACAACTGTCGCATGCGCGCACCACTAAGCGCCTTGATTTACGTACTGCCATGACATTCTCACTATAATTCGCGAAAGTGAGTGGTGCTCACGTGCAATCGTGATGACCGAATGCATTTGCAGTACTGTACGTCGTTGATTCATGCAATTGAATACACTGCGTGAGACATTTCGTGAGTGGATCGGAGTATCCAGCTGAGCATGTACAATACCTCCGACGGTCAGGTACGTTTTTGCATCTAATGCACGTGTCATCCAATCATCGATCATCTACTTGGAATTGCCTTCAAGCTATACTCATGCAATAAGCCTTCACCTAAGGGCATAAGCTGTACTCTTGTCAAATTAAGGCATCTTGAGAATTTACTTGCTGGACATGTGCAAACAACCGAACGGCGACCTCTTCAGTAGCAGAGCTTGCAACCAATCGACTGTACGTCAGAATTCACTTTCAGTGAGTCAGTCTATGCTGTGCAAACGCTTCTAGACGACGTGGACCTAGGCTAGGTGGAGCGGATCCTGCGTGTGCTCCAGCAAGATCCCACTAATTTTGCGTAGGTTCTGCTGGCCGTCGCGGGGGCGTTCCTCTAAGCGAGAGCTCTACTGCAGATGCACGGGCCTAAGTCTTGTGTCAACTGAACGTACATAAACAAGTTTCGAATCAACCGTCAAGCAATGGGCCAGTCAAGGCCAGCGCTAAATTGTCAGCGAAAACACTGGAGGACTCCATTATAGCTTGCGACGTCTGAACATCCTCTTCACCAAAAACGACACAATAAATAGCCTGGCTGCGGGGCTGCTCGTAAACGACCGTCATTGCCAATCATCAGAGCTACCCTTCGGAAACTGGTTCCATCTTTGCCAAATACTCTACAGTCCCGCAGCGATCAACACGTGTCATTGCCCGCAAGCGACTTCTCTTGCGGTGCTAAAAATTGACAGACCGACTGAAAGCAGATCAGACGTCCAGAGTGACGAACTGGGTCGCGCCCGGGAATGCGTCCGGGTTCACTGTGATGTACTGCGTGGGGCTCTTGTTGCC
This sequence comes from Klebsormidium nitens, assembly GCA_000708835.1. NCBI lineage: Eukaryota > Viridiplantae > Streptophyta > Klebsormidiophyceae > Klebsormidiales > Klebsormidiaceae > Klebsormidium > Klebsormidium nitens. Next base: position 62,682 of record DF237043.1, read on the forward strand.
GCTCGGGTCGGTGTAAGTGACGGCGTATGTGCCGAGGAAGGCGCGGAACTGCAAATGACAAGATGCACAATAATAAGCATTCAAATAGCCGATTACGAGAAAGACAGGTCTACCTCGTCTTCGTCCTCGTTGACCTTCGTGTTCTTCAAAGTTTCCAGCTTTCAAATAAGCATAAGGGGGTATTCGTCCCTGATAAAACGAGGACAGGTGAAGAAACCCACAGACTCGTGACCCAAGCTTGAAGAGACCGGTCAAAACTGCAAGACTAGTTGCGCCGCTGAGGGGCCTGAAATTGGTTCAATAGAAGTGCATTGGTGTGAAGCACGGCTGAGAGAGCGACCAAGTTTTAGAGCACCACGTGTCCTCGCAGCACAACAAGCACGTCAACACTCTGGTGTCGACCCAAGCTTGGCAGCGAATAGCATGGGCGACAGAATGAACCGCTTCGTGCGCTGGAACAGAACGAAAAGAATGAAGAAAAGAAGGCCGACCAGAACAGAATGTCGTCCTCATGGAGTTGTCTTCGCGTTTGCTGGTCGTTTTCTGAGTTCAATTGGAAAGTACAATACTCATTTACCCGTTGCTTCACCGTCTTGGCCGCTCGTTTTCTTCTTTCTTTCCGGCTTCACAAAAGTTGCAGCCTCAAACTGTCGGGACAAAGCTCTGAACTGTTTGAAACAACAAACCGATGGTCCGACCACCTACCCCTGTGTTGCCCACGTTGTTGCTGTAGAAGAGACCACAACGAGAAAGAAGAAAGACCCAGACAAGAGTAAGAACAGATTCGCCAATCCACGCACCCTGCGCTGCCCGCATTGAAGCTGTAGTTGACCACGCTACTTGGAAAAAAGAGCAGCCTCCACAACACAACGAGAAAGGGTAAAGACCCGGAAACTAAAACGAACGAAAGGTCCCAACTACCCACCCCTGCGCTGCCCCCTTTGAAGCTGTAGTTGACGACGTTAGTTGCATGAATGGCAGCCTCAAGTTTACGATGAGAAAGGGGAAAGACCCGGAGACTGTAAGACCGGAGATCCAAACCACCCACCCCTGCGCTGCCCCCGTTGAAGCTGTAGCTGACCATTTTGGTCGACCACTCGTCTCTGCTGAAGGCGCAAGTCGCCACCGCGGCCAGCCACTTGCGTCTCTTCAAGAAAACATTCCGGACACGATTTGACCCTTGAAAAGGCGATCAACACAATCAACGGAGGGTCCCAACCACCCACCCCTGCGCTGCCCCCGTTGAAGCTGTAGTTGACGACGTTTGTCGACCACTCGTCCCTGAGCGCCAGGTAGCGCTGCCCCGCGGCGTTGGGCTGGTAGCCCGCCTGGGGGCTGGTGAACAGGCACGGCCCGCAGACCGCGTCATTGTCGCCGCCGTACGGGTACGGGATGACGTGCTGGAACAGGATGGTCGTCACGTGGGGGTTGGAGAAGAGCTGGCGGAGCGTGCTCTCCAGGATGTCGGCCTGCGGGGAGGGCGGGGATCGACGGTTAGAGAACCGTCTAGGCCGTTCGATGGGGATCTGACGGCTGAGGTCTTATAAAGGAAAGGAAGGACGGTCGGGAGCCGTTCGACAAACTTCGGACGGTCGAGATTGCAGGCAGGGCGAAAACAATGATCAAGGGGCCATTCAGGCCGCTCAACAGAGATTTGACGGTTGACGCCCTGACGTTGTGAGTCAGGGCTTCTACAGAGAAGATTGAGGCCGTTCGATGGCAATCTGATGAAATAGGTTGAGTGGAGGTGAAAGGACCGGATAGAAGGGCCGTAGACTCCGTGCGATGAAGAACAGAGGGATCAAATTGCGGGAAGACACAGAAGTGTGCGGAGGAACTTCAAGACGTTCTGGAAATACGAGGGAGCCGGCAGCAGAACACAGGGGGCCAACAAAAAGAAGGATGTGTTTGGATGGAAGCTTGACGGATGCAGATGCATCCCGGCTACACTGAAATGCGAATGCCAGTCAGAAGAACTTAATGCTACCTTCTTTTGTTTCCGCCTCTAAACGCATGCTAGAGATTGGGCAACTTTAACCGGCCAAGATGCGATTAGCGAAGACAGTCACGGTTTCCGTTTGTTTGCAAAACATACGATCTCAACTTTCCCAGACGGAGAGTAGCGCAACAAAGGCTGCGAATCGCACATATGGCTTTGTAAAAGTTGAATGCACAGAAAGGTATTGGCAATATCGAGGAGATAGATTGGTTTCCTGCAAGTTTTACGCATGCTCCATGGTAGAAGTCTGTCACAAAGTCGTCTCAATGGGGTTTAATAACCCTTGCCTGCAGGTTTCGGTCGAAATTGTAGTTCCCCACGAAGCTGTTGCCCACGTTGACGTTAAGTTCGGTGATGTGGACCGGCAGCCCCGTCGCCTCCGCGACCTTGGACACGGCTGCGGGCAAAATGCTTGCAAATTTAGGGTTTCTGTGTTTTGTGTTTTGTTTTTGGGCTTCGCCATTCAAGAGGCCTCTATAGAATGGGAAAGGGGGGTCGCGGGGACAAGTACAGCGGTTGCTTCAACCCTGCTATAAAAAGATGCCAAGTGCTCGGACCATGGTTCCTGATCTTGGCCCGTATTTCGAAACTCAAAAGGACATGTGACGGCTCAAGACCGCAAACCGTAGCCTAGAATTTGGGAATCTAGGTGGCAAGTTTGACGCAAGAATTGAGTCCGATGGCTTATCATGTTTTTACTTCTTCAAGCTCTGAGATTTAGGCTTTCAGGACAAGTTGACGATGGACAAAGGTGTTCGAGCCGCTTGAAAAGTTCTGTGCTCTCGCTTTGTAACCCCACGATCGTAAGCCTCCTCCCTTCCCACAGATTTTGTCTTTTGGCATTTTGAAGCTGCAATATCGCTCATGCGCTAATTCTAATCACTTCCTTAACTGCAAAGAAGCCGCTCATTGCGCATCCTCGTGGTTCTCTCCCAAGCAGTGTGACCAGTCCTGCATTTCTTCTGTACATTCTCAAATTCTCCAGCCCTCCCCCATCTCTTGCTGTGACTTATCGTTCCGAACCAAACACTATGCATTTTGATGTTTCGAACCATTCTTGTTTTGTTTGTTGATCTTCCGAAGCTTGGTAAATGCTCACCGATGCTCATGCGCTGGTCCTCCCGCTGGTTGGGCGTCACCTGGAACTGCAGCCCGGCGATGTTCACCAGCTGGCCCTGCCCGCGCGAGTTCAGATAGTTGATGCGCTCCGCCAACACCTCGGGGCTCACGGGGTCGCCGTACGCCTGGATAAAACACGAGTTGAGACTTTGAGAACTTTCACGGTGACTGGAGAGGGAGTGACAAGTTCCGGACAAGGATTTGGATTCAAAGCACGCTCTGGCGGTAGGGACTTCGGAATTTGACTGTGCGAGCAGAAGAATGGAGGCTTTAGTATGGACTATAGCTAGGGGAAGATCCAGCAATGTTGGATCTCTCGAGAACTATATGCGGCACTAAGACGAGATGGTGAGATGCATCTTCCGCATTTTTGCTTGACTGTCACCTTTGGCCTCCCTTCACACTTGTCTCAAATGAGTCCTCTCACTTGATTGAAGACGACCGTGAAGCGAAATGAGGTGGCGCTGCCTAACTTTCGGACGAGCGCAGCGAGCATCTGGCCGCACAGTAGCTGCTGACAGATAGAATCCAGAGCCGCTACCTGACCAGACTGCAAACTATGACTAACCCAAGACGAAACCTCACTTGCTCTTTGTGAGGACCACGCCTCAAAGAAAAGCTGAGAACTAGAAAGGAGAGGGAGCTTACATCAAGGGGGAAGTTGTAGTAGCAGCCCTCTCCCACGTCTGCAGAGAACAGAAAAAGATTCAGAAATCAGTCGGTGCGCTTCGAGATATGCTGCGCGAAAGTGTCGACTTTCTCCTAGCGCTTTATCAGACTCTAAGGACTAGTCTCTCCCCCCAACTCTCCCGCCCCACAGTTGAGACCCTTTCTGGATGAACGAGTCTGCTTGACCACAAGAAACCTTATCCAACAACAAACAGGTATCAGCGGATTGCCGGACTTCATCTCCCGTGTCGGTGAAAGCAGAGCCTCTGTCCAAGGACTGGGCAGATGACACTGACTCTCAAAAACTGCCCTCTGAGATAGCAAGCACAGCTCCCTCCGTCACGAGTCCCAACGTATGATCGACATTCGGGAAAGAGGAAAGCGTACAACCTCGTTGGGAGCACAGAAGATTGGAGGCCTCACTGTACTCGTTGTAGATGATCGGCGTGTTGTGGCCGGCCGCGTTGTCGGCGCTCCTGGTGGCGATGAAGTTTTTGGCTGCACGGGGCACGCTAGATGGTCAGAGTTGCGCCTTCGGCACCTGCCTGAAAGTTTACCTCCTCCAACAATGAAAGAGTTGGATCCATTGGGATGTTTGCAAACTACCCCTCTTACAAGAAGACTATTTCTTCCGTAGGAAAGGTGACGTAAGGGTGTCGCTGGTTCCTTGAAAGACCGAATTCTGCTCATTTGCAAGGGGTCGAGTTGAACATGTTCGGCGGAGTTTAGAGCCAAGCAAAAGACGGTGGCCGCGCTAACGAGATGGTGGGTTGCAAGTCCGCTAAGAGGCGGCACTTGGCGGCTCGTCCCTTGGATCAGCTATGAGTTCGTGAACCCAAATGTCGAATCGCCTTGCTTCGTCAAAGTCAGGCTCTTTGCACTATGTTTCAAGGGAGAAAAACTCGATATAGCTGTCCCTATTTCTAAGTTTCAGCCTTGGCAACGGCTCGGAGACAGGACGCCTTCAATATGCGCAAATGCCTCCGCTATTTCTTCCTTGAAGAGTCCGCAAGATTGCCCCCCCGTAACCAACCCGTCTGTCGGAAGCTTTCGAAGCATCTTTTGTAAAAAGTTGTCCCCGGACAAATTCTCACGTGCAGCTGTCTGCTTCAAAGTTGCCACCGGGTTCCAAAATTTTCGAGCGAACCTGCTGATCATGGGCCGTTAGATGCCTCCAGTATCGTCTTAGAACGCTTAAAGATCAGGAACCATGCTCGGACCGTTTCAAATCCGATGGCCGATCTGACGCAGAGAGCTCTATCAAAACGCAAAAGCAATATGTAGCCTCACTGATGCTGTCAATGCCTCCGCCCACGTTCGGGATGTACGTCTTATGGATACCCTCGTTGTCGACGGTCACCGCAGTGTAGCTGCCGCCGCCAGTGTTCATGGCGCGGGTGGACCGCTGGCTGATGTAATAGTCCAGCAGGCTGACCGCATCACCCTGCATCACAACGTGTGCGCTTGACAAGACGCTCCTTCTGTCACAAAATCTTTCGAGGAGTCCTCCGGGGTTCGTTATACCGATCTGGAAGCGGGTGAGAAACGGGCAATCTGCTGACGGAGAGGGGTTTTCGCGTCACATGGCAAGAAGAGAAGGCCAGTCACTCTGAGAAGGGGGTTCGTTTACAATCTTCCCACAATCTATAGCCTGAAAAGTGGTTGCAAAGCGTCATTCAAAATTCTGGATCTTTCCGTTATCGAGATGCATAAGAATTTCGGATCTCGCGCCTAGGACTGTGGACGTTTGCGATGGGACGCCTCGACTCCTGCACTCCTGGCACACTAAAAATGGGCGTAGCCTGCTGAATAGTTTTCTGTCAAGCGCGGATGTAGACCTTCAACCGGAATAGTCCAATTGCTAGTGGACTGTTGCTCAAGTTGAAAACTCGGGATGCCTTACTGAAGGGTCGGAGGAGAAAGCCGGAAATGGACCGGCAGTCGGAAGGCTTCCTACAAATGCTGTCGAGATACCGAGTCATACCACGCGCAAAAAGTTGAAGGTCTGTTTCAGCAACTCTCGAGGGGAATCCAAAATTCCTTGCAAACTTTGCTCGAAGACGAGGCCACGTCACCCCAAGCGCTTCCGAAGCGTCGGCCCGAATCAAAGGTCAAGGCCACCAGTCATGCTACTCTCTTTCTCGCTGGCAAAACAAACGGAAGGGAACGGGGACACTATAGCTCTGTATGCCATACTCTGTGCTCCAAATCCTGCGCTACCGTCATCTCCGAGAGCCGTTTTTCTCGCAGCTCCAGCGCAACGCTTGGGATGAATAGACAAAGCCGTCCGAAGACAATCTACAACATAAATCGGTCGGGAAGCTCACCCCGTTTGCCTGGGTAGCAGCAATGCTGCTCTGGACCCACTGGGGGATCCCGTTCTCTAAGTCGTCCCACGTGACCTGGGGTCCAATGATTGGGAGACCCAGGCCCTGGGCCCACCGGATGAAGTTCAGAATGAGGCCGTAGTCATAGATGTTGTCACCTGACTCGGTCGCAGGCCAACCACTGCACGGGAGAAAGAAAGATCGGATCTGAAAATGCTTCCACTATACAGGTAAAGAGAAGGACGACCTTCCGATTCAAGCTTGGAGTGTAGTCCATTTTGGATGGACAAGAACCAGGTTTGAGTCCGGGGTGGTCGAGCTTTCGGGCAGAAGGGCGTAGTATCAAGTGGATTTCGTATCCTCTTCGAAGCGTGATCATTGAAAGATAATTCCCACATTACTTAAGTACGATTTCTCAAGTCTCATTCATCTAATCGTGAATCAAGACTGGCCTCTCGATCGTGGAATCGAGACCCGCTAAGACTATGGTCTTAAAGATCCATGGCTCTCCAAACCTGCCCAGAGCACCTGTCCAGGTCGGCCATGACAGCAATCAACATGACGAGAAGGCAAAGATCACCGTTTCATTGACGGCATTAACTGCAAAATGAATAACTGAGGACTGCTCGAAGGTTTGTTCCATTTTGCATGAGACCAGATCGCTAAAGATCCACGAAAGAGACACTCAGGCTCTTTGTCATTAGGGGTCCTGGTTGCAACAGTTCTTCAGAAGACAAACCAGATGCAGAGCGCGAGAATCGAGGTGAAGGAAACCACTTACGCGTTGCCCTGGGACACGACAGAGGAGCGGAAAATGTTGGTCACGAAGTTGGCCTGGTAAGCATCGTACGTGACACCATAGTCCACGTCCTGCAGACCCCTGCATTTGGGGGGTAACCAGAGAAGTTAACCTTTGGGTTGAGCTGCTAACCAGACTAAATCTCTTCAATTGCCTGGCTCTGAAGGTGTCTTCTCGAGTACAGGTCAACTGGGAAGCGAAAACAAAGGGCAACGACGCCGGTTCTTAACGCTTTTCAGTAGAGAGGGTCTCCAAACATAACGTCAGGTAAAGCTTCGCGACAATTTGTCTTTCGCAAGGCGCCAGTGCTTGCAAACAGTCCTCCTAAGATCGCCCGAATTCCGTCCAAACTGCCAATAGCCGCCCGCTTGCGCACACGACGGAGACATTGCTGAAGAGGCCTTAGCAACAACTCCAAGAGTGATGCAGTGATTCGTTGTGCCAAGTGAAAAGCACTTCTGCTCACCAAGGGAACCCGGAGCGCACGGTGGTGAAGTCGACGGTGCCCCCGCTGACCGGTGCGCCGTTCCTCTGGAAGTTAATCTGGACGTTGGCCTTACGAAGCTGGAAAGCACAAAGACCCGATGAGAACCAGACGCAGATGTAGATACAAGCTGCTCCTACCCAATGGCGAACTTGCCCCACAGGCTACAACTGTATGAGCGACGTTCTAGCGACATTTCTATTGAACTCCATTGACTCAGCGATCCCTCGTCAAGAAAACGTCCAAGTTCGGAGATCAGTTGTCTCCTGGGAGCTTCCCGTCTCCTCAACGGACTCGGCCTTATGACGAACATGCCCAGGTGCTTCAAACTCTCTGCCGATACCCTCGTTAGCCTTCTTTCCACAGGCTACGGTAGGCAACTGCTGAAGTCAGATTATGGATGCGAGAAGCTCACAGCATCGATCTGGGCGTTCTGCTGGGCCCGCAGCGCGTTGGGGTCGACAGGGATGACGGCAACGCCACGGACGTGGATGTTTGCGCCGCGGTCCTCCCTGCAGGTACGTAAAAGCAGCTACGTGAGATGGTGAAGCATGTTCTTTTTTTGGTGATTAGGAAGGTCAAAGAGTGTAGCGGTCTCTATGGTGATTAGGAAGGTCATAGGGTAACAGGAAGTTCAGGATACTGCTCTAATCCTTAAACGAGTTAGTCTGACAAGGCAAACAACGACTTCCATGGAAGCGACCAAGGTCAAAACCTGCGGATCTTTGCAGCGGGCTCAGGAGAGAAGCGCGTTGACCAACCGAAACATACGTATTTACACTAATAGAAGGTTTTACGCAGCAGCGTCAGGTTGAGGATAAGGCTTTTGGGGAGCGGCTGGGCCTAACAACAGGGAATATATTAAGCTCAAATGGAGCACAGCTTTCTTTGACGGGTGTCGAATAATATTGGTGACAGATGTCAAGACAGATTAGTACCATTGAACACGATCACGTTTCTTTCCCCCCGTTTGCCCAGGAAAACATGTAGATAAAGCAAACTTCAATCCATTTTTTCAAGCCAAGTACCTCCAAACGTCCAGAAGGGTGAAGCACACTGATGACAACTCACGCTGAAATGCGGAGGAGGTCCGAGTTGGTTGGCGGTGTGAACGCCCCCTTGACGAGCGTCCAGCAGTCGTTCTGGATCTGTGCCACAGGCGCCATGCAGTAGGGGCCGCCCTCGAACGTGCCCTGGATCAGGACTGCGCGCCCGCGCACAATCACTCCGTAGTTCTTCTGGGAGGCGGCACCGGTCAGGCGGACCTGCAGGAAGCGTCTAGTGTCAAACCTGTGTTTCCACTTGACCTCTGACTTTTAACTTCAATCTTTGGCCACGGTACACTCTGCATGCTGGGATTCTTAAAACTGCATTCCGAGGTCTGTCTGGAATCAACCCTGAGCAGCAGCCCTTCCTTTGGATTTTTGCGTGGTCGGCGTCGATCTTTTCTAAAGAAAATGGTCGTAAAGCGAAGCCCAGGGCCTGGCCAGTAGGGTCAATCGTAGACTCCGCAATCCAGCATAACCCCTTAGGCTGCTGCTTATCGGTCTGCATTGCCCAGTCTTCTGTATTGGAGCGCAGTGGCAGACCTTCTGGTGATGGCAGAAACTTGAGGAGGCCACACAAGGGCTGAGGACAAGGCTACGGCCTTTAAAGACACAGTCTTAGCAGCTGCTCAGGGCAGAGAGAAGAATCCCAGGCTATACTTTTCGCCACAACTTGTTCTTGCCATGCTTCCTGCCAGGCACAACGCTCGGCGTGTTCCCACAAACAAAGTGTGGAAACAAACTTGTGTAGGGAAGGGAGTGGATTGCAGTATGGCACTTGCAGGCCTTCGTCGAACATTGCTTGGCCACCGCTACTGCCACCTTCTTTATCATGTCAAACGCTGAAGTGCATTGCACAAAGAACCACGAGGAGACTGATCAACTGATCCACTAATCGGGTGTGTTGCTTCCTCCCCCACTTCATTTTGCACGTTGAACAAGTTACAAAAGCGTGCCTGGATCTCAAAAGCCAGCCGTTGGGGCGATTGGAGCAAAATCTGCTTTACTTAGGCAGCCAGAAGAAGGAAGCAGGGGATAGCATTCCGGCCACTCACACGCACGCCACCAGTTCACGCCACTTTCTCTAAAGCATCTCCATTCATCTTCATTTTTGGCATATGCATACACAGGACTAGCCAAAAATCACCTAAAACGTTGTGGCATATGCAGAGCGGCCAACTTACCCACGCATAGAAGAGGTGACTCCATCCTGGCACGAGGTTGTCAACCTGGATTCCTACACCTGCATCCTCACTGCCTCCCCTGTTGTCAGCTGTTGCTGCTGCATAAGTGCTAGTGCCATCGCTTTGGATGACTAGGCCAGGATTAGGATCCTTGCAGAAGGGACAGAACCAGCCAGCAGGGACGCCGTTGTCAAAACCGTTGGCTACGATGTTTCCGGGGGGGGGGTACTCGGTGGAGGAGCCAGGGCACTGTCATTGAAACCACGGTGTCAAGTTCGGATGAATGCAGGGCTAAAGAAAGGTGACACTGTATGGATACACAATGTTAACGGTCATTACTGGCCAGGATGACAATGCAAAGAGCAATGGAAGCTTCTTCCTCAAAGCTGACACTATGATTGCTGCACAACAGGCCAGCAGATGTGTGCTGGGGATTTCTTGGTTGCTGATGTGCGCATTGCAGATAGGATATTTCTGAGGACAGTTTGCTGCTGCATACATCTGAAAGAAGCGCTGACTGAGTTTGCCACTTACCACATTGCCTGGAGGCGTGAGGGGGTCAAATGCTGCACAGAGAAGCGGGCTGTCATTGGTTCCTGGTCCAATTTGCTAAACATAGGTGATATTGTGTGGAACGCTGGGGCACCGATGTCTGCATTTCATTGGAGATATTTGAGGCCAAACCAATGCAGTCTCCATAACACTACGTCAAGCGGGGGTGTTCCAATTCTTCTTGGAGACCATTAAAGCCGGGTACATCCCAGCATCCGCACTGGCGCCACAATGGAGCTCAGTCACTGTCACTGGCCCTTTTCTGATTCAAAGCGACCAGCCAATCAAGAAGGCACATATGTCCAGAACAGAGTTGCAATGCATTACAAGTGGGCACCGGGGTGTGAAGCAGCAGCCACAGGAGCAATGCTGTGCCCAGCGGCATCAATCAGCTCTCCGCCCTCAAGATCTTAAGCATAGCTGACAGTCCTAGAGAACCCAACGGACATTGATGGTGTCAAGCTTCAGGAGGAAACGCCTCGCAGAATATTCGACACCTCAGAACGACGCATTGCAAGATCCAGCTGCATTGCAAAGTGACGCAGTACAGCATTGAAGAAACTTGTCACTGACTGGACTCGAAAAAGATTGTAGCACCAGGGCACTGACAACTTACATTGGCCAACAGCTACGGCAGCCAATGCTGACAGCGACAGGGCCAGCAAGCTGAAAGAGAGAGCGCCTTTCAGAGCCGCCATTTTCCTTTTCCAGTTTGGTGCGCCACTCCGCCGGCGCTGGTGAACCGGGATCCTTGAACCGTGTGCACTGTGCTCAGAGTCAAACAGTGTGAAGAGCTTGTGAGCGCCAGCCCCGCAGGCTGAGGCTTGAGCCCTTCCTCGATCCTGATTTTGGCAGACTGGTACCTACTGTACTGTACCAGTACGGTGGCCTGCATCAGCGCGGCATTGGTGCCAGTAGTACTGTCCGACTGGGCCGCACCGGGCACACTCGAGAGATTTTGCTCGACTGACTGAATCGCCCCGGGGCGCTTCCAAGAACTCCGGAACTGGCGCCGTACCGGCTTAAACGTCCGACCCGGACTCGAGCGGAGAGCGATATGCTCCCGGGAGACGGGTGGGGTAGGTAACGGAAGGTGGTTACGGAAACTAGGGTTTGGGTGCGAGGCGCCTACCTACTTTATAGCGGTTAGGGTTTTTTGTTTGTGTGCCCGGGTAGCCTGAAAGTTACATGGGTAAGTCACACAATAGGTACCGCCAAGGCTCGCGAGCCTAGTACTGCCCGGGCCTACCATACTTGGGCCCTGGGGCGATCTCCAAGTCACGACAAAATCAGGTACCTGGTAAAGGTCCGGTACAACGTACAGGCATCTTACTTATTTTGGTGTACTTTCCCGCCAATGTCCGGCTGCCATCTGGCAAGCATTGGAAGGATCGGACAAAGTTGCGAGTCACGACTTACTATACCGGAGCGTGCTCGCGCGTTCCTTGAACCCCCTTCGAACAGACCATTGCCGTTTCGAAGAAGAATGCAGGCCTCTTTCACCTTTGAACCTCGAACAGGGAGGAAGGCGACCGGTCACCATGGTGAGTCGTTTCTCATGGGCTCCTGCCCTTGGTTCGGTCTCCGACTGGCCTCAGGAACGAGAATAGGCAGTCTTCATCTGAGAGCGAAAGGATGTAGAGAGATGCATTGAGGCGGGCAGTCGGATTCCCAAGGTTGGCGGCAGGAGGTCGATAGGGTTGGTAACCTGCCGTGTAGAGGCTTCTTTGGTACTAATGACCTTCCATTGCCATACAAATTGCCCTTTGACTCATACAAATCTGCCTAAACATTGCTCAAACGGTTCTCGATGTGAGAGTCAGACGGTAATGGTCCGTTTGCCAGTGCTGGCAGGCAGCTATGCAGCCTTCTTTGGTTGCCCTTCCACGAAAATGTCTGGACAGCGGTCGGAATTATAGCTGGTGCTGCCATGAAATGATCCGGGTCCATCTTTTATAGCCTGAGTTCCCAGCAGAAAGGCGCCGTTCCGTGCTGTCAGAGTCATTGGTTTTAACGTTTTTTCACCGATTGCAGTCGGGCAAGGCCAAGGCTAAGGCTCCCAAGGAGGAGACCGTGACCCTGGGACCCACTGTCAGGGAGGGGGAGCATGTCTTCGGGGTTGCGCACATCTTTGCGTCCTTCAATGACACCTTTGTGGTGAGTACCTCTGAGCTTCGTTCTTGGTGTCCAAGTAAGCTATTGTTGGCCGACAATGACAACAAAATATTCGAATTGTGCCTGAATCCATAGTGGTCCCTCTGATGTATTGGTGCGCCTTTCTCATGCCATGTTTATGACTTCTGGTAATGGTCGCCATCCAATCGTCGTTTTGGCACTCCAATGGCTCACCGGCAGCTATGCTTTGGGAAGCCAAATGGAAGTGCCTCTCGCATACTACCACCAGTCACATGCTTGGTAGATTAGTAACTTCCTAGGTTAGTCTCCTCGGGCTCCTCTTTAAAGTAATTCCAGTGTTCGCAGTTGCTTTGTTTGTGCTGTGCAGTCGTACGATTCTGTCTTGATCTTCTACCGAGCTGTGAAGCAGAGTACGCAAATCAATGTGACAATTGCAAGTTTTTTGTCTTGGATCAGCTTGCCAAGTTGTGAACGAATTTAAGCAAAAAACTGTCAAAAAAGGTTAGAGAAGCAGCAGAATTAATCAAAGCAGCTGCTGCCAACAACCACAGTCTCCAAGGGTTTGAAGTCTGTTTCTGATCATCTTAAGTTCTCCAACTGCAGCACGTGACTGATCTGTCTGGCAAGGAAACCATCACCCGTATCACCGGTGAGCAGAGCTTCCTTGCTGAAACAATTTGCAAATATCAACGACTAGCAAGGTGATTCTGCAGCTCTTTACGGCATCAGTTCTTAGGCCCTAGTGGGAAGCTGAACGGAATATTTGCATAGGAGGCGCCTCCGTTATACTCCACGAAGTGCTCCATAGTGGTACCATTTTCTCCCCTGTGCTCAACCGCGTGCCGTATATGTATCAGGTTCGATTGCGCACCAGTTTTGAAGTCCGAAGGCAGGCACTATTTGGAGACCTTGAGCCACAGATTGCTTCGGAAGCAATCTTGCCCAGCAGCTATAGAAGGCGGCTGAAACAGGGGCGTTGTTTGAAGTTGCATTTGACGTCTGACTTACTCAGCTAATGTCCTTGGAATTGCAGGAGGGATGAAGGTGAAGGCGGACCGTGACGAGTCGTCCCCTTACGCAGCTATGCTTGCGGCCCAGGATGCGGCAGCGAGGTGCAAGGTACGTCCTGTTCTGGATGTGGCCGGAGGAGCTGTGTGGGTCGGCGCCAGATTGCTTTACTTGTATCGAGGGTCTGGGAACTACTTTGAGCTGCAAGTGTCATGAGAAACTCAGGTTGGGCGAGAGAGCTTGGAGAGCGACGTAAACGGATTGACAAGCTGAAACCGGTTTTGGCGGGCGCTGTCAGCCTGCCTGAGAGCTTGGTGTCTTGGGCAAAACGTGCGCTCAGACGAGCAGGACCTCGGCCAGTCTGTTCTTCAATCCCAGCACTCGTTGCGCTCCATTGGGACGCGTCTATTTGACGCGCTTTCACAGAATTTTTGCGGGTGACTGAGTGCTATCTTGTTGTAAGGACCGGGAACGCCTACACAGTTCTGTTATGAACATTGATTGATTTGTGTTCAGGAGCTCGGTATCACTGCCCTCCACATCAAGCTGCGCGCCACTGGCGGCAACAAGACCAAGACGCCCGGCCCTGGGGCCCAGTCTGCTCTTCGTGCCCTGGCCCGCTCCGGCATGAAGATTGGCAGGATTGGTGAGCTGGCCGGCCCTTCTCGCCTTTTGCATCTTGTCTGCTTCTTCTTTCTGATTTAGTTTGGCTTTGTAGTTGGATATTGGCGGAGAAGCAACCAGCCAATGTTTTTATCTGGTGCAAATCTGTGAGATGCGTGGGAACCTTTGGGTGGGTTGCTTGGCATTCTTCATGGGTCCTCGGTGTCTCTGAACTTGGACAAAGTTTCGAATCAATAAAGTTGGAAGTTGGCCTGTTGACGCACACATCAGACCAAGCTTGCTCGTCTTCCTTACACGCATCTTGTTTCGTCCTCCAGAGGACGTTACTCCCATCCCCACCGACAGCACAAGAAGAAAGGGTGGACGCCGTGGACGTCGTTTGTAGTTAGCCTACGCCACTGCCTTGGCAACCGTGGGCGGAAGCTCGGAAGAACAGCTTTGGGGTTGTGCTTTCAGCTTTTGGCTATCATCGTCCTTTTGTAACATCAGTGCTTACTCACCTGTTTGACATTTTGTTTCACACACGCAAATGCTTGAGGAGACGTCTTCCATTTTTCATGGACTCAAGATTGCGCATCGTTGTTTGAGAGGCTAGCATGTCGCCCGGCGATTGTGGCTCTGCTACCCTCCACCGACTTATATGAACGAAGCATGCTAGACTTGCAGTTAGTACTATAGTAGTATCAGGATGAACTTGCGCCGAATGCCACAGTTGATATATGGCTTGCATGTTCAAAGTCAAGTTGTACGTGCGCATGTTGCAGCTTGACTACACACCTATCGTTAGATGTATGCAGTAGTGACGGTTTAACTACGTATATTTCAATTGATTGGTTCATTTAGATGACTAGATGGCTGCGCAGCATCCATGCAGTGGACTCCGTATGACAAAGACTTATGTGTTTAAAAGTACGCTATACGGAAGGCCGCCAGCATGTAGTACACTGAAATAAGCATTATCACTGCAAAGGCAAGGCAACAACATGACATACTTCTCGTACATGAAGAACTGCATGGTTTTAGTCTCCCTTCTTGGAATCACAGGAGAGCCGGCCAACGAACGACAAAGTACCCAAGCCAGGGTGTCATATGTAACGCGATGAATGACAGTAGTCTCCCAGCCGAAAAGTCACGATCTGTAACGAGCGGACATAAGGAGACTTGCAAGGCAGCTTGTTGAAGTCCCCGTTCCTGTCAATCAAGGTCAGAAATACTGGCTTCCTGTAGATACTTCCTCAAGATCGAGTCGCCCACCGTCTCTACCTTCTTCGAGGCCTGCAAAGAGACCGCGCTCGGAGCCGTACTGGGCCGGCTTAAAAGCTGTTCGTAGTGGTCGAACGGACCGGGCTCCTGAGCCACAGAGTCCGCAGGCCCCGACTCAGCTTGCCCGTCTGGACTGGTCCTCCTAGCTCCGATTAAGTCTGAAAAGTCGAGAGGCGTCAGTGGGCTTCCGTTGGGCCTGTCAATCCCCCGCTCGGGCCCCACAGCAAAAACCGCCGGATCACTCATTGCAGTGGCTAGTGGGGCGCCGTCGTCGGACACCCCAGTCGCAAAGATGGGTTTCCAACCAGGGGGGTACTCCATCTTCCGCAGCCCCCTCTCACTCAGCACCGCGTCCTCCATAGGCATGCATGCCTCGGCAGAATCTATTCCAGGGCGGGCATCGCTCTGGTTTCCCCACCCTCCGCTCGAACCGGCCGCCGGCTGGGGTTCTGTCGGGCTTGCATGGGCCCCACTTCCCTCCCCCCGACTCGATAGGTGCTTCTGCATTCGCGCCATCTCTTCGACCATTTTCTCGTACTTTCTCTGTAGCTCCTCGAACTCTTTCGCACCCCCGCTGCCGCCCGCCGCGATCCCTCCCCCCTGCGCTTCCCCCGTGCCCAACAAGGACCCATGCTGCGCCCGCAGCCGCAACTTGACATCCGCCACCGTATCAGTGTCCTTGAACGCGACCTCGACTTTGTCAATCTCCTTTCCGTCCCGGACGACGACTAGCCTGAGAAGATTTCCCGCCGCGATCTGCTTCTTCGTAACCATCCGGAGCTTCAGCATCGAGTGCAGGGTTTGCTCTTTCGTGACTCCGCAGTCCTTTAGCATCCGATGGTCGTCTAGATTCTTTCCCCGGAACTTGATTTGCTGATCTGCCGCGCGCGTCCCATGCGCGTCCTGGATGCGCTCCTTCACGAAGCCCACCCGATCGCAGCCGCGCACCTGGTTACAATGTTTGCGCTGAGTTGGATGGATATTAGCGAGAAATGGAACAAGCTTAGGTACTACTTCGCTGATTTGGGAGCCCTTCCGGTCGACAAGGTATGCTTTTTGCCAATTTTTCGAGTTGCAAGAGCTCATTGCAACGCAAAGAAGGTCAGAGCGGGTTTGTGGAGATGAAAGAAGCTTGGCAGTAGAAAGGGACACTGTATGAGATTGGAAGCACTTCTTCAAGGCGCCCACACAGTCTCAGCTGTGCACGTAGCAGTGCTCAGTGATTGGGCGGCTGAGTTGATTAAAGAATACCCAGATTCAAGGGTGTTTTCAGGTGCCTGAGCCAATGCTTTCGTT
Source organism: Klebsormidium nitens (assembly GCA_000708835.1). Lineage (NCBI taxonomy): Eukaryota > Viridiplantae > Streptophyta > Klebsormidiophyceae > Klebsormidiales > Klebsormidiaceae > Klebsormidium > Klebsormidium nitens. The sequence continues at coordinate 79,188 of DF237043.1, forward strand.
CAAGCTGTCACCTAGCAGGGAGATTTGGAGCAAGGTTTAAAGGCTAAGAAAGATGGTTGTCAGGTGCTGAAGATCACTCAAGAATGAGGTTCGTGCCCAAACGGGATTTGCGTCAGTATTATTTCGCGCACTGAAGCATTTGCAGCCACGCACATGGCAGCAGAGTCAGCGAAAATGAGCTCAGGTCTAACGAGATACGCACATTGCTTAAATGGCTGTGAAATTGTAGTCGGTTTCTGACGAAACAGTTGGTCGCAGCCCCGAAAAGGCAAAGGGGTTTAGTAGATTGAAGATGCGGTGAGCCGGACAGTTTTGAAAGTTTGCCACCTAAAAAGGCAAAAGCTGGGTCAAACCGATGTGATTTGAGTTTGGGAGAGTACAAGCATGACATGTTTGAAGAGATCTGTAGAAAGTAGGAATACACTGAACTGGATCCAAAAGACTCCATCGTTGTCCAGGGCATCAAAGGTAAGATCTCATCAAGTGGTTCTCAACGGGGCTTTGAGACTTCGGCAGGAACCATTACTTTGATCATTAACTGTGTCGATGAGTTTAAGCCCAACTTTCGAACATTCAGGACGGACATTCAAAGCAGTCAGCTTCTGCTCACAACCTCTAGAAAATGCATCCAGAACTTTCTGATTGGGACCCCCCTTGCTAAATCGATCTTGACATACACAAAGCAATTGCCTTCAAGACTAGTGTAAAAGCTGGTCCAGAAATCGTTTTGAGGGAATTGACTGAACTTACTTGCAGCTCCATGCGAGTGCCATCCAGCAGCGATACGAAGATCTTGTACGGCTTCGCTTCAACACCACCCTTTTCCGACAGCTTCGGTTCGAGTACGACTATGCTGTTCTGGACTAGCCCGCACTCCTCTACAGTGGCCCGGTCGTCGTACAGTTCCCGCCACCCGAACATCAGCTTTTGGGATGCGGAAGGCACCCCCAGCACTTTCTCTACCCTTGCTTTAAGATCGCGGATAGTATCTGTCGGCTTCACAAAGGGTACCACAAGCTGCTTCGTCTTGCCCCCATAAGAGATGAATATCCGGCCCCCTCGATCTTGGGGAAGGGGGGAGGGGAGGATTGTGAGATGGACGGTGTGTTGGTTCAGAATCTGAACGGGCGCCCCACTTGAAAGGTCGACGAGTTCGTCGGTCTCTTGGAAGATGGTGAGCGACTCGGCATCAAGGTGGAACCTGGGAGAAGATACCCAGAAGAGGGTCAGAATGCACAGTGTGGAGGAGGATGTGAACTCTGTTCAGCGACTGGCTGCCAGGATTGACAGCTGCGTCTGCGAGTTCTGAATGAGCAGCAGTTGCCTGGCCGATCGCAACATGGTGACAAGATGCAGATCTGCAGACAATTTTCAAAAAGCATGTGAAGAGGAAGCGAAATGTCACTGAAAGTGGATCAGCAAGCCCGGCAAAGTTGTTCGCAAGCAGCGAACGTGATGGCTTTGGCTGCAATTTTTGCACACACAGAGCTAACTCTGAGAATGCTACATTCGATGCCTCATGATTGCATTCAATCCTCATGAATCCAGTGCTTGACACAAGAATCCCCCCCATTTGCAAGCTTTCACAGACTCTGGTTCGCAAAGAGATATTCACCACAGGACGTTGGACACATTGCATGTAACCATCAGATGCTGTATGCTCAGGTGGCCTTTTGCTTCCCCTCCGATCCTTTGATATGTTCTGCCTGTTGTGCTCCCCAGCATGCAGCCCTTTTGTCAACCAGCCATATTACATTCGGAAAGCAGAAGTAACCGCAAAGCACCTAGCACCCGAGAACTCACCACTTCCCCCGTGTTATGTCGTGCTTCACAAATTCCATCACATGGTCGTCATTGAGCTCCTCGAACCGGGGCGCCTGCAGCCTTTGAATGGCTGCTGGGATATCTAAGCACTCTGTGACGTGCTCACTAAGGCCCTCACAGGCAGGGCTGTTAGCAGGAACATTGGAGAGCAGGATGGAGACTGCAGATGATCCAACTGAGAGGCCCGGGCCACTCCACGGCCACCGGGAATTGGCAGACACTTGCAGGTCCACCATGACGGAAGCCATCTGTCAATTACGATATTAGCTGAGAGGTAATCAAACCGGTCGAATTTAACCTTCCTTGAAGCTGCCCCAATGTCTGTTCAGAAACTAAAATTACACTGCCGTCTCTGGTCCTCAGATCAACCTGCTGCCATTATCTCAAATCCTACTTCAGCTATTTTAATTCTGCTTTCTTTACACCAACCTGCTTATGAAGGCCAGCAGAAACTGCTTATGACGCCAAGATTGCAAGCATAATCAGGGGCTGCCGATTGAACAATGGCAGCACTTGGAGGAAAGCTCAGAGTTGTTGAATAGCAGCTGGCGACAAATTGCTGCGACAGTGCAACACTTTGCAGATGTGGAACGCCTTAATGTGTTCAAACAATTCCTCACTCCCTGGAGCATGAAAATGCTCTGGGCCGCATCTAAAACACGGGGAATTTGCTGCCCCTGCGGACCTTGGAAGTGAAAGTACCCCTACAATCCGGACGGAGCGCTAGCGAAGAAAGGGATGAACCCTATGCACGTCTCAAGCCAAAAAAGATTGAAAGAGCCTTCGTTCCTACGCAATCTAAGGAACCAGCCGCTTTGAACACGAGATTGTAAGGGCCTGCATATGTTACTCTTGGTAGACTTCCCTCGTGAGGCTGCGGCACATTCAAACCGGCTTGAGAAGGCAGCAGAAGCCCGAGTGCAGAAGGGAAGTTGCAACGGCCTGCACTTTCTCCAGTGTAAAAGCAGCACACAGGTGTCTACAATTTACAAATACCGGTAGATCATGGTCCTGCTCATGCAACCGCGCGAAATCTTCGAAGGTGCGCGGCAGGTTCCGGGTCTTCAGCGCAATCCAACGGCTCAGAAGCCCTTGAGGGCCTCGGCCTGTCATCCGGCGGCGGAGCTTGCACATTGCCTGCACGGTAAAGGATGGTAACGCTTCAGTCCGCTTCCCGCCAAATTTGTCCAAAGGGAACACCGCAAACTTCAAAGCTGAGCAAAGTCAAAGAGAGAAGCACAAGAGAAGCTGCTCTTATCTACCTACTGCCACTGGTGTAGATCTGTTGTCCTTTGCAAGCGGTGAAGGCCATTTTAAGGAGTTTTTGCTTGCTGGGTCACTGTAGTCCAGGATTTCAAAGGGAAAGGGATATTTTTATCTGAAGACAAGGAAGCTGCGGATGTCCTATAGGATCCATAGTGGCTGCGCATGCATCAATTCTCCCCCAAACATTAGGGGGGTCTACAGCTGCAAATGTCCTGGAGCAGCATCTGCTCAGTGCTGCATGGTTTGACCTGGTAATTCTTAACAGAGAGTAATCCGGTACACCTGGTTTTTCCACACCATCTCTCACAGATCACTACTTGTAATTGAAAGCGGGCGGCGACAAGGATAGAGGCCCAAGATGGCTTCAAAAGCAGAACGCGATGCAATCAAGGTAAGTCTTTGAGTAATCTATTATGTTCCCAAAAGCGAATTCAGAAGCTTTCCTTATGGCCAAGGAGACAATCGATAGAGCCTGATTGTTCAATGCAAGCACTGGATGCAGCTCATTGGGAATCACAATGCTAGGAAGGTTCCATCGGTGGCAGTTCCTGATTTCAACTTCTCGCTAACATTTTTTGCCCTGAGGTTTTTGTCAAAGTGTTTAGAGTATACGTCATGACAGTCATAAAGGCAAGCTCGTTGGAGCAGGAGCTCTCTTGCAGACTTCCAGAATCAAGGTAGCCTATAGATGAAGAACCCGTCGCTGTTCAACCTGCAGGTTGCAAAAGTGCTGATGGTGGGAGCAGGGGGCATAGGGTGCGAGCTGCTGAAAACTCTGGTCATGTCAGGATTCCAAGATATCGAGCTGGTAAGTTCGCTTTACCACTGGGTGCTTGATCCCTCTGCCAGCTCGCTTGAATATTTTGTCACGATCACCAGGTCCCGGCACATCTCTCAGATTGATGAACATTGCGGGAAGTTTGCAGCGCTGTCAGCAGAAGTCCTGTAATGTTCTGAAGAGAGCCTTCAAACGCCTTGAGGGCTGGTGTCAGGAAGGCACACAATGTTTTTGACATAGTGGGCGTTTTCTGCAGATCGATATGGACACAATTGAGGTTAGCAACCTGAACAGGCAGTTCCTGTTTCGGAAGAAGCACGTGGGCCAATCAAAAGCGCAGGTAATATTTCCTTCGCCCCCTCAACGACCCTCTAGTCAGTCTCTTGAGTTGCTTTCCGCACAAAATGCGGGGGCACATTGACCCTGTGAGACTCTGTGGAACTTGACTGGTCAGGCAGAGTTGGAAACTGAGGTAGGGGCTGCTGATTCGAATTCAAAGACATCTGTCCAGCTCCTGAGAGGCTCAACGCATTTGGAGAGAGCTCTCATTACTGCACTTGATTTCTTTGAATTGGACTCGTTCGGGGAGTCTTTCTCCTTGCTCTTGATGTATGCACTTAGAACCGCACTCATTCTCAACTCTTTTGGAGAGCCTTTCCCCTTGCTCTTGATATCATGCCATTGTCCAAGTTGCTAAAGTGTGATGGCTTCTCCAGGTGGCGCGAGAAGCAGTCCTGAAGTTCCGCCCTGATGCAAAGATTGTGGCGCACCATGCAAATGTCAAGGACCCCCAGTTCGACATCGACTTCATCAAGCGCTTCACTGTGAGCCAATCTATCTTCTGCCTTCATCGCTCGTGAGGATTTTGATGCACCCTTCTTCTGTTTGTTTAATCACAGGCATCATGCCTGACTCTCTGCTGGCGCCAGGAAGAGGGTTTTGTTGGTTAAGAAGAAGTGCCAAGCCGGCTTCCGAATCTGCCAGTCCAGAGGCTTCGCAATGCAGAATCGAAGTGCCACGCACATATTACAATTGTCTGTATATACGCTCAAGTATGCTGGACACTTGTTCCATGGTGGCAATTGTAAGTCCTGAAATAATTGGCCAACTGCAGAGAGGACATCTAAGATTGGACGAGGCAGGGCTGACTAAAGCCCCAAACGAAGTCCTTCCTGGCACATACTAAGCATCTCTTTCTGGCAAGCTTCAATGGGGGTCAGCTGATGTCATCTTCGTCTTTGAGAAGCTGACCCCCTGAGTCTATTATGCGTCTGCTATTTGACCAACACTGCCGTCTTTTGAGTACTCCAACGTACAGCAAACTGTATGATAAACGATCTCCAGCCTCTTTCTCTCATTGCCAAACTCAAGTTTGCGAACTGATACCTCAGGTTCTGACTGATCATGCAGTGACGGGTCAGCTACACGATACGATCTTGTTTCATCGGACGCCGTTTTTGCAGGTCGTTTTGAACGGGCTGGACAACGTCGAGGCGCGGCGCCATGTGAATAGGCTCTGCCTGGCAGCAGGGGTGCCTCTTGTTGAGAGCGGCACCACTGGTTACGTTGGCCAGGCGGACGTTCACATCAAGGGCCGGTTCACCTGCTTCGAGTGCTACCCCCCGCCCCCTCCCAAGTCCTTCCCAACTTGCACCATCACAAACACTCCTAGTCAGGTGAGTCAGCACTAGAGACATCCGGATCTCGCAGCATGTTTTAACGGGCCTGTTTTCTGTCAGGCCTATTCTGGGCTTTTGGAGCTGGAGTTGCACAACTAGGACTTGAAAACATGTGTGTGATGCGAACTTTTCAATGGATCGACTCGGAAAATTCAGTGAAGTGCCTTCATCCGTTCAAGTAAAGAGCCCGTGGTAGTCAACACTGCTACTCATGAGGTGTTTCTATACTCGCCAAATCGCCAAATTGCTAAAGCACGCACCCTTTCGCGAGTCACTCCGTTTCCCCAGCTGCCAACTTTCCAACCCGAAGTCTCTGAATAGCTTTGGGGATCACTGAACTATTCGTCCCCTCTCAATCAGCCGGTGCATTGCATCGTGTGGGCTAAGGAGCTGCCGTTCGCGAAGTTATTCGGGGAGGCCGGGTTAGCCAACGATTTGGACATGCGCTCCGACGACCAGGCAGAGGAGCCGTTAGAAGAGGACACCAACTGGCACCGTGTCAAAGAGAACGAGACGCCGACGGCATACGCATGCAGGGTGAGTTGCTGAGGTTGATGAGATCGTCGAAAAGCAACTCTGGGTTGGTAGTCTGCGGAAGTAAATCTAATTCACGAACATTGGACTTGCGACTGCCAGTAATGTCCCCCTGTGAACCACGTTGTTCGCAATAGTGCGTTCACAGGGGTGTGAGCGTACGAATGCATCTCGAAAGGCGGTCTAGGGCGCAAGGCCGATACTGTGCAACCTCCAGGCATTATCCCCTTAAGCGGTCTTCTTGGTATCATCAGCCGGACAGGAAATGTACGGGAGTAGATGGAATCGGAGAGAAATTTTCAGTCGATCCGGCAGCATGATGCCACGCGCTCTCACAACCAACGTGCGAAGCACCGCAAAGACTCCATCCAAAGCTCCCCGTTTGGATGAAGAAGCGGACGTTTGGTTCCAAAACCTTGATCAGGTTTCATGCGGGCCGCAATTGCAGGTGTTCGACAAAGTGTTTGGCCACAACGTTGCCAAGACCCTGGAGATGGACGACTTGTGGAAGAACCGGCAGCGACCAAAACCCCTGTACATAGACGAGGCAAGTTTTCTCAACCTATTCTACCGTTAGTTGGTTTGACAGTTTTGGCTCTTCAAAGGCGTCTCATTTGCCTCTCCAAAATCCTATCGTGGGTAACCAGAGAATGACCTTCGTCGGACTTCCGCTTTCGCGCGCCAGCATTACTAATTCGCTAGGCAGCGGTCAGAAAGGATTCCACGCAGAAGGAAAGCCTTCCAGCCTCACTTTCAACGGAGGTCAGAACGACTGCCCGTTTCTGAGATTCTCTGCTGATCTTGCCTTTGCTGACGCTTGAAAAGGTCCCAATCAGAAAAGTTCACAATCACAGGGGTGTTGGAAAATATCAGCGCAGGATCCAAGTTGGATATGCCCCAAATAGAGGGAGAAGTGCGAGTCAACGCAACATGGGCTGCACCTCATTCTGTCGCTACGCTCCGCAGGTTCTGCCCGAGACGTCCGAGCCGCCCGCGAAACGGCCGCGCACAGAGGGTGCAAACGCCGGCGACGAGGAGAGAAGCGTGTCTGCCGCGAGCAATCTGGGGTTGCGGGATACCAACCAGGTGACGACAGCGGTTACTTCACATTCGGTTCAGTCATTGAGATCATCACCTCCTGATTATTTCCCTCAAAAAGAGAGAAAGCGAGGACAAGAATACCGGCTGTATGGTGCCGGATTTCCATTTCCGATTGTAATCGTACAAAGAGTGCTTAGGTTTCAGCGTCGAGCTTTGCGAGTCTTCTCTCCCCGCCGCTGCTTTCATGGAGCGCGAAGCTGAACCGCATTTTGGTTCTCAGCGTGCCAACCGTTCTCCTTGGTTGCATGCTGATTAGTGTGAGAGGTTGGGTTTTGGACTGTTGCAAGACGTAAGAGAATCTTGAAAGTGAGGATACGGCCGGATGCCTTAACTGCACACCGTCTCGACGGTCTGTTTCAGCAAGCTTCGATGAGGGCAGACTGTATGAATAACGGATCATACGGGTAAAATGGAGGCGATAATCATGGAAACTTGTTCTTCTCCGTTCCATTCGTTGGAAAAGTCAGCGGTGTTGAAGAGATGGCAACGGGTCTCACGGCGCTGGTTGGAAACGCGAGCAGGTGTGGAGCCTGCAAGAGAATGCGCGCGTGTTCCTCGAGTCCGTGCGGCTGTTCTTGGAGGAGCGGGCGTCCGAGATCGGAAGCCTGCGCTTCGACAAGGACGATACCCTCGCCGTCGAGTTTGTGACGTCAGCTTCCAACCTGCGGGACATCTCGTTTGGAATCCAAACGCAGGTGCGGAATACGGACGGGGTTCCCTTTCTTTTCGCTCTCGTTGCTCGGACGCGTTCATCCTTCCTATTGAGTGCGTACCAGGCTAGAGGTGGCTCCTTCTCCAAACAGCTTCTCGCTTTCAAGAACGGGTTAAACAAACTTGCGGTCTCTTTCTTGATCCTACCTACTCGATCCTCAGACTTTATTGGGGGCTTATCTACTGGTTCCCTGCTTCGTTTAAAACACTGTGCTGTGTTTCTTTTCTTCCAGCGCCTCGTCAATCGGTTCTCCGATTTCGACGTTAGGACTGCCTTATCCCGCATCTGACACCACGTGGTCAAGTCGCTTATTCATTCTTGAGGACCTCCACATGTAGAGCCTTTTTGCGGCCAAGGGCATCGCGAGAAACTGACTCTGGTTTCTGTTGCCCCGCTCCACACCCCCCCAATTACCTCCCCCTCTTCCATTTGAAGTTCCTCCTTTCCAACCGCGCTACCGCATGTGTTCCTCATAGAAAATCTCATTTTCAGGGTCACTTGATCTTGCGAACCTCCTCATGCAGAGCCTTTTGGGTAGTATGATAAGATAATTTGTTTCAGAATGTCACTCATGCTTGAGAAGCTCCACATGCAGAGCCTTTTTGCGGCCAAGGGCATCGCGGGCAACATCGTGCACGCCATTGCCACCACAAACGCGATCGTTGCGGGGATGATCGTTATCGAGGCAACCAAGATCGTCACGGGCCAGATGGACAAACTCAAGTAAGGCGAACGCCACCAGCATCTTTATGACCGAAGAAATTTCTTTGATCGATTGGCTTTAACCGGGAAAGATCGGCCGATGGGTTTCTGCGGTCACTTTAGTTGAGCCCAGGCGCAATTCCTTTACTGCAGCTTTTTCGATCGGTTTAAATCTCCCCATACGTTACCTCGTATCGAGAAGACCTTGGGGTTTACCGCCTCCTCTCTGCCTTCTCGCAAACCACTGAAAAAGGCAAGTTTGAACAACCCAAATCATTTACGCGAGCTGATTTTCACATTGACTGCTTCCTTCCGAACCCACTGATGTGAGAAAGTTTGTTATGGCGAAATGGCCACGTGTTCATCTCACTTTGCTCACAAGAAGCAGACCTCACTGGCATAGACAGTTTTCAAAAGCGTGCCACCAGTTCGTTTGATCTTGCTTCGTCTTTGCAGAGCGTCAATTGTTGACTACGACAGTCCTGAGAAGGCTTTACAAACGTATTCACACCTCGCTTGCTTCCTGCAGGACCCACTGGTGTGAACAGTTCCTTCGGCGGAAGATGCTGTTGTGGAGCATCGACCCGAACCCCCCCAACCCCAAGTGCTACGTCTGCTCGGACACTCCGCTTTTTCTGGAGGTCGACACCAACAAGGCGACCCTGGGGGAGGTGCTGCAGAAGGTACGGTCGCCCTTTCTGACCTTATGTTGGATTCCTTCTGACTCTGATTTCATGGTTATCCATGTTCAACTTTCACGACAAGCTTTCCTCCATCCTTTTGACTTACCGACGGTTTGTAAATTCTTGGGTGTTGACAGCGTCGCACAGGCGATTTGACATATTTGAGTCGCTTCGAGACAAAGCCTTACGAGTGCGCAGCGCCGATTGGACCATGAGTCTACACGCAGAAAACCTAGTCTGATGTTTCCGAATAACTGTAGACTTCTGCTTCGACTGCTTGCCGGATCTAAGCAACCGCCCAACCATTGTGAGATCCACCCTTGGATCCTCCCCACACCTTACGCACAATCCTGCGGTAACGTGCTCAAATTACAACCTATTTGTGGTTTGTCGCACAAGTCGATGCTGATTCCGCCGACACACGGATGCTTTTCTTGCACTAACCCGCTGTCAACCCGAGAAAAACACGAGTATCCATCGCTTATCCATCGATCCACACAATCGCAGGCTCCAAGAAGAAACTAGAAACCTACCATCCGCCTCTTCAGTCTCCTACAAACCCGCTGCTAATCCGCCCATAATACCATTCAGATCACGGCATCGACCTCACTGCAGATTATGAGTGAAGAGAAGCTGGCCGTTGTGTCGCTTACGGTGGGGACTGTGCAGTCGCTCCTTGACTGTCCCACAAACCCGCTTTGGATCCGCATGTACGCGTCTAACGTTATTCACAACATTGCCGAACTTGCAGATTGTGAAAGAGAAGCTGGCCGTTGTGTCGCCCATGGTGGGGACAGTCTCCGCCTAAGTGTTGCACAAACCGCAGTTAATCCGCCCGTAGTCATGTCGAACCCTTGTCACAACATTGCCGTACGTGCAGATTGTCAAGAAGAAGCTGGCCGCGTGTCGCAATCATTTGCTACTCAAAGCGTCCCACAAACCCGCTGTTAGTCCGCCCGTAGTACATGTCTAAGCTTAGTTAAAAGATCGCCGAATGTGCAGATTGTGAAGAAGAAGCTGGCGGTTGTGTCGCCTATGGTCCTCTTCGGCAACTCAATCCTTTATGAGACGGGGGACGACCTCGATGAGGACGAGCAGCGAAGCTACGCGGCAAACGCGGCCAAGGTGCGTCACAAATGGTCGCAGGTTTGCAGATATTCCCCCATGAATCGGGTCGGCTCTAAGATTATCGAGCTGCTTTGAAAGGAGGAGCGAAATCAGTGGCAAACGTGGCAGAGGTGCGTTACACTTTGTCACAAATAGGACGAGGCCTTTCCCACGAAGGCGGACACGTTCGGCTCAAAATGCTTGAATGTGCTTCTGGTACGAGCGGCAGGCTCGGCAAAGGTGCGTCGCACTCGGTCACGGAGATGGAACGGCTGTTCTTGTTTCGTGATCCAAAGCCCCTCTGCCCGGGCATAATTGAATGCACATGTAAGGTGAGTCCTGAAAAAGGGTTCATTCAGAGGTTCTGATCGGAGCTTTTTGACAGAATGAGCAACTTTGCCCGCCGCGTCTGGCTACTCATGGGTGAAATCCTGGAGAAAAAGAAGGAGCAATCCTACTCTGACAGGGGCCCTCCTTCACACTTTCATGAACCCCGCCAGTCGGGGACCAGTTTCCTCTTCCTTTGCACCACTCTGGTTGAGAGTTTGTTGGAACAGGCTGGCTGCTTTTTATGTAGAGTCTGCAAAGGGGTGGTCATAGCAGCGGCTTTGATTCCATAGGCCAAGCGTTTTGCTTTCAGAGCGGGAGCAAGAAGAATCAGTGAATTGGGACCGAGGCCGGGAATCCTGTTGGAAGTGATGACGTGGCGGGGTCTGGATTTAACGGGGCAGTCGCAATTCTGGTTGGTCGATATTGGTAAGTCCTTTTTATTAAAGACCCATTTCGCTTAAGATACGAGTCACCCGGGCACTCTGAACTTAGAACCCTAACCCAAACATTTACACGCTCCGCACCCGAACCCACCCTAACCAACCAATCAACCCCATCCGCCTCCCGGGCGCCTATCTAAGTACTATCCCTCTTAAGTGGACTGGGAGTTTCACTAGCGGTTGATCGAGAGACGCCCAGACCAGTGCTCTGCCTCTTAAACTCTGCCAAACCATCACTCCTAACAGGGTCGCCAACCTCTATTCAAATTACGGACTCTCCCCGACCCCGCCTCTCACATTTGTGAAGGTTCCTGAGTTGCGGCCACAGACAGACAGCTTGGGAAGAAGCATTGCAAAACCCTCCTCCAAGTCTGGCTGCTCACAGAGCTTGCGACGAATAGCTAATACGCGCACGTCTGTGCGCTCTTCCAGGTCTTGTCACAGTTCCCGACGCCGATCGGACATAACTCTCTTGTCAGCATTGACGACAGCCAGCAGGACTTTCGGTGTACGCTCCACATCGTGCACAGGTAAGGCAGCCAGTCTAAAGCACATGCCTTTTCAGGACATATGAAGCTTGGCGGCAACGGGTCCCGTGTGATCAGGAGTGTTATGAGGAGTTGTTAAACATCATCATCATCCAGATCGAACATACGTGTTAGATGACGTATGTTCGATCTGTGTCGGCCAATCTACGCCGGATTGCATTTGGATTTTCCCTGACCTGCTAAGACGCTTCTTAGGCTTAACCTTTGGAGAGGGGTCCGGGCTTTCAATCTTATCTGATGAACTCTGACCCTGAAAGACTGTCGTTTGCAGGGACGTGTTCGACGAGGAGAAGGAGCCGGACATGATGGTGCTGCGGGGCGAGATTCCTGCCGTTAAAGCCGGCGAGGGGACGGCCAATGGCACAGAGGCGGCAGAGGATGACGACGATGACCTCACAATTATAGACAATGCGGTCCAGGAAGTAGACGCAGTCCAGGAAACAAGCGCGAAAGCGGGGAAGCGGAAGCGGGATGAAGAGGACGGCGACCACGGCAGCAGAAAGAAACGGTTACCGGAAGAGAAGGAAACGGAAGACGTTGATACGGGCGTGATTGATCTGCTATGACCGGGATCGACCTTAACATTGGCGCCTGTTGATTAAGCTCTTCCTGAACGTGCGCTTTCTTTACCTTGTTGTTGCCTAGTATCCGGGCAACACACAGTCGTCCTTCATGGTGGACGAGACCTCTCATAGTAGACGTATTGTGTAGATTGAATGTTGTCATCCCATTAGCGTCGATCTTTGCAGAATGTTGCTGCTAGCTCTATCACATCATGCTCAGACCGTCTTGATATTGTGTATGGCGCGAAGGGCGATTTGGCCTTGCGTTTCGCCGGGACTCGATCAGCCTACTTAGGAATCATCATCATATGTATTGTGGTCAAGCTCATTCATTTTCAAGAACGTCCCGCGCTTGTTGCAACGTGCCACAAAGCTTGATCGCGAAGATCGATCACACGTCACGCAGCTCAGCGTGTACTGACTCAGGGACGTTACCGATGCACCTCTTATCATCAATCACTCAGTGGCCATTGAATTACTCTAGGTAATTTGATGTTAAGGACATAGCTGTTTGATGGCGCTTGATTTACAGCTTTGTCCGGGCCGCCGACCAGGCATTCTGAAATCGTTGCATACACACGCGGTGCCAAGGCAAATTCTCTTACGTTGCCGTCCGCATACCATATTAGGAGCTATTTGGTTCGAGCTGTGATGTTTGGTGCCTGGGCCGGGCCGCGGCCCGGCGCCCTGATTGAAGCCGTTGTGAGATCGGCAGTCCGGCCTCAGTAAGAATCGCATTAGGAGCATATACTCATGTGCAGAGAACATGTAATGTAATCGATGAAATGGGGTCAAGCTCCTTCAAAAATACAACATGACCCGCTCATTGCAGCGTATCTAGAAGCTTGGCGGATGGGCCCGCACGCCTCAAATCGGTCGACCGCATGTCGCATAAGCCCCGTTTAATACTCAAGAAATTTGCTCTGCTTCATGATTTGTATGGTCTTCAGGATCTTCCTCGTCCCCTTCCTGTATCGTCTCCTCTTCCGGCAGCCCACTCATTTGCCCTATCAGCGACTTTATCGGGTTCTTGGCCGTTTTTGAATACAGCGTGGAGAAGGCAAACGTTTGGTCGAAGACGCCGTACTCGATGTGGGCGATGGGCTCCTGGCAGATCGGGCACGGGAAGCCCTTCTCCTCCAACGTGCGCGCGCAGTTCGCACACATGCACGAGTGCAGGCACGGGTGCAACCGGGTCCCTAGACAACGAGGGAAAAGACGGAAATATGAGTAAACAGAAACTCTAACGTGAGGACTACCTGCGTAATAGTACAAAGCGTAGCAAACGAAGAGGCAGGGTTTCATCGATGTCTGGTCAGCAGAGGGAAAGCGGTAAGAGCCGGAAATATAATAAGAAGCCTGAATGAACGACTTAAGAGTACCAAGCTAAAGGACATGGATGAGAAGTCAGCTGCCTGCGAGGTGGAATACACTTTCAGGTAGAGCACACAAGTATCGGTTTGCTTGCAGAGGACTTGTTCCCCCTTCCTGACTCCAGACATTTGGCCATGGAGCAACATCTACCTCAAGTGGCCCTCTCGTTCAGCAAGGTCAGAGTCGGCCTGAGAAACTCTGCTTTTTGACTCCATTACCTCGGGGCTCCGTTAGGCACACGTTGCAAAGGCTGTTTCCCTCCAGCTGGCTGGCTGCCTCCCGATCCGCGTCAGCTGCGCGCAAAGACCATACGGCTGCTTATTTTGGCACCTTTGTATTTCCGGATCTTGTTTTGACAACAAATCTGGGCAATCAAGGGAAGCTACTGTAAGAGACGTAGTAAACAAGGGAAGTTGCTTCTGTAACAGGCATCATGGTTGCCAGTGATACGTATCCCAGAACTACTGATCACAAGGTCTTGCCTGTGATTATAGCAGACATTGAGCTCTATCCTTGTAGGCCGCTTCCCTGTGAAGTTGAAAGCCGACTATCCACGTACAATTTGCAAAGTGTCTGTTTCATTTAGGCAAATCTTGTCACCTTTTTCAAGGTCGCCCAACTCAGAGTTCGCCTCGGCCCGAGCAAGAAATCCCTCCGGGTCTTTGGGGCTCAGGCTGATCCCCACCGTCGCGTCCTCAACGGCTTTGGAGTACGCTTTCATTTCCACGTGGACGGCTGCGCGGCTGTGATAAAAAGGACAAAACGCGTGAGCAACACGTGGCGAAAACAGATACGTCACAGGACCAATCAACTTATAATATCTTTTTGGAAGTGTTTTAAGTAGAAACATCCCGCAAACCCTTCCTGTTCAGTTCCTTCTAAATTCTGAACACACTCGCTTGAATCGCTTTTAATACGATCAAACTGCGCTTGCGGCTTTTGGAGAGAACCGAGTGGAAGCAGTCACGCGTCACGAAGGCAGTGTGTGGCTTCAGATTGGGACGATCAGGATCGGAAAACCAAGGCCCCGTTTTTGGAAGTCTGCTTTTAGACAAGTACGTTTGCTTTCGTTTAAATTAAGCGGGCCCCGTTCCGAGGCATATGCATTCTGACCTGTTGTAAGCTCGCCCGTATGAGGGGTTCAGCTCGATGGCCCGATCGAAGTCTTTCAGCGCCTACAGCAGATGAAAGCCGACCTGGCGTCAACAAAGGCAGAAGAACACACGTCGAAGATAGGAAGTTGGGTATATAGTAGCGAGCCGTCCTCCCGTTGTAAGTTCGTACATGCAAGAGGCTGGAAAACGCTCGCGAGCGAATCATTCTATCTTCTCCTCTTCAATTGCAGAACTTGCTGTCTGACAGCATTTTTGAGTCGTTGAATATGCAGTATGGAAACGAGCTCCTTCTTGAGAGCTGGCTGTATCAGCGGGGACCATTTTTTGCTCCTCAAGCAAAACGGCGACAAAGGACACAGCAGATCGTTGCACGGGCTATGAAGCGCACCTGTTCGTAGCGGAGAAGCTGGAAGAAGGCCAGCCCCCGCTGATGGAACGCCGTCGAGTAGTCTGGCTTCTCTCTAATGGCCGCATCGAAGCAACTGCAAACACAGGGGCAAAGAAGAGTCCTTCTACCAGAGCATACACGAAGGGAGCTGCGTCTCTTGGCTCTCAGCATTCATTCACAATCTGATGCTTGAATCTGCATTGAAGCGGCAAAGCGTTCCGCTGTCAAGTCCTTTTCCAGACTTGCTTCTGAACACTGGTCCAGGTATGTAGGAGTTTGCAGCGGTGCAAACTCTCGACCTCGAGTTGAAAGTACAAAGGGGCAAAGTCCACGTGGCTGCACCTGATTGCTTCTTGCAGGTTGCCCACGGCGGCATGACTGTTGCCCTTGAAGAACTCGAGGACGGCCTTGTCTACGTACTTGGGTATGGGGACCTGAACGGACATAAAAGGCAAAACAGAAACGGAATGATCGATGGAAAGCAGAGAATCATGAAGTGAAACGGCCCGACCGTTGAGCAACAACCCAGGAAAAGCAGAGTCGTTTGAGGCTTCTGAGCGGAAACGTCGCGTTGCTCACTCTTCCTTAGGGACAGTTCCCCTGGTTGCCTCCGGGCTGAAAACTGAATACTTGCTGAAGAAGGAGCCAGGACTCGTTAGAATCAGAAGATGGACGCTCACCCAAGCGGATGGCACTTGAGTACATCGTAATTGTCTCCTTCATACGAGCACCTCGTTTTCAATCTGTCCCGCAATCAAGCTCAACCCAAGGGTGTCGTAGGTACTGACAAAGTCACTGATGGACATTCTACATTCTCAGAATGTGCTCGTCACTGTGCTGAATTGTTGTTGAAACCCGGAAGAAGCTTTGGACTTACATACTGATACTCGACTTCTTCAACTGGCTCGATAGATGCCGACGCGCGCTCTTGGCCTCCGGAGTGATCCACTGCTTCAGCACCTGTTACGACTGGTTCTCGCAGAACGGGCTGTTCCAGGGCTCCAGGTGGAGCAGTGGCACCGGCAGCCGCCTCAGAACTAGCTCCACACCCCATGGCTCTGGCTGGCTCCTGTAGTGCCACGCAACAAATGCGAGTGATTTCAGGTCAACTTCATATTCAGAATGATGGAATGAACTTTTGGCAGATGAATGCAACAATGGAATGAGAGATGGAGTTAGCCTGATCTTGCAGTGTAGGCAAGCTGCGTAGGTTCTTACTGCGCCTGACTCTACTTGTACGGAGCCTTCCAATAAGGATGCCAGCAGCTGACGAAGTATGATGATTCCTTTCATATCTACTGGGAGCACGACTTGGGCTCAAGAAGCCGACTTTTGGCATCAACCAGCTGCCTATCCACTGTTCGCACAAAGGGGACGTCAGCAGCCCTCACCAAGTTAACTCTAAGAAGTACCAAAGAGGTGCTCGGGAATCCGTTTGAGCATTTGCCGCGTTCAAGGTTGCTCTTTCAACTTTAGCAGTGGACACTCGGCACTATCTCCTACTCAAGCTTGTCATGATTCGTCAGCACAGGTTAAAAAAAAGTTTTCGACCTGGTGGTTACAGAATCTCCTCATTGCTGCAAGAGTCTTTCATAAATGCACGATTTAGGAGTTCCTGATTGTCGTCAGTGCCACTTAGGATTGACAACTGCTTGTTCCATGTCAAATCGTACGCACTTCATTTCGGACCTGAACACTGGCCCGGTGCATAGTGCCACAGATTCGCCCTTTGCAATCGCTGCATTAGTCAGGCTAGTGCTCTGTCTTTGTCAACTTACGGCAAGCAATGCTTGCTTGCGAAACAAGCAACTACAAAGACTGCTTACAGCTGTATGCATGCACGTAACTATTAGTGCAGAATAACAATGCCGGCTGCTCTTAGCAATCCCTTGTGCAGACGCTGTTATAGCATTGGTGCTTGTCAGAGTCCGATCATATTTCATCGCTTTTGAAAAATAAGGAAAGCTGGAAGCGCGAATTCAAGCCTGCAAACATCATCCTTACACTGACAGTGTCACTGTCAGCAGTGAACAGGATCAGCGGCGACATTCGCGCTTTAGAGAGAATCCCGGTACTTACGATCTTGGTCGTCGATTTAAGCCGCAGGGCCTCTTGATCGTCGATGGGTATTCCTAACGAGAGAGCCGAGTAAGGAGGTCGGTAACACAGCGAAAACTCCGGCTGCAATTAGCTACCTATGTTGGGACTGAATCAGCAAGAAGCACTAAGGGATACTGAAGTGAATTGGCGGCGGACTTGGCCATGGCGTTCACCAATAGAGATTGATGCTACTGCACCATGTGAAGACAAGCAATGTAGCTCGACAAATTGACGAACGACACAAAGTATCCTACATTGCCAGGTATTTGAGCTGGACGCAGCCCGGAGGGGCGCTTGTAATATGGCAGCAGCACCGCCTTGTTCACTCCTCACAGAGGGCTGCAGCGTCGTTTCAACGAGAAGCGGGAGCCACTTCTGATAAGTTAGCTGCCCGGACAAGGCACCCTCCATAGCCTCAGCTGGAACAGGAGATACCCTGTCCTTACTTGTCTAATCGGCAGAGCTGAGGTATGTGACATGTTTCATTCTTTAACGTTTGACAGGGGCAGCTGTGTTAGCCTGGTTCTAGGGAAGCAATGATGGAGCAACTCCCAGACACCGACAGCGACAGCGGCGACGATCTGGATATCGAGAGGAATGGCAGCATTCCCTGGAGCAGAGCAAATAGGCTGCGTGCGCTGCTAGCTCCAAAGAGACCTCCAGCTACAGTAGCCGGCTTGACGAGTTCACCAGAGCTCAATCAGGCGCCGCTTCAGAGCAGTGTGCCAGCCAATGAAGGAAGAAACTCAATGTCGAGTGTTGAAGCGCGTCAAAGAAAGCAATGGGAAGCGACAAGATTAGCGAACATGTACGTAGACGTAGAGGGTATAGCTTCCCAGCAGAGCATAGGAGATGGCTACATACGAGCTGCTTGGAGTCCGTCCTGGCAGGAGCGTATGAGTCGCGTTGACATTTTGCCTAGTCCCATTTCAAAGGGAGCAGTACGAGCTCTTGACTATTCAGGCTCGTATCCAGTGCGAGGAACGGTCTTGAACAGCTTTGCAGCTCGTCTCAACGAAGTCAGTCCAGAGAAGAAGCTCAGGCCCGCGCAAGTAGAGGGGAATGCTGGTGGGGGAGGCGCTATGGCGGCCCGCTTATGGGAGGGTGAGCTGACGAGGCATGTGCAGAGATTGGTGGAACAGGCTCATGCGACAATTGGCAGCCATGCAGAGGAGATCAGAAAAGCGGAGAGCGTGTTAGAGTCGACCTTGCGGGAACTGACCTCCACAAGAACGTTCCAGGAGCAGATGTTGGATAACACACTCGACTTCCTGTCGAAGGTGAGGCTGCGTTTTTTGGGCGCACCAATGACAACATTTTCTTTAAAAGATCTGCAGAAGAAAGTAGATGAAAAAGAGAGTGAAGAAGCGTTCATCATACTTTGATATGTGTGTAACAAGCATTATCTTTGCAACGAAGTGATGCATTGCATCTCAAAACCTTTTTGACAGCAAATACTTGATGGCTGGTGGTAGTGTCCTCAATGCTCCCGTAGGAATTTATTCACCATACCTTGCGTTGACACACCCAGATCTGTTGCAGCAAAGACTCCTAGATTTAGAGTCAGGACCAAGTCTTCGTAACGTGTCCCCTGTTGAAATTTCAGGACTTCGAAAGGAGAGCCGCTGAGATCCACCGCCAGTACATGTGCCAAATAGAGGAACTCAAAGCAGAGGTGCTGGAAAAGGCAAACTCCCAGAACAAGCAGGTTGGTCTTAACACCTTTACGTTGTCAATCTGCATACTGTTCTTGCTGCGTGCTTCAACAACCTTCTCAAGTCTTCGCCTGTGTTCGTTCCTCAAGATGGTTATGATTCTCAGCCTTTCTGGTCTTCCAACTAAGTCGAGGTCAAAGTGCACCCAGTTCGTCACGTGAAAACTACAATTTCGAATCGGACTGTGAACCAGCCATTGCTTTGAAATGCGATCTTGACGGGCCTGATATTTGCAACACTCGCCCCGTCCTTTCGGTGCACGAAGGTGTGACATATCCAGAAATGAAAATGAAAATGACCAGCTTTAGCGCTGACTACTCGCCAAATCTGCACTTGTATTGTTGAATAGATTGATCCTGACCGCTTTCCTTGTGCAGTGCGAAGAAGCGATTCAGAGAAAGGCAGCGGAGTTGAGCGCGGCACTTCAAGCAGCCAGCACGACGGAGAAGCGAACCCTTTCCACTGCCTCTCCTGACAAGAAGACTGAGGAAACGTGAGGCACCAAGAACTCATTCAACTCGTGAAACTCGATTAAGTCGATAAAAGCTGTCCGTTTCTCATCCCCAGACCGGATGTTCGATCGAGGCTTCTGCAAAGGCTATGCATGACAGCACTCCTGTTCGACGTGGATACCTTGGTTTTAAATGATTACGTTATCGTCCAATTAAGATCGAGCCTCTAGCTAGCATGCTCCTGTGCAGTCGAAACGGAATCGCCACTTCACTCAACTGCAAGGATTCCATCGGTTCGACGCGCTTAACGGCGTTCATTTCCGGAAAGGCAGTCAAACGTCACAGAATGCTTCACGCTTCTTTCCAGGCTCAGAAAAAGCTCATATGCTGCCGATAATTGTGACATGCAGGCATTCTCCGCCCCCTCCCCTTAGAGAGCAGGATGCCAATGCCCCTCAAAGCGCACCCGCAGAAGCCCCTCTTCAAGAGGAAAAGGCAACCACAGTGTTGGATGAGAGCAGAGAACCGCAGACCGTTCAGAAGGCTGTAACGCACGCGAGCCCCAACAAATCGCCGTTGGAAGACGTGGTCAGAAACCTGAAACCTCAGCGGCTCGAGCGGGCGCTTTCAGAAGTGCGGGACTGGCTGGCGGGTAAGGTTCGAACGTTGACGACCGTTTCTACTTTGAAAATTCTTGGGATCCTTTCTAGAGTGGACGTTCTTACTTGCTGAGTTATGAAGTTGGTAGTTAGTCTGTGGAAAACTACCTTGAAATAGTACCGAGAAGTGGTCAATTTTTTGCCGCTCTGCTCATTCTGCGCATTGAACTGCCGAGCGCAGCTGAGTCCCTGAGTCCCTTTCTTTGGCTTGACGTTTCAAGAGCCAAAGTCCGGTGGCTTGATCCTGATCAACTATCATATTTTTCGTGGATGATCTCTCAAAGCGTCGATGAATCTGACTACGAACCAGGGCAAGTTAAACAGTTTCCTTATTTTCCTTAGACGAGGGAAAGCCGTCGTCAAATATCGAGCAATCTATTTTCGCTCTTTGCAGAATCGACGGGCGCAGCCACCACTCCAGTCGACGCGTCCGTATTCTCACCAAGCTCCGTCGCAGCAGAGCAAGGCAGTGTGAACGGGGCTTCTCTCCTCTCACCGCTTACTCCCGCCCGACCACAAACCCCGGTAGCTTACAGCCGCCCCTCCAGTCCCGGGCCAAATTCGCGGCTCTCAGATCTGAAATCCGGGGGCCGGAGGGAATTGGAAAAGCGGAACGGGAACGACCAAAGGAGCAGCTGGAAACGGCCGTCGAGCCCCGAGGCCCCGCGGCCGCTCTCGTTGCAGGCGCAGGCGCTGCAACTGGCCGAAAGAATGCGGCGAGACCTAGAACGGGGCCCGCTCATCAACCTAACCAGCCCGGACGGCGACCTGGTCCCCGTCAAGGGCACTCGCGGGTCGCCCTTTCGCGACAGCCGCCCGCCGCCCTCCATCGCGCTGCCGCGCTCAAACCCCGCGAGCCCGACGCGCGCGCGGTCGCCCGGTTTCCGAGCGACGAGCCCGCTGGCGCCCGCGAGCGCGCGTGGCGCGGCGCGCGAAGAGCGCGCGAAGAGCGACCCGTTGGACAGTCCGGCGCGGAGAAAAGCGGTGAGAGGGGGAGGAGTGGTGCAGAGACGCGCAAACAGCGTCGCATTCGGCGTGGGGAGCCGATCGAAGACGGCGGTCCGGGTGATCGACCTTTTTCAAAGGTGAGGGGTTCAAAGTAGCTCGTTTTGAGTTGGTCTTCAAGAGCTGAAGTGTAAACGTGTCCGTTTTTCTCCGCTGTTTGCGGGCAGTTACTACGGGGCGGACGTTTGCAAAAGGCCTTCTGCGGCTGGCAAGGCTGTCAGTATGTCCGGAGCCTTTGCGACCGTCGGTAGTCACCCAGCTTGCGTCCCTACTCCATGTTTGCTTGACTGCTTACAGGGTTGTAAGGTTCTGGCTGCAGATTCTGATGTTTTGTTCGATCTTACAGTGACTCTGAAAGCGAGGACGACCAGGAAGACTGACTTTCGAGAATGGAAATATCGGAACTATAGACGGTAAGGAAATGAGGGTCAAGAAATTTGAAAGGATTGAGCTATGGTCACCTGTAAACAGTACACACGAAAGTTCGCAGACCAACGGGGTTGGGGGGCACTGAAATAGAGCGTCGAGAACGCAGTATTGACGCGGCATGTGCCGGCTGGCGGCCGCACGCGATCGATGGGTTGCTACAATTGCTACTTCCTCCTCAAAGATCCAATCACGTCATGCATGCTTCTGTCGCAGTCGGTACTTTTCGAATTGTCGCTTTGCCCGTGGGGTACGAATCGCCTGGTTTGTGGCGAACTTATCGCAATGATGCGCCGCAGACTATTTGTAGATTCGCATGTCAAGACGTCGAATAGAATGTGCAATTTTCTAGTATACATAGAAAATTACCCAATCATCTGACGATTCAATCACATGGAACCGTCATACAGCCTCGGATTCTCAAGCTTTAGTCCGGCCTCATGCAACTTTGCGATGGACTCATTCTATGACCGGGCCTTGCCAGTGCCTAGAGCAATCTCACTGAGTGTGCCAGTGTGAGAGCCCGTATACACGATAAGACGGATAAAAATGAAAGCGCATCTGGCCCCTGTGGCTTGTCGTATGAACAATGAAGCATACTCATGCTTGGTCTATGCTTCGACACGGTCCGTTCATCAGATGGGAAAGGGTCTCAAACTTACCGTCCAGTCCACAGTCGATCGTCAGAGACGACTGCCGACTTAGTACGTCTCAATATGTGGCTGTATCACGATTGTCTATAGTGTCTGTCCCCTATGCGAACCCTCCTCTTTCATTGGATACTTCATATAGTTTATTTAGCATTCAGCGACTCGAACTTGCCAGCAATTTGTCTGAACTCATCAACGAAGACTCAAACTCTTATGTCGCTGACTTGCCTCAAAAGTACCTTTATTCGGCTTTCATTCCACTGGGGTCATGCGGCCTTCAAAATCGAATTGTAGTAGCACCAGATTGACTTGCCACAAAGTGCTGTGCAAATCTTAACCTCTACGCCTCGGGATCAGCGAACTAGAGTAGGTAATTGTCGTCCACATCCCACCGGTAATATCTCCCGAGAAGATGCATTGAAGTGGGCGTAGGCCATGCATGGACAAGGCCGATCGGGCGGTGCCAAGAACCTCACAGAATTACCGTCCAAAATCTAGACCGTTGGATTTGTGACGCCGTCGGAGATAGCGGCTGACGTCCGGCAAACCCCAACGCCCAGTTTTAGAGTCCAGCTCAGGCCTTGCAAACCGGCTCGGCGCCTGGGGAGTCGGGGCAGCTCCCCGGGCAGCAGATGGAGAAAGTGCCGTCGGCGTTGAAGCACTGCACAGACGCGCGCGCACAGGATCAGAAGCTGGGAGTTTAAGCCGGGCGACTTGCATCTTGACACCTTCGGCCGAAGACTTCTTGAGGAGGTGTGGCCGTTGAGAAAGACGGATGTGCAGCGCATTCTTCACGGAGACAGTAACATCTTTTCGACTTTCATGGGAGGCATTTGTCCGGACTGGGTTCCAGATCTGAGAGGAAACACAATAGTGGAGAAAGAGGGGGAAAATGCAAGAGGAGGACCGTTGGACTTTCGTCAAAGACTGCGCGCCGAGATAGCCTGCAACGTTTTGCCCACAAAGAAGGGCAAGATCGACGCCTATCCAGCTGACACGCACTTGCACTTGCACGAACAGGAAAGCCGTTCAATAGTACTGTCGTTGGCGCTGATTGTGTCTCATCATTCCAATTTCCGGGCAAGCGCCACTCAACTCACGTACGATTCTCTCTGATTACTCGCGCAACTGAGTGACTGAAAATCAAGATATGCTCAAACCTTAACCACCGCAAAAGTAACGGAAAATCTCGGTGGATTGTCGCTAATTGACTCTTGCTCAAAGTTTCTCAGACCCCGAAAAGAAACCAACTTGAATATCCACCTAGTTTCCTCACCTGATTGGGCCTGGAAGACGTCGCGTCACAAGTCGGCCCTGCACCGGCAAAGGTTGGCACCGGCCCAGTGGGCGCTGACGTCGTACTGACGGGCGCTGACGTCGTTGCGGCGGGCGCTGACGTTGTGCTGCCGGGCGCTGCCGTTGTGCCGGGGGGCGCTGACGTCGTCCCGGTGGGCGCTGACGTCGTGCCGACGGGCGCTGGCGCAGGCGCCTGGGGGGGGGCCGGGATGTTTCCCCCGGTCCTAACCAGGTGGTTAGCGCCTGACTGAGTGGTGACCACGTTGGAGCAGTCGGTGGTGAACGTCTTGCTGGTGATGGTGCTGACGTAGCAGTAGGAGCCCTGCGCGCGCGCTCAAACAGTCAGCCGTTGAAGCTACCAATCTGGAATCAACCTCTTGAAGCCAACATTCCTTCAGCGCTTCCCGAAGGCTCTGATCAAGAGAGAGCGATAAAACGAGTGGGCGGTCTCCGTAAACCGATAGTCCTGTGGAATCAAGAGGGCGACCACGAAGCTGATGCACATGGTGCTTTGTTGCCGAATCTGGACCAGTTGTCCTCTCGACGACCCCAACCAGTGGACTGCCGTTCCACATGACTCATCGGATGAGGTTTCCTTCACGACGTTTGGAGCCCCGCCTCCTAACTAGGTTAAGTTCTGACGAAGGATCCCAGACAGACTAGTAAGTGCAGCCCAAAGTAGGTCCATTGCCCAACTCCAAGATTGGGCAAAGTTCTTGTTCACACCTTCGAGAGCTTTGTACGACACGATTCGGGGCCGGAGCGCGGTGCAAAGAGTCTCGAAGAATACTTTATGGTCGCGCAACACGACGTTTCTCCTTAACCCAAAATTCCAAGCAAGGTGCAGGCTCGAATAGAATTCGTGACTTGAAACTAGTCTTCAGAGCTGGGAGAGCTCGTGCGTCCTATACACGGGTCACTCTTCCAAGCAAAAGATGAACAGCATTGAACTCGAGTGCAGATGACCAGTGGATGGAAAAAGTCTGCAAACCAGTTCCAGGCCCCAACCTGTGCGCGCGCGGGCGTGATGTCCAGCAGGAGGTAGCCCTTGGAGTTCCACTCCAGGTAGCGCTGCGCGGGGTTGTCCGCGGCGAAAATGGGCGTCAGCAGCGCCGCGCCCGCGGCCGCGGCGGGGCCGGGGCCGCTGCAAAAGACGGGGGTTTGAAGGTTTAGGATTTAAGGCCTAATCTGAAAATGTCCCATTCGGATATGAGCGTCAGAAGGGCCGCGGCGCCGGGGCCGCTGCAAACGACGGCGTTTGGAGGGTTAGCGTTCAACGTCTGTTGAGAATGTCTCGGACTTTGAGGATTGAAAGCGCCGAAGCGCCGACCGCGGCGGGGCCGGGGCCGCTGCAAAGGACGGGGTTTGGAATTTTAGGGTTCGAGGTATATTGAGATTCTCCCGCCCAAAAATTGGGTGTTGAAAGCGCCGAAATGCCGGCCGCAGAGTGGCCGTGGCCGCTGCAAGTGACGGGGTTTGGAGGTTCAAGGTTCAAGGTCTAGACAAGTTTAGACAATTGAGATTGTCTTGTTCTGATCGGCGTCAAAAGCGCCGCAGCGGGGCCGCGGTCGCTGAACGAGACGCTGACTCAAAAAATAGGAGCTTCAGATTTAACGAGGTGTAGGGTTCCGAGATTCCCTCGTCTTGAAGCAGGGGCGTCCGGAGCTATACAGGGGCAAAGGCAAGAGAATGTTGGAAAAACCATGCAGGAGATTTTGGAGATGAGGTCCGCTTCGAAGACTGGAAAAGGTACGGTCCGAAAGAGTCTGCGGGCTTATAGAATCGGTTTGCAAGTTGCAGATTGAATATGATAGAGAGAAAGCCCTCAATCTGCAGCAAGAAAAGCTCAAATCGAACCAACGTCGACATGGGATCATATTCGCTTCGCTTCGAACGAGAACGACCGTTGACCAAACCTCAGTTTTCTTGCCCATCATGAGTCGTTTCGACCCCGCAAAGTCGCGTTTCCAAACGCCCTGGTCCGGAGCAAAAACGCCCTTTAACGCGCGAGGGAAATGCTCAAACCCAACGCAATTTTGTGCTAAACAAATGCAACCTTGCAGTTCTTGCAGCACTGTCTTGAAAGAAAGATAGATATTCGAACAAGGAGTCAGATTCGTCAACGAGCTTGTCTTGATAAAAGAAGGCAGAAAGCGGTGAGGTTGGAGCTTTTCAACGCATTCTACGGTCACCATCCTTCAGAGGATGCTGAACGGTGAAGTCACGTCGGCACTTACAAGAGGCTCTCCAGGGCGGAGGGTGACGTTACGGCGGTGGTCAGGAACTCGACGGCGAGGGATCCCGCGCCGGTGGTGGCGTTATAAGCGCACGGGGTCGGATCCACGGTCGCGCAATAGCCTGCAGAACGGGTTTCGACGCTTCGGTAATTCAGATCGAACAAAAGCATTTCGATTTCGGAAGTCGAATCACTGTGCTGTTACACACTTTTGTGTCAGTCAGATTCCAGCCAGTGCAGAGATTGCGCTCAAACTTTGTGCATTCGGCTTATGAGGGACGGAATATGGTAGTAGAGAAGTGGAAAAAAGGAGTTGCGGTCGAATTTCTAAGGACGAAACTCTTTGCGGCCGGTGCCGCCTTGTAAGTTTGGATGGTTCTTGCCTTGTACGAGGAAAGAATCTCAAAGCCAATAGAGGGCCGCCACGTCAGCGGGTCGGCAATCAAGCTTTCGGAGCCTATGGGAGCCAACCTCAAGACTTCGGGGAGTAAACAAAACTGGACAGGAGAGCGAGTGACTTACTGTTGGGGTAAGCGAAGCGGGGCAGATCATTGGCGACAGACGAGTGCAGGTCTCCTGACAGGAAGATGGTGTTGCTGATCTTGCCGGACTGCAGCTGCGCCAGGATCCGGTCGCGGTTGTCTGCGAGCGGAACAACGGAACGTGGGTGGCCGGCCTCGCATCATTGGCAACAAAAGGTCCAGAAGCGGGAGTGATGGATTACGATTTCTAGATGCAAATGTATGAACGGCTTCCTTTTTTAGACGTCTTAGTTACGAGACATTTCCATAAAAGGGGCGCTTTTTGGAGCTCCTTTTGGAACTGGTCGGCCAATCTAGAGCGTCTTAATAGCTCGTTTTGCGTCTGAAGAGTGTCTTCCATCTCTGGTTCTAGAGCACAAGGTCACAGATCGAAGGTCCTTCCCCAAAAACCAACTGCTATCTTTCCGGCAGCCCAGCTTCGCAATTTCGTCGGAATTGAAAGCGCGCGAGAATCATCTTAAAACTCACGTTCCTAAGACTGTACATCGTGGGTCAAAACTTACCAGCGTAACCGTCCCACGCGTCATATGCTGCACGTAAACAAGGAGTACGATGTGCTCAGGATCGGACCGGAACAATCTGAAACGTAGGTGTTGAACTGATCATTTTGAACGCCTTCAGAGCCTTCGTGGACTTGCGAAACGCGGTACTTGATAAAAAGGATTGTTGACTGATCTTATCACCGTAAGAAGCTTGTCTCAGCAGCAAACATATAAATCGTGACAAGTCGGAAAACGCGTCAACCTATGGATTGCGGGGGAGAAGCCCTTCCAAGATTGCCCGGTGCCAAGCTTGTCTTGAGCATTCCTCTACGTTCGTAGCCATCAACTCATTTGTAGAAAGCTTATCGAAAAGCTTATATTCGACGTAATCAAATGCCCTATAAAAGCCTCACAGACGAAAGGGGGGAGGACGCCGGCACGCCCCGCGGAGGTGAACTGTCCGAAGATGACTTGCTGTCCGATGACCCGCCACTTGGCCTGCGACGACGTCAGCTGCGCGTACAAATACTGCTCCTGGGTGTCGCCCATGATGGTCCTGCAAAAGCGGGGCCTCAAACGTTTATTGGCCGCAAAAGCCGGAAGCGTTTCCCTCAACCCAGATCGGTGGGAACGGGCTGCTTCTTTTGCGGGTCTGATTTTGCTGCGGTCCTAATACTGGTCCTGGGCGCCCATGTTGGCCCGCAAAAGGATTAGCTCATGAGACCACTTATTCCGGCCGCAGAATCGGGAGCGTTCTCTTCGGAGAGGGCTGCCCTTTTCCGTGGGTCTGAGTCTGCCCTTGTGACGACATCTGAAATCGTAGGATGGGGAATCCTTTTCCGAGGGTGTAAACTTTTCAATTGAGAACACGTGCCTAAGTATCGCGCGTGCTTGTCCTGCAAAAAGCTAAGCCTCAACCATTGGGCCGCCAAAACTGGAAGCGTTTCCCTCCTAAGGAATTGGGTCCAAACTACCAAAGGTCAAAAAGCCACAAGTCGAAGGAAGACAATGTAGGTACTGCAAAAGAGAGCCTCACCTCCAAAGCACACATTGTGACAACCACGATCGAAAGAGCTCCTCGAATATCCGCAGCAGATGAGCTGATCTTATGGTGCTCGAGAAAGTACGGAGAGACTATGCTCCTTCTTCAGGGCTTGGAACTCTCTTAACCACCACGCGACCATGCCGATGTCGCAGGTCCAACCTTTGGCTGACAGTGTGAAAAGGCTCACCTGCCAGGGGACGTGCGGACCTGCTCCTGGATGGCGGTGCTATTCACACCGTAGAAGAAGGGGTCGTCGACCTGCTGCTGGCGGCCGTAGATGCGGGTATCCAGCATGGTTAGGTCAACCAGGTTACCGAAGTTGAAGCTCCGGAAGATGCGGAAAGGGTCGTTCGGGTCGACCTGTGCGATGGGCATCCACTCGAAGTAGGCGCGGAGGGCGTTGGCCTGCAAGAGGGGCGGGTTCGAGCTGGGTTAGTGTGTCCGGTCATGATGGTTTCTGAGTTCTGGGCTGCCATTTTGAGGTTTGCGTTTGGGAACTAATAGGGTCGACTTTGGACTCAGCTTAAGGTAACAGGCGCCCAGTCGAAGTTGGCCTGGAAGGGGCAAGGTCAGGAGGCGGTTAGAGCCAGGGTCTGGCAGAATATTAGAGCAAGCAGACCAGGGTGAAGAAGACCAAATTCCGAAGATAGCGCTAGCTGCGTTGAAAGGGTTGGCGTTGTGGTAAAGCTCTTTGCGTCAAACCTGCCATCGGGTTTCAGATGCTCCGATCATGGTCCCTGATCTTGGACCGTTCGATCGACGACAAGGCAGGCATCGGACGGCCCAAGATCAGGAGCCACGCTCCGAGAGTCTGGAACCCAATGGCAAGTTTGACGCAAACAGCTGTAGAAAGGCTGAGATAAGTAATCGGTTGAGCCCGCTGACCAGTCAATGGTGAGTGTCCGGGTGGTTGAGAAGCACGCAAGAGCTGCGGAGATTGCAGGGAGTGAAAGGAGGAAAAAGTAGCGAGACCACTGTGAAGGACGCCTTGATATACGGACGAAAACCAGCGCCATACATCAATACTTTATTGAGTGGTGACTCTTGACGTCTTCTCAGGACTTTGATCAGAATGAAACGAAGTTCTCGACTGTCGTAACAATCTTGCTAAAGTCCCAGGGCAAACTCATGGGAGACCAGGACGCGCTCGTACGAACATCTGGTTGCTTGTGGCTGCGAATTACACCACGAGCAGGTGACGCAAGCGACCGTACGCTGACGAGCGCCATACTGACGTCACGGCGCTGCCGTCATGCTGACCTTGCGCACGAACCAGTCGCCCTCGGTGGCCGGCTGGTGGTTCTCCGCTCCTCCGAACCAGGCGTTGTTGGTGAACTCGTGGTCGTCCCACACAGTGACCCACGTGTGCGCCGCATGCGCAGCCAGCGAGCCCTCGTCCGTCTTGTACTGCGCGTGACGGATCCTGGAAAGCAGTATTTGCTTTTGAGAGATTGCCCAGCTTACTTTTTGGGATCTAATGGAAGTCAAAGCAGAAGGCTCAGCTACTCGGCCCTTTGTCTGCGAAACTGCGCAGCTAGAAAGCCCTCGTCCGTCTTGTACTGCGCCTGGCGGATCCTGGAAAGCAGACTTTTGCTTTTGAATGACTGTCCAAATCTCCTTTTAAATGACAACAAACTCAAAGCACAAGCCTCGGCTAGTCTGTTTTTTGTCTGGGCGGCATGCGCAGCGAGCAAGCTCTCGTCCGTCTCGTACAGAGCATGACGGATCCTGGAAAAGAAAGGGATGCTGGTGTCAATATTCATTCCAAGTGCTGACTTGAAAGGAGAATCAGAGTCAACGGATAAGCGGGAATGCGACCTACGGGCCGCGTGCTTGACCAACGAGACCTCGTATCTATCTTGCGTCGAACGTGGCGGTTTCTACACAGAAAAAAGCGCTGATATCAATGAGCCGTTTGAAGATTTTTTCCATTACTTGAACTCAAGGCGTATGCCGAGTAGGTAAGTCGATTCCTATCGAAGCAGAGTCCAAGGGCAACGAGGCATGGTTGTCCTTCCTTGTAATGGTGGTGACAAATTTCAAACAAGGAAGGTGCCATGTTGATGCCTGTCCAAGTTTCTCGTTGAGGTTTGACAACGGATAGACAGGTACGCAGCTACACAGATCGTTGCACTGTGGATACAGAAACTGCAGAACACAAAAGAAACGACACCAAAAATGTACAAAAGAAAGGCTCGTTCTTGGTTCTTGGTAAATAAAACCGAGGTCGTCTTGATGACACCAGAAAAGAGCCACGCCAGGTGGTTTGACTGGCAGACTGAGAACTTCACATTACCTTGCTTTGAGTTCCCTTGCAAAGCCCACCAGTTGAAACACCAGGCTCAAGGAGCAGCTTTTCCCTATTTGACCTTGTCTATGCAAAGCTCCAGGTTTCATCCACTTGGCAAAAGAAAGGCCCAAAGAAAAGGAAAGCT
The DNA here is from genome assembly GCA_000708835.1 of Klebsormidium nitens. Lineage (NCBI taxonomy): Eukaryota > Viridiplantae > Streptophyta > Klebsormidiophyceae > Klebsormidiales > Klebsormidiaceae > Klebsormidium > Klebsormidium nitens. The sequence continues at coordinate 109,375 of DF237043.1, forward strand.
GGGGGGTTGCTGGTTACTGGTCACTGGTCACTGGTTACTGGATACTGGATACTGGTTACTGGTTTTGGTTACTGGGGTTACTGGCGCCCGACCTGTAGTCGACCAGCTGTACAATCTCCACATCGGGCGCGGGCTTGCGGGTGGCGTCAACGGTGTCAGCAAACGTGGTGGCGTAACCTCCGTCCTTGTACTCGTAGATGTAATCGCCAAGGTGCAGAACCAGGTCCACGTTCTGGTCAGCAATGCTGCGGTACGCGTTGAAATAGCCGGCAGGGAAGTTGGAGCACGACACGACGGCAAAGCGCACATTGCTGACGTCACCCTGCTGCAGGGTCTTGAGGCGGCCTGCGACGGAGGGGTGAGAGCGGTCTGGAAGTTGGACGAACTAAGAAAGCAATGGCTTCTTGTGAGTGGTATAGCTGTCTACTTGTGATGTGGTACTTTTGATGGCGCTTGTGTCATTGCTCCTCTGGCTTTCATAGAGACGGGAACTCTCTTAGCTGCTGATAACGAGGTGACAATCCTTCAAGGTTGCAATTATGAGTAGGAGAGAAACTTGAGAGCAGTGAAGGCAAAGAAAAGTCCGTGTCAGGGGTCTGCATCTCAGGGTTCTTCACATTGATCTGCTTGCCAAAGCATTGTGGACCATGCTGGAAATCTTGTTGTTGCCAAAAAGTCAGGGTTGTGAATTACAGTTGATTGGGTAGTACTCAATTAGGGATACCTCACAATTGACACTCTTTGAAGGGCGCCATCTTTTTGTTTGAATCCATACTGGTCCCATTGCGTGAAGGGCAGCGACCCAGCTCCGGCCCCAAGAATTACAGCCATGAGCAGGATTATTGCACTGATTATGGCAAACTATAGTGGGAAGAATGCATTGCTTAACATAACACCGATCAAAACCTCCTATATAGATGAACATCCCTGCCAGGACCCTTGACTGACAGTTCTCCCCCCCCCACATATTCTTGGCAAGAAGTCGCGCCTGTACTAATGATTGACTGGATTTGAAAGCAGACTCCTCATGGCTAGTGCTAGGTTACGTTCATGTAGACCCCCAAGACTCTGACAAGCGGCTCTGTGGTGTTCTGTTTCAAGACAATCTGAGTTGAGCAGATGTTATATCTAATCTTAGACGTTGTAGAGAGCAAGCCTGTGAGAGATGCTTCGTCTGATGACCAACAGCTTCCAATTCTGGTATCCATGACTTGGTCATCAACCTTCTCCTTTACAGACACCTGGACTAATAGTGCCCAGCTAGCCAGAAACAGGTATTGTTCTGTCTCGCTTAGAGCGGATGCAAGGACTTCAAAAGCCGTGAGTGTTGATTCAGAGCGGCTCAGAAAGTCTTTATGGGACGTCACATACCAGATTTGTGTGTCCCCTCCTTGGACATGCATACCGCCCAAAGAGAGGCTTTTAACTTTCCCTCTCAGGCTCAAAATTTGCTTCTTAGGCTCAAGCTTTGAACAAAGCATCGATTGTCACCTACACGCATTTCCGAATGCGCATGCTTGACATCATTTTGGCAGCATTGTAGGAATTGTTCCATTGGAAACCCCATGGCGACATGAAGAGCTGCGCAAATCGCAGCTCAATCAACTCACCAACCAAGGAGCTGACACCGCCGCTCGCATCCGAGAACTGGTAGTAGTAGAAGACGCCCCCCAGCGTCAAGCCCTTCACTGTCACCTTCACAGTGTAGTCCACATCACCGGTGGTCAAGGTTGACCCAGTCATAACCACATTGGTCATCCCAGCATCCGTGGCAACCTTGTAATTAACCGTGATCGGGCCCGATGGGGCGCTCGCCGGCGTAACTCTGGTCCACAGGATCACCGACGCTTGGAAGGGAGAGACGCTGTTATCGATCCCTGGGTCTCCGCTCGCAACCCCGTGGTTGAATGCGATAGCGGGGCCAGCCTGCAGCAGCTTTCTTCCGCTGCTGAAAGCCTCGTAGTCGGGGGGGGATCTTGCGAGGTCCGGGCGGGTCGTGAGGGGACTCTGGTAGTTCATGTTCTCAGCATACTCGGCGGCGAGGGGGGATGCCGCAAGGAGCGTGATTGCTGCGAGAAGCAGGAGGCGCGCCATGGCTGATGTCAGCTGATCTTGCTTCTGACTTGTTTGCAACTGTTTCGATAAAGCGAGTCCGAATCGATTCAGACTCGTTTCGATCCTGGTGCAGGAAGTTTCGAAGAGACGACAGAACGCGGCCAAATAACGAATACCCACTTTGCACTGATTGGTCAGGTGAAGCAACACCAGTAGACCAGTACTGAGCAGGCCAGACGAGCTCAATCTGCGTTTTTCTCACAGGGTGGCAGCTGTTCCTTCGGGCATATCAGTCAGGATACCCCTAAGGACTCCTGATCATTGCACAGGAGCTGCTTTTCATCCGATCATCTTCAACTTCAAGGCTTCGCCTGTTCTCAACCTCTAGCTGCCTGCTGCACAGTCCGACTGCTAATAGTCACAGTGGTTTTGATTTTGGTATCTGCACGAGTACGAATCTATTGTGGGCGAGGGAAAGAGCTGCATACGTATGCAGAATCTTGAGCTAGCACGGCACGATGGCCACGCTTTCAGGATATTCCCTCCCTTGTCAGTTTTGCCGAGACGGCATCCTTGAGATCGGGTGCATTATTGACATCATCACATGGAATCTACTGTCAGCATACAATGATTCACCCTGTGAGATTCCGTCCGAATTCCGCGATCCCGAAAGCTGCCTGGGCCCTGCAGCATGCGGCCGCCGGATTCTGATCGAAACCATCAAGGGTTAACTGAGACGGCTGGGGTTGGCACGGGGGCTAGGGTGGGTACGGGTGCGGAGCCTGTTAACCTGTGGTTTCGGTTAAGTGTTGGCCGTTACCTTTCATGGCGCTTAGGATTGAGCCTCGTGATAGAATCGAGAGTTATTCATGCCAGGCCGGCCGGCGGACGACACGTACGTATTTACTGCAACCATTCGAAGGGTACCGTCGGCCGGTCGGACGGATGACGGACTAATTTTTAAGTACCTATACCGTAGTAAGAGCCAGGTATAATAAGCTCCAACTAACACTAAAACCCTAACCCAACAATCTACCCGCTCCGCACCCGTACCCACCCTAACCACCAAACTAACCCCACCCGTCCCAGGCTGGTGAGCTAATATTATACCTGGTCCTTTAATATTATATTCCTAAGTTATAGGTAGTCCGAGGCTCGAGCTGTCGGCCGGTGGACCGTACGGTCCGACGTGACGGCGAGTCAGCCTGCAAAGCGCGTGCGCCGCGCGGCTACTGATGTCTCCTCAATTCAGGTAAAGTAAGCTCCAGGTAAAGTAAGCT
>DF237043.1:112794-136145 GCA_000708835.1 Klebsormidium nitens
AACCCCCAAACTAACCCCACCCGTCCCAGGCTGCTTGGCTTACTTTACCTGAAGCTTACTTTACCTAAATTGAAGTCTTATCGGCTACTGCCGGTCGGAGGAGGAGCGCCTTATGCGCGCGCGTGTAAATATGATGGTAAATTAAATGCGCGTGCAGGAGCGATAATGGTTTAAGCCAGAACTTCTTCGATGAGAATTTGCCATGCCTAGTTTACTGTAGTACAAGTGCTCGGGCCCAAGCCCAAGGCTCTTCCACGAGCTCAAGAAACGCCCACATTCAATGTCATCTTCCTGTCACCCTTCAAGTTGCGAAGTGCAGATTCAAGGCGCTTCGCTTCAAAGCGCTTCGCTTCAAAGCGCTTCGCATCGCGGTACCCAAAAGAATACCGTTCCGTGTTGGCTGGATTCAGAGATGAATGGTGATTTTCTGTTCTGTCGCTGCTGGAAGCATTGCTAAAGTCCTCATTCATGTGACAATACTGAAAGTGGGAACCTTTGATGAACAAGGTTCTCTTGATGTAGGTTCGAAGCTGGGGATCTAAGAGATTTTAAACCACTGCAAAGCCAAAAGCTTACAACAAACAGTGAAAAATATCTTTGGAAGATTGGCGCAAGATCTTTTTAGATCTGTCCGGTCCAGGTCTCCAGCCCCGACATGTTTCTCCGGCGCTTTACGGGGCCGCTTCTCTCTGCTGCTAAGGAAAGCACGGGCATCGTCGGTCTTGATGTTGTCCCAAATGCGCGGGAGGTGTTGATTGGTCTATACGACCAAACCCTCAAGGTCGTCAAAGATCAGATTCCTGAGCAAGCAGAGTACCGGCGCAGTGTAGAGCGCATCACGAACTACCGGTTGAAGGTGTGCCAAGAAGAGGAGGAGCATGATAGGATTGAGCAGCGGATTGGGTGCGGGCAGGTGGAGGAACTAATTGAGCAAGCAAACGACGAGTTGGAATTGATCCCTGTGATGGTTGGTGAGTTTCTGCGCAATTGTTCTGCTCCCGTTGCATCTCCTGCGTTTGCACAGACTTATGCATTTTGAGGTGGCTAAGCAGTGTTGTTTATCAAGGAGCGCGCATGCATTCTAGGGTTTCCACGGTGGTACATACCAATCCACATGAGATGTGGTGCAGACAAATGTGTGCGAACTTTCGGTGCAAGGACTAAATTGGCTATTCCCCAAACTTTTGTATCACCCAAAAGGTGCCTGCATGCAAAAAGTCCGTACTTGCTGGCGCTGTTTCTTTATGACACTGGACTAGCTGGTGGCTTTTGGTCTTTCAGATTGGATTGCAGACAACCGACATGGCAGATACAAAAATGCTGGTCGCAGTGCCATTGAAGTAGCGACTGTTGGCCTTTCTTTACTCTCGTTCACTCCCGGAAAAAGATTGAGGAACAAGACCAAACTGAGGAGCAGTGACAAAACGGGGTTGTTCAGTCAAGCGACTGCTTGATTGTTAAAGACCAATCGAAGGTTTCAACACCAGTGGACAGCATTCAAGAGAGCATATGCTGGGATGTTGTCCAGACTATGGTACAAGCAAAAACTCTCACTCCGTTGTGGTAGCCACATCATTTGGAGACAACAAAGTCCCTGAGCGCTCCATCTCAAAAAGGATTGCATGACAATCTCCTATCTCATCAATCCGAAAGGGCTTATGCCCCAAACTGTGACACGGGGTCAGCAGATTATACCACTCTTGAAATATATGTTGATGAGCTTTGCTGGTTCATGGTGAGGTTTCGTCGTGATCCAAGGGGCCTTTAGATTGACTGGCGTTCAGGTCAACTTTCATCTTGTTGGGTTATATCTCTTGAGGGACGTAAAGCAGAGTGCATTACTTACGTCTCCAGAGCTTGCGGCTTTGTGTGTCTCTAAACTCTTCTATTACGCAATTCTGATTGCCTCAGAAGCAACCTTGTGCTCCTAGGAGTAGCTTCTGATTCGCATCCTGGATTATCAGCGATTTTTTGATGAAGCAAAACAGACTTTATTCTTTATAGATTGCAATACTGACAGATGGATTGCCGTTGCAAGCAGAACGGACTTTGTATCAATCTTTTTCGACAATCGTCTCATATTGCCGCTGAGATGTTCCTAGTGAGACGCTTGTGTATGCTAGGTAGTTCGTTCATAGGACTGTTCGCTATGGGCCCGAACAAAGATCAAAGTTCAAGCTTCCTTTGTTCAAGCATACTTTGTGTATGCTTGTTGAAGAGTTGCGTTTTTATTTACAGAGAGCAAGCCATGGGAGGTCCCGGAGGGCTACAAAGTGGAAATCATCGAAGACACGGAACCAATTCCAGCGCACATCCCCCAGCACTTAAGCACGTGAGAACGTTCGTGAATGCATGTGTCAAATTGAATTCGGACCGGTTACTGCTCAAAACTAGCAAACAAGAGTCCATAGGCTGTTCACAGAATGAAACTTAAAGCTTCGCTCTAAGCAGTAAAGCTCCCCAGATTCAGGACTTTTCGTGGGAATGTCATGGCAACACGCGAATCATATTCTGTTCATTGATTACAAGCGCTTGTGTTTGAGGGGCCTTCTATCATTGTGCTGGTCATAGAACGGCTCCATGAACAGCTGCAAGCAACTGCAAAAAGGGCCTTCCCTCCTTTGAGCGTAGCTTGTCTAGGTCTTCTCTTCAGCGACCCGCCTCAGGCTAAGCCGTCGTTCTGCTCTGGCAGTCGTTCTGCCTTTGCTTGCTTTGCTTGCTCGCCCTCGCTCATTGGGCTGAGTCTCTTTTGTTCCACCACACCGTCGGCCGCAATGTTTATTTTGATGATTGCACATGACGTGGATTCGCCGTACGGCATTTGAGCAGCCGGGCGCAGAGAATACTGTTTCAATATGGGCCGCGCAAACGGTTTCATCGAGATTTCACATGCACAACTTGCAAAGTATATCCTGCCGCGCCCATGCGGGTCATGTAAACTCCTGATAATATATGAAGCGCATTGATCACGTCACAAAAAAGTTATTCTAAGCTCGTCAGATTGACTTAGGCAGGCGGCAACACTAGCTAGCCCCGTGCAACTGACTGAGTGTGACAAACTTCAAAATCTTGTGTATCCAGCTTTTATATATGCATGCGCCTAAGAGCTAGACTGTGCACGCACTGCCACACAGTTCGCGGACTCATTTGGCATATACATATATATATATATATATATAATGATACACATATACATATGTATATCATTGCTGTAGCTGTACGCTCTTCGTGTATTATGCATATAGACACTGAATCAAGCCATAGAAAGCGCGTCTGGCATGCATCTGCATGTCACTGTGATCGTCACCATGCTGAGTATATAAATGTTCATGTGTACCCACATGTACTATAACATACAGAGAATGCAGCCTTCGCACGATCATTCATATACACGGCATGAATTACGGTCGGTGATGCCAGGGCGTGAAGCCTGCGCGATGTAGCGGTTCAATGCTATACGGGGTACTCTTCTTACCAGGAGTCGGATGTATATAGCTGGTCAATGATGATACGTGCAATATGAAGAGCGCGACAATGAAGCCGTCACACGACTGAGGATGTGTTTGAGTCACTGAATACCGTCCTCAGCACTGAGGCTGAGGCCGTTCAATCAGCCAGCTGGCAGTATGCATGTCTGACTCTGACCTCATCAAGTAGCTTGCAGTTAGGCACATCGTCCTTATGCCAGAGTATACATATTTTACAGCTTTTCAACCGCTCTGCTTTTTAAACTTGTTGCTTCTTCAAGCTCTGGTCAGTATGCAGCTCTACAGCTTTGCCCCCGACCAAGTGCTGTCTCATTTGTCCTCGGTACGTTACTCGCCTCAGCGGCAGTTTAGAGCTCACAGAGGAGATTTGACTTGGTTTATATGTGCGGTGTACTTCAGTGGGCGGACAGTAATCGGCCAGCAGCGCACCGTGCATTGACAAGTCTCTAAAAGCGGACCGCTAAGACCCCACGTGAGTGCCTCTCGGAGAACACTCATATATAATAGCGAGCTCTTGCAAAAGTGGTGACGTCATAGGAAAAAAGCCTCGTCCAACCCACTCAGAAGCGCGCCGATCGCCCCTGCGTGGCCCTCGTGCCGCAGGAAGACCGCCTTCATGACGCCCTTGGACCAGAACTCAACGGCCACGGACAGCAGTTTCATGGCGACCTGAAGAAGGAAATTACAGACACGCTGAGTGAGGACCAACCGTGCAAGGTCGCCGCACATGAAAGCACAATCGGCTTTTCGTAGATCGACCTTCCTTTGCTATTGTGTGTAATCGGTGGGAAGGGCGCGCTGACTATACCATCCATGCAAATTCGAAACAGAAGCCTGAAGACCAGCAACAGTTACTCCATCCAGAGGGACGATTTGGACGATTGAAGAACAGAAGCAAAGTACTGTAGCATGAACGCTTCGTTGGCGCTTGTGAAGGCAACCGACACGGCGTGAATAAGAACCAACGAGTAACCGGTCAGAAAGAGAACAGAGAATCATCACCTAAGTCAAGAGATTCCAGGTCTCGAGCGCTTCTCACCTTGTTCCCGTGCAAAAAGGACCCAGCAAACAGAATCCGCTTCACGCCCGCCGCTTTGGCGTGTAGCATGGCCAGACTGCCCACGTTGTTGGTCACCATCAGCAGGCACGCTTTGGCCAGGTCGGCGGGAGATGCGGCGACCTTGCCGTCACCTCCAGGCTGCACCAGTTTGCCGAACGAAGACGCGACGACTGTTGCGGCCAGGCCCATCTCAGTATAGTCGCCGCCTGCGGGAAGGAGGAGAGCCCTGAGATGCTTGGACATTGGGCGTGTCGCAAAGTTTCCTTACCTTATGGAATCAGTATCGCTTTACAACTTCTATATCCCCTCTGCTTGCGCGATAGACTGCGCGAGCCTGTGGAGAAAGCGAAGACTAGGCAACGTCTGTCGAAGTGGATGTGGAGACTAGGTCGACGCTGTCGAAACCGAAGCGGACCAGGCAGCTGAAAATAGGCAGGAGATCCGTTTCTACTATTCCGACGAAGTTTCTGCGAAAAGGACATGCAGTGTTGGGCTTCTTCGGCAGGAGAGACAGCGGTAGGCTCCACCATTGAATCGATACCCACCAAACCCACAATTCCGAAGTTCGATGTCTTCCGAAATCTGAGCGTCCAACCTCTGCATCAGCCATAATCGACCGCATGTCTGCTTCAAGAGCTATTCTCAGCAGTCGGAACGCCATAACTTGCATTCACATGTAGATAGTACTGGCTCGACGCATTTCGCAACGCTTACCGTAGATGTCCCCTACTAGCATGTCCACGTTCGTCGAGTCTCCCCCCGCCGCCATCGCAATCGCCTCCCTAAAAGTCTTGCACCCGGTCAGCGCCGACACGAGCCCCAGAAACGTACTTCCCCCCAGACTAGTTCCCCCCACCCGTTCGTACACGTGTCGCCCATCCACTCGCAGGATACTCACTCCCGACCCAATGTTGACAACTAGGTACGGGTACGCGGACTCTTCCGCGCCTTCGAGCGCGGCGCCGAGGCGCGTCAGGCTGCTGCTCCGGATGCCACGTGCCAGGGATCCCTTTCCGGAGGGGAACGCTTTGTGTTGCCGGCGGTCGTCCCCGGACCCGTCGTCGCTGTGCTCGGGGGAGTGGAGGGGCCGCTGGATGGCGCCGCCCCGGTACGCGTCTGCAGCAGGATAAGAATTTCAAAACCCGCGGCTAATTCTTAGTCAAGGGCTGTAAATTCTGGCCCGGCACGGAGTGGCCGTTGTTGTGTGAGAGAAGAAGCGCTCATTGGTGCCAGAGGCAGGTCCAAGGCGTCACGGGGATCAGGCTGTGCAGATTGCGGTCTTCCCGATTTCCGCTTTCAGGAAAGTGGCGCATTTTAACCAGACGACTCCGAGAACGGCCCACTCTTGGAGAGACTCTGCCCATTTGTGCTAGGAGGCTGAGAGCTTGACTCGTCGAACGAATGGAGCTCGTTTGGATCTTTGTGCAGAGAAGCAAGGGTCGTCCAAGGCCGGAAACTATCGAGGGACACGGATGGCTGGCCAGTCTCAAAACGACAAGATAGCAGATGCTTTGAAAAGCATGTGATTCTTTTTAAGCTCTGAGGAAGAGGTCCTTGTCGGAACGAAAACACGAGGAGGAAGATTCCCTTGACAATTTGAAATGGACATGAGCCGGAAAAGCAACTTCGCTCTCTGCAGACGTCTAACCAGGTCAAGAACACAGCTTTTGTGTGGCTGAGCTCGCTTACACATTGATGCTAATCTCGGTCGACTCCCGTCCGTCGAAGTATTTGCCTCGATTAGCGTTTCGATATTCAGCACATATTTTCCTTTCCAGTGATTTGTATAAGTTGGGCACCTCCGCGTACACGAGCTTGACCATTATTGGGAGCGAGATTGGCGTTTAGTCAACGGCTTACCAATCTCATACTCGAAGCTGTCGTCCTCTGCATGCCGTACCAGAAAGTCTATCCCCTTCAGCAAGCTGCATAGTCCAAGTCGAGGATCAGCACTGTGAACTGCTTCCGAGTCAACCAATCCAACCCAAAACATACATCACTTGACTCAAGTGATGTAATTAATCTAGAGTTCTCTTTGTCGACCAATTGTGCATCCGGATATTGCAGGCCGCTTGCCCAACCCGAGTCCGTCCAAGTTTCGGCGGCCAATTTCAAGGAACGACTTTTTGCCGCACCTTGTAATCGAGTTGACAGTCTGCTTTTTCTGCCCACCAGCGCCAAGCGAATAAACCAGTCAACAACACCAAACCGCCCTCTGCCACCAACGTAGACATTCTCATAAACCCCTTACCACTTGAGCTCATCCTCTTTCCGCAGCTGAATCCCCGCTTGCTCATGGAACACATGTGCAAACTTCTTGGCCCCGCCTCCCGTCGCCCCGATCACTTTGTCGCGGCTCACCAGGGAGTGCGTCCGCGTCAATGCAAGAAAGTCCTCCACCCGCCAAGTCTCTGCAGTGAACAAATAGAAAAACCGTCTAAATCATGCTGAGTCGACCAGGCTTTGACTCAAAACCTGTAGGTTCGTTTGACGAGTCTCTCCAATGCATGTCTTTACAGTGGCAGTGCAGATAGAAACAAGTTACAAAGTGGAAAACGACTGACTTTAAAGTCACAAGGAAGGGCTATGATTATGCAACAAAAGCAATCAAGAGGCTTTGAACATAACCAGGAATGCATTGTCTGCATGATCCATAAACAAACCTCACTCACTCTTTGCTTGATACTGGTAGTGGCTGGCTCTAACATAGTGCATATCATGGCACGATACCGCTTGCAGGGCTGAGTATGCTCCTCTTCAGTACTGACCACCTTGTTGCTTTTTGAAAGACCAGAACAGTAGCGAAGACATGTGGACAGGAATCAGGAAATGCTGTAGCTTTGGACAGAACACGTTGAGAAGCCATAAAAAGCCAATTCTTCGAAGGAACACGTCAAGCCTAAAGTCTTTTCACATCTTCGAAAGAAGGCTGAGTTTAACTGACTTCCATCAGTATACGCTGTTTTATCAAGAAAAAACTCTCAAATTCACATGAATCATAAGGTTTTTCCACAACGCACCAAACCTCTTGAAGTGCAGCGTCCCTTTCCCAGGCAACACAATCGGCTCGTGACTTGACATCCACAGGTTTTCCACATCGTCAACACCACCTCCCGACCCATCTCGACATCGATCCTTTTCAGAACTGTCCTCCGAAGCTCGATCGCCGTTCCCCCCGTCTCTTTTTCTTGGAGGTGGTTGTTCACTACCTTCTGGACTGCCCCACTTGCTTTCCTCAAGAATGTTCCCACCACTAGTTTCTTGTCTGCTGGTTCCGGCAACCCCATCATGGCCTTCTGCCCCATTTTGCACATTCTCGGAGCCCGGCTTCCCATTCCCATCTTCTAACTGCCGCGAGTGGTCTGAACTGCTGCTTCTGCTGTTTTCTAGATTTGTCTCCTCAACCAAAGTCCTCAGTGCGGCGCCCCTCTGTCCATTGACCCTTCCCCTCAATTCTGAGACTCCACATATTCCTTCAGGGCTATCCTGACACTCATTTCGTCGGCCACTGACACCTGGGCCTTCTGTGTCAACTTCAACTTCCCTATCATACTGAGCACTTGGAATGCTACCGTTGACGGCATTGTCTGGCTCAAAGAAGACAACCTTGCACAGAGTACCCCCAATGTCAAGGCCCACGCTTGCTGCGTTTGAAGCCCCTTCGAGTAAGTAAGTTTGCCGCAGCTCTGCGACATGGCAGCTCGCAGAACCTGGATCGGGGCCCATAATTCTGAGAGCTTCCAAGGTCGGACACGCTTTGTGACACCTGGCTAGATGGTTTTGCAAAGCTGAGAATGAGCTATTAAAAGTACAAGCCATCTTGCTGGTAGATGATCGATCAACACAAACTTAAATAGCCACCCTGCCCCTTGTGATTCGTGAAGACATCCGCAGCTCTCTTTCTTGGCTGCTTCACTGCCAGCTCAGCATGTGAGGTCTTGAGCCCCGGTTCTTGCCGTCGATTTGCGAGCTTTCCTTGAAGCGAATCGACGGTCTTCCGGTGACTGTTCTAGCTCTTGTCTGCGCCGTCAACCAACGAGGACATTATCGGACGGTATACAAAGTCTTTGCAGCTGCGACTTCTCGCCACGTGGACGGGTTTAAGGAGGTCTCTTTGCCGCCAAAATTTCAATTGCTGCAGACCGTGAACACTGAAGGGCACCCCACAGAAGTGCTGTATTCAATACCTACCTACATGGTACTGTGCCGAGGTAGTTCATGGGGGCGGGAAGCTATGGTTGAAGCTTGGCACCTCTGATCTGATTCATCATGCCACAAGCTCCTCCATGGTTCCTTCATGGGTAGAATGGTCGCAAGGCGCGGCGCTGCCGTTGAGAAAAAGATTGGCAATACATACTTAGCTTTGTCCTTTGACGCAGCTGGTATATGAGAAGTTTTGATGAGGTCTCACACCCCCTCTCTGAAAACGAACCAGGGGTTTGAGAAGTTTGTCTGGCTTGGAGACACTGGATTGGGAGGGCTCGCACCTTGAGCCAGTCCTTTCTCAACTAGAGGACACGTTCCCATGTACTCTCCAGCGGTAGCAAATCTGGACAATAGCTACTAGCACGGGACCGCTGATTACAGAACTTGAGAGTGCGAGCTGCAGGGCGAGACATTGCAATCATGGTTCTCCACGATATGGACATCTTGATTGCAGTCGCAACAGGGCTGGGAAAGAGGGAAGAGGACGCCAGTGGGTCTGAGTACTACCTCAAGGACCCGGAATGTCTCGGTGAGCAACATCTTGGCTGGCTTCTTTTGCATTTCCTACTGAGTTTAGCAAGCTGCTGCCATGAATGTGCTCAATGGTGGCCAATGCAATCAGCGGTGGTGCCCAATCCCCTACGGTGGGACAATTGTTGTTGAAAGCTCAGTTATCCCTTCAAACCTTTGGGGTAGGACATTTTGACTAAAGGGTTACTAAGGGGTGCGTTCATATGGCTATTGAAACAGGGCTCATGGGCACTTGGCATTGAATACTTTTACACTTTCTAAAGTAACAGCAAATCAAAGCAATTGCAACCAGGTTTCCAGACCAAAACTGCTACAGCATAGAAGGCTTATGGCTTCCATAACCTCCCTTGATTAAAGCAAGAGTGATATTTTTTGGATTCTCTGCAGAAAATCTAAAGGATCTACAGCGCTTTATGCGCCGAGACAATCCGGAGTCTCGGGACGTCTTCATGCAGCTTGGACAGTGGAACATTGTCCGTCGGGATCTGGTGCCGATCATCACTACCTACCGGAGCAACTATGAGCTCGTTCTAGCGGCAGGTAAAATGGCCATCCATGCGAATGCTTTCAGCACGTTGCAACCTTCAGGCGCCATTGCGGCTTTGGACATGAATGAGAAGTGCATGCTGAACTGGTGGTCAATGCTCACGCCCTTAGTGTTCTACCTCCTTACATGCTTTGAGGACAGCCGTAAAGTTACTGGCTCAACTTTCTAATGATTTTGGCACGTGGAAAGAGAAGAGCATGACAGAGTCATGGTCAAGCTCTTTGTTTTCCATTGTGCCAAAGTCTCTGACATCTCCAAGAGTGCTAAAGTTTCTGAGATCTCCAAGAGGACCAATGATGATCGGCTGCTGTGCTCTGAAATGAGAAATAGAAGGACTCTTGTAATCCAATTCACATCATGATGATGATTCTTGTTGCAGTTTAGCCAAAGTAAGCACACTTACTGCAGAATGCGCACTTTGCTTTTTCTTTCTCCTCTATTGACCTTGTCATACGACGAACTACCAACACTTCAAAGACTCTGATAGGTTTTCCAGTTCCGTCATCCGCCACTTCTTGACCAACTCATTGACCTGCTATTGACCTTGCGCATTTTATTGCATTCCTTGAGCTTTCGCAAGCATAGCCCAAATAGCGCTTGCACCAAGTTTTACGAGGGCACTGCTTAGTAAAGCAGTACTTGCAGAGTACTGCATGGTGCACCTACAAGCCCCTTCTGTTCAGGTCATCATGTCCGACTTCAACCTACATCATCACAAAAGCAACCATTTTTCAGTGCATGTTTCCCAGTATCCTCACGACTCTGCCTTGGTTGCTGCAGTCAAGGTCATTGTCTTCTTAACGATGCCCCCCGTTCCGGAGAGTGACAACGTAAGCCGCCAGCTAGAGTACCTGCAACGCTTCAAAGCGGCGTTCCTGGAGGACGAGGCGCTGGGGGTCATTGTGGCCATGATGGAAGAACCGCTGGCGCACCTTGAAAGGTGAGGCGGGCATGTTCTTTGCACTGGCAATGTGCATCACTTTATGGTGCTTCTCAAAAGAAATGTTCCTGGAGGAGGCGCGGTTACGGCACAGATTAATGTCAGAGGCGATGAGTTTCAGACCTTAAACGATAGTCGTGTCACCCATCGAACGCCACCAGCTGACAAAGGCTGGTGACTGTGTTCCATGTTCCACTGAAAAGGAGGTTGCATAGGTTCTTCTGGGCAGAACCAATTCACAACCAGCAGTTTCACGAATACTGCTGGGAAGGAAACCACGACTAGAAGTTATCTTTTCTGGGTCAACACTTGCGAGATGTGGGCACACGATCCTTTTCTCGCATGTATGATATCTACGAGTACATTGTGAATCGGGCATATCGCATTCTCCAACGCAAATGGAAGACTTATTTGCGAAGTTTCGCTTCTTGGCAGTGACGAGTTCACCGACGACGATGCGCGCCTGGTCCAGCTGTTCCTGACGCTGTTCCGCAACCTGCTAGCCATCTCCGACCCCTCAGCGCAGCAGACGACAGCCTCAGGGGGCGCGCACCTTGCCTACATGAAGGTACTTCTTTTGACAATCACGTAGTTGCGACTTACTGTTCTGTGGTTGTCACAAAGATTTTATAGCTGCTAAACCAGCTCCCAACATGCCCCATGACGGTACACACTGTCAATCTGACCTTTCAGCTTACTTGACCAATGTTTTGACCATCTCGAAAGCTCAAGATGACCAGCGCTTCGACGTAGGTTACAAATCGGCTATAAAACCCTTTTGAAGTCGCTTTTTAGGTGCTTAAGTTCGGGGTTCGTGTCTTCTAGCTTTCCACGCCCATCTTTGCGATCGCATTACTTGCTCCGCCAGTTTTCATCTCATAACGACGGGCCTTCCTTTGCCCTTTACTGTAACGACATAATCTCTGCTCCTATATGGTACCCGCCCACATATGCGAAGTTTGGCCCTTATACAGCTCTTTGCGAGCACCCTGCCAGGTTGTAGATATAGAGGGAAGCTTCAAAGATAGTCGAAATTATTTGTCGAAACGACTTTTGGACCAAGTTGGTCGTCTAACTTTTAACTTTCCTTCCTTAATCGAACTTGGCAGGTTGGTCGCAAAGAGCTGTAGCCGGTATCCTGATCAGACGCTCTCCCCACTCGCATCGCAGGAGGAATTGCTGGAGCGCCTGTTCCGGGAGAGCGTCATGGACCTGCTTCTCGCATTGGCGCCCCACGTGAGCCGCGACGGGCGCAAGGGCCCGCTGCGCAACGACAACCTGCTACTGCTCGAGATCTTCTACTTCACCTTCAAGGACCAGCGCCCGCTGGACCTGCTCACTACGGCGGACGAGAGAGACGCCGGCAAGGTCCGTAGGAATCTGTTTCCATCCTTGATTCAATCCAATATAGCGAGACATAGTAAAGCATGGTCGAAACGCAGATTTCGCCCGGTGTTGATACCTACCTGAGCCTGGTCACGACGATCTTGAGTTTCATCTCCTTTTCAAGAATCAGCGGCCACTGGTTTGCTCACTGTAGCGGACGAGAGAGACGCCGGCAAGGTACGCACGATTCTGAATCCATGTTCTTTCTGGATTAGAAGCAATGCAACCCCCAGGTTGAGAAGCTGGTGAAGGCAATTTGGGTGTTACTGCTCTAGTGCATTGGTAGGCTCTCTTGCCCTCTCGAATGGCGGGGTACTCAAGAGCAACAACGACTCGTCTCTGGAGCAAGCAGACAGTTCTGGATCAAGTCCGTTTTGAAGCAATTTGCAGTGATTCAGGAGCATACGACAAGGCTAGAAGAGACATTGGCCGGTAGCTGGTCTTGCACGACCTTAAGAGCGCTCGCGGACTGTTTAGGCGGATAGAAGCCATTGAAAGGAACGGGGACATCTCATTCCCTGGCTTGCACCTGTCCGTCTTTTAACTTTTGGTCCATAATCTCTAGAACTGTCTTTACAAACAGCATCCAACATTCTTCACAAGCATTTCAGCGTGACAGCAAACAGGACGAGAGATGGCCTCTTTCAGGGTCGAGACGAGATATGGACCTCTTTGGCTCTTTTCGTATGTCTTTGGAGGCTCTCCCATATATCAACCAACGAAAGCATGTATTTATCTTATTTGTTTCACTTGTTTTATTCATTTCAATCACTTAATTTTTATTTCTAACATGCGACACAAATTTTACATTGATTCGATGAAACCCATTGTTGCTGTAAAGACACCATACACGTATGATACGACTACTGAAAAGGTTGAGGAAAAAGATTCTATTGTCATTTTTGTTTTGGATGCAAGAAATTTTTGTCTAAACAGTTGGTGCTGCAGGCGTCCAAGACCGCAAGCGCTGCGGCGCTGGAGATGCAGCAGCTGGTGGAGAAGGAGCAGCGCAAGAGGGCGCAACTGCTCATGAACGGACCGCCGCGGCACTCCTTCTTCGCCGGAACGTACACCAGGAAGTGGAAGGTAGGGTGGTCCTTCGTAAAATCGGCATCGTACCAGGTGTCAAATGTTACACGGTCGGATAATGCTTCTGCTCTTCAATCTCCCAATGCCATCTACTAGACCTTCTGTTTTCACCTCTGACTACTAGGAAGTGGGAGGTGTGTGGTGCCTCGTCCAACCCTAAACCCGTCTCCTCGTCAAGTTGTATACACGTTTTTGATCATCTTTGCACCCCTGTCGATGTCAGATCTAAGACGATTTGTTTGCACTTTGGATTCCTTCTTTCTTTGGATCTTACCCTCTTCAAACCCCTAGAACATGGCCTGTACACGAGCGATGCCGCGTCCTTCTTACTCACCACGGCGGATTCGTCAGCAACCAACATGTCTTCAACTCCTGCGTTTTGCCCGTTGTGAATACGACATTGCTCGAGCCATTTCGTGCGTAACGACTTCAAGTGCGTCTTTGAGGTCATCGCGTGCAGCCAGGGTCAACCGTGTTTCTGACGTCACCTCGTGTATGAAGGCGCAATTTCCATTGTTCCCACCAATTCTTTTGTGTCCGACTTCGTTCGCCTTGCGTCCAAAAGCAGCGTCCGGCATAAGAAGTTAGCAAAAATGGACTGGTTCAGCTGATCTAAGTGAAACGCGACGTCATCTCGTGCAGGATGGCGCACCTTCGATCGTCCGCACCAACCCGTTCGTGTCCGACTTCGACCGCCTCGCGTCCAAAAGCAGCGTCCGATCCGCCCGTATGAAGCCCGTCGCGGCTCGCGAGGAGATGGTCCACCTAAACGCCCAAGTCAGGGGGATGCTCAAGGAGCACGCCGACCAGTTCCTTGAAGGGGGGTACAACGGTGAGTGCTTTCTTGCCCAAAGTTGTGCGAAAGTGCATTGAAACGCCCAAGTCAAGGCGATGCTCAAGGAGCACGCGGATCAGTTTCTCGAAGGGGATACCAACAGGTCAGTGCTTTCGTGCTCCACTTGATTCATTTTTTTGGGAAAAGCTTAAGAAGTATTCCGTCGACTTTGAATGTCGAGAATATGCGGGTGGACTTGGGCGTGGCGTGTGGGTTGGCAGCAGCTGTACAGGCGCAGCCCGGGAAACTATCTGGGTCCTGCATCGTTCTGTAACGCAATGCGGCATCCGTATGGTACCGCACCACTTCACTGTCTCGTTACGGGACCTTACTGTCCTGCTGGATAGTATCCCCCGCGCTTGCAAAACGGTTTCCTAGTTCTGGATCATACCAAAAGCCCTTTTGCATACTTGCGACGATGACAGTTCTCAAGAGCAGGGTATACGCCTTTTCTGCTGATACATTCGATTGACTTAAGCAGCAAACCGACGGAGCACTTTGTGCTTGTGCAGTGCTGATGAAGACGGTGAAGGACGACATCCGACGGGAGAGCCCTCGCGCGACGCCCATGGACGCCGTCATGTTCTTCAAGGTCGCGGGCTTCTTCACAGCGTACCAAAAAGAGCGCCTCCAGGGTGCCAAGGTGAGGGTGCAGATCGGCTCTCCATCGTATCCGTATAACAGGCCATACGTGTTTCTCGATCAGGGTTAGCTCTGGGTAACTTAAGATCTTGAAATTCTGAGAGCTTAAAGGTCACCAGCTCCGCACCCTAACCCGCCCTGAGCAGCCCCTACTCACCCCACTCGTTCCAAGTTGGCGACTGTTTTATTCTGAAGCTGTAATTCCTCGACTAAATCAAAAGAACCAACGGTACGAAGTTGTGTAAGGGAAGAGCACTTTCTATAACGTGCCTTGTCGAGCAGATTGAGAAAAGACTTCAGCAAGGACGAAGGAGGTCGCTTTGCACTCTTGGACAGTCGCCCACTTCGGCATTTCGCTCCGCGAACTCTGCACCTCGACTACCTGAAATTGCAAACGAAAGGCAGGAACTGTGTTAGGAGATCCCGGGGCTCGTCAATATGGACCGCATAAGAATACGCTGTCGTCAAAAGGCTCTCGGCTCTTTTGTCCTCAACCTCGTTTGCATCTTCATGGTGCTGGGGCTCGTCAGATTTTTCCTGACACGCTGTATCCTGTTGCCCTTGACCGAAGGCTGATCCTTCGGACCTTTTCTCCAAAATAAAACTGGCGCCCCTCCTTGCAATGCAGTCAGCCAAGGCGGCCGCTCAGCGCGCCGCCAGCAAAAGAACTCCAGAGGAGAGCGAGAAAGAATTGAAAGCGGCCGATGACGCTTTTGCTATGGCGGTGCGCGGGTGCGGAGAGATCGCAGCGACCATGGATGAGGAGATGTTCAACATGGTGGTCGCCCGATGGCGCGAGTACGCGGAGACCATCAAGGAGGGCAAGGAGTTCACCGCGCTCGCGGCCGCGGGGGCGCTGCTGAAAGACATGGTGAGGAAACGGAGCGCGGCTGGAGCTGGGAACTGAGTAACCGCCTACACTCGGGCACCTTGACCTCGCACTCAGGATGTTGCACGGCCAGTCTGCAATTGCTTAGGTGCGAATTATGCGGAAGTCGACGATATACCGAATTTCCGGCCATTGTGGGAGGTATCAAACCAGCCGTCAAAAACAACATCTTGGGTGCGAAATGAAGGGGCCCGAGACAGTATGTTGTTTAAGGTTGATTGATTGATGAGGTACTGCCGATATCGTTTTGCGACGCGTATCAAACATTACCAGTGCTTGAACGTGACGTTTGCCGTGCCTATGCACGGTTTTGACCATCTAATGCGGAGCGAAGTTACAGCTGTAAGCCAACAAGACGATGTTTTTTACCGTGATGTCAAGACTCGTTGGAATAGCTGCTGGGGTCCGGTCGGGGTACGCAGCAAGTCACGATTGGATCGATCGGAGCTTTTCGCTTGAAGCGTCGACCTTATTTCGAGCGAGCATCGGTCTCTCTCTAGAACATGGGGTCAAATCCTTCGCCGCATGAGGAAACTCGTTGGAGGCGTCGACCTTATTTCGAGCGAGCATCGGTCTCTCTCTAGAACATGGGGTCAAATCCTTCGCCGCATGAGGAAACTCGTTGGAGACCTTGTGATAGAACATTCTGGGGTGTATACTGGTCAGATAAGCTCTGAAGACGAACGGTGACCAAATAATTTTGCCCGCAGATCCAGAATCTGGACCTGACAAGCGCTCGTGAACTCTCTATGAATCACGCAGATAATGACCTATAACATCCACACAGAGTAAGAAATGTTCACGAATGCTGACTGGATGCTTTTGCACCGCAGATCCACATCCTGGACCTGATCCTCAAGACCGCGGACGCGCGCACGGAGGCGGGCAAGCGCGAGCGCAGCGTGGCGCACATCCTACTGCTCAAAGTGTTCTACGACCAGACGGACACCGGCATCCTCAGCTTTCTTGTCCGGCTCATCAAGGCGTACGACAGCTCCAAGCAGCCCAAAGCGTAAGCCACCCGCGCGCGCACTTCTCTGCAGTTTCTTCTCGATCTCAATTCGAGTTGTTGTTGACGCTACTGCTGACGTAGTCATGTCCTTCCTCCTCAGTCTCCGTCAGAGCCTGCGACCGCGCAAAGCAGCCGAAAGGCCGAGCCTGCGTGTTCAGGCTCCTGTACAATCATGTTAAGTGCTGCCTGATTCTTTTCTTTAGTTACCCGTTACCGGACAAATTACCCTATGACTTGATGATTTACCGAACGACGATCAATCTTCTGAGGAGAAGTATTCATCTAGGGAACGCTCCATTCAAGCGCAAAAAAAGAAACCCATGGCAATCTTCTGGAGGTACTTTTGGCAGAAGGTTTCCTCCACACAGTCATCAAGCTTTCTAACGATGAATGTTTGGCCCCCAAGTGTGGAAAGGATGCCGTACGTGCAATGTAAGCTGCCGACAACCGCGACAAACAAAGCACAGGGAGTTTTTGTCAGGGCAGCCTCCTTGGAGATCTTACTGATTTTCACTATTTATGCGCAGCGACATGGGCACTTTGGTTGAGATGGCGCACACGATCCTGCGCATGCTGGAGGAGTACAGCAAGGCCAACGGCGAGATCCGCGTGCTCAAAAAGGTGCGCAAAGTGCGCCGCAGAAAGAAGCTGCCCCCGGTAATGGAGGCCGAGCAACCGGTTGACGAGACGGAGCGACCGGTTGAGGGTACCGAGCGACCGGAGGATGCAGACGAGTGGCCGGAAGACGGGGACGGGGGTTTAGAAAAGGACGCAGCGATCAATGAGGGGAACGCGGAAAGATTGGGAGAAGAGGGAGAGCAAGCGCAGGAAGAAATGCAAGGAGATTTGGGTGAAGCTGAGGGGCCGGTAGGAGAGACCGAGGGGCTGGAAATCGAGACCGAGCTTGTCGAGAAAGGAGACGGGGAGGTGGAAGGAGAGACTGAACGCCCAGGAGAAGAAACCGAGCGCTTGCCTAACGAGAAACCAGACCTGAACGGACTGGGAGGTGATACGGAACTCCCACTCGGTGAAGATGCGGAACCAGTGGCCGTGGAAGTGGGACACGGGGCCCCGGCTAAAGCCTTAAGCGACCCTCTCGCTGAGCATGACCGCCCGGAAAACCCGGAAGAGGGGGAGACGGATCCTGCGACTGGGGCGGCGGCTGAGACGGAAGCGCTGGGCGACCAGGCGGCAGAGAATGGCACTCAGAGGTCGCCCGAAAGACGCGACGGGCTCGTCGAGTCGGACCGGGAGGATAGTTCCAACCCGGGGCACGGGAACAGCTTCGGGCAGCGGCCGGATTCCGCCCCGGAAGAGAGCGGAGTCGTCCGCTTCGACGCGCCGGAAGGCAGTGACGTCATCCGGTTCGACGCCGCCGAGGAGAGCGGCGTGATCCGCTTCGACGGGCCGGAGAATTCCGGCGAGGTGAGCCAGGCGCGCGCGCGCGCGGCCGCGGCCGCGGGCGAGGTCGCGTCGGCGGGCTTGCAAGACGAGTACGAAGAGTACGAGGAAGAAGAGGAAGAAGATAACACGCGCGAGGTGGTTTTGGACGCGAAAGCGTGCGCGTTTCTGTTTGCGGACAACACGGTGGTGCGAAACCTGGTCTGGATGCTGGAAGGGTACCGGCGCAACTCGGTGCAAGTAAACTACTACATCGGGCGGATGCTGGAACGGATAGCGAAGGACTGCGAACTGGAGCCGATGCTGTACCAGGTACGTACCGGTTTGAGCTGAGGGATAACGGGTACTGAGAGTATTTTTTGGGGGTCCCTTTAGCCCTAGAATCATCCCGCTTGGGCTTTACGAGCAGCCGTGATCAGTTACATGGTGAAAGTGCCCTCAACTTCATGTCAGCGGACTTGAATTCCTGTGAAAATGCCTTATTTCAGGTCAGTGGACTAGCTACTGTGGTGATGTTCAAGGTTGTAGGTAGATGAAGAAAGACCGACAGGTTGATATGGTGCCCATCGTGCTCAAATATCAATGGCACTGGATTTACTCAATTGACGAACCAATCTGCTTGTGGGCGCATGGTAACAGGATCAGTCCCTACTACCTATTTGACTTCCATGCTCGCTGGCCCTGCTGTTGAATTGTACCAATTAAGCCTGACGTCAGCTCTTCCACCCCCGGCTGCAGCTGGCCTTCTTCGGCACCTTCTACAAGGTCGTCTCTGACGTCAGCTTCTGCCGCGCCAAGGAGAACGCGCTCCTCGCTGACGTCCTCACCCGCACCGTCCGCCATTTCATGGCCACCGCCGCCGAGCAGCCCCTCGTCTTTATGGAGGTCAGCATGTTTATGGTCCCACTGCTTTTGTTTCTTGATACGCGTATTCTTCCGCTGCTGTGTTTCATTGCTCCGCTTTTCGGAAACAGCCCGTTTCTTCTACGTTACAGATTGGTGAAAGTGTGGCTCTTCAATCTCTAGAACTGTGGAGCGAAGAGCCACACTTTCAAACTCAGTAAGTGGGTCTTTTTCGTCGCGCTGTTTTTTGTTTCTTCCGTGAGCGCTCGTATCTTCTCTTTATTCGGGTTCAAAGTGGAGTGTCTGCTTCGGGGCGGACTTAAATCTAAAGGGACCCCCGACAGCTTCGCAAGGTGCCCTTAATCTGCAATAGCGCCGAACGGTCTTCTTTTCCAACGTGCATCTGATTGTCCAGCTAAACGTTTCTTTGTGCTCACATGCGCGCGGTTGTCATGCCAATCCCAGTGTTACAAAACTGGGTGTTATCATGGGCAACCTTTCCAGGTTCCTTGATACGTGTCCGTTATGCTGTGTCAAAACAGGCTCACCCCTCCTCTAGCGTTTCCTGATTCGTAATAGTCAACCAACTAACCAACTCACTAATGACTAATGTATAGTCTTTCGAGTCAACCCCCGACCGCAATAAGCTCTGATAAAGCGACACGTCTTTCTCTCGCGCAGTTGCTGTTCTGGAAGACGGCTCGCGAGTGCCACCTCATCTCGCAGCGGTACAAGGAGGAGCCGAAGCACAAGGGCCGCCGGGGCAACGCGCCAAAAGGGCTGGGCGGTGACGGCGATGGGTAAGCTGCTGACGTCATCTTTCGGAAACATACGTCAGAGAAGTTGACTTGAAGGACGAGTGGTCCGGGCTGCTGAGATCGTACGCTTGGAAATGACGAAATGCCCCGAGGGCGCCCGTTGCTGAAATGAGGAGGGAAGGAAAGGCCTTTCTCTCTTTGTTCTACGTTCTGCTTTACGTCAATTATGTAACTTTGAAGGTTGCTGTAAGTAGTCAGCTGAGAGATACTCTTTGGAAGTTCACTATTGGCGGCAACTTTGGGAGTCTGACGGCAAGTAAGATTCGATTCAGCGAACACGCGAGGAGAGAGGACTGACCTGGCTAATGATCCGAAGACCAGGGCAAGATCTGGCTTCGGCGAGAAGGCACGGGTGGCTGGTTTGCGGGTGCAGTTAAACACAGAGAGTACGCAGGATCAGGTCATGTAGGATGACAACTGGTCTATTTTGATGTGGTTCGCCAAAGTAAGCCACTTCTTCCGGCCCTATGACGGGCAGCCCCGTAGAGCCAAACGAGGCGCTACGTGCAACTGTCATGATCGAGCAGTTGGTCGAATCTGAGCCGTCTTTTCAACTGGTGCAGGGCTTGTGGGCCATTCGATGCTGAAGCCGACGAGCAGCTCAAGGAGCTGTTTGAACGGTACGTCTCTAGCTCCCGTAACGGCTTCCACAAGCCGAATTCTATACCTCGCTGTGTTGCTATCGGTCGACTGCCCAGGTCGGCATCGGACGATGTTATCAAGTATGTCATCTGCATTGCTTATGCCGCCTTCTATAAGCACTTCTGGGGGAGAATTTATTTCAATAACTGTCAAAGCAGGCAACGCTATCCGAGGACGTGCGCTTTTCCATTTTCGAAGCAAACCCCCCATCTGGCTTATTTCCTTACTGTGAGACCCTGGATCTGTTTGTTTGCGCTTTCGAGCTTGTGAGAGCAAGAACGGAGGCACAGCGGTCGCTCATCAAGAAGCAAAAGTAGAAATAGCAGCAAGTAGGGAATGCAAATCATCAGATCGAAACGATCCTGCAACAAGAAAGAACGAGATCGAAAAGCAAGGAAGTTGGTGTTGCGCGTATCAGAGGCCCCTTGACAGCGTGCACTGTTGCTTCAAGCCAGGTTCAAGCACGAGAGGGGATGAAAGGACTGATAAGCAAGCCATCAGGATAAAATAAATCCCAGCAAAGGAGGACCGTTTACGAGAAACAAAGAGGCTGCTGCTGGGGTATTCAACGCCCTCTAAAGTATGAATATCTGTTTTAATCCAGGTTCAAGCACGAGAAGGGCTGCAAGGACCTGATCTACGGGGCCCTAGACGGCGAGTTCCGCAAGTCGCATATTGCGAAGCGGCTGAAGCAGCTGGGGCTCACCGGGACTAGGGGGCGCAAGCAGGCAGCGTTCACAGAGGAGCAGGACGAGCGGATCAGACAGCTCTTTGACAAGTGAGCTGCCGATCGATTTACCAGAAGTGAAGTGGTCGCAGGACGTGACTATCTTTTGGACCGTGCAGATCTGCAAAGGTCCTTTTGCTCAATCATGCATGATGAGGTCGAGAGATGTTTGACGGTGCTTCTTTTCCCGACTCTATACCTACCTCCTCGCTGGGTATGGTTGGCTTACTCAAATACGGAAAGAGAGCACCCTCTGAGAGAGATCGACCGTTTCCAAAGCTGCGAGCCTTCTTTCAGAGCTGCTGTGATGTGGGAATGACCTTCGTCTGTATTGACTCTCACAATCTATTGTTGTGTGAGGGCGTTGCTGATGTGGGCTTGCTACCAGACCTGCCGCCCGAAGGAGGCCGCCTCATTGGTTGAGAGCGGATTTTGGACAAAGCTCCCCGATCTCGTTATGAGGTGTGACTTTGACCATTACTAATTATCTTCTTTTGACCTGGGACTTGATCCTCCTTCTTTTCTTCTCTCATGCCTTCCCTAAAAGCAGGCTATGACGCCACCACCTTCAAAGGGTTTTCAAAGGGTACTCGGTTTCTAAAGAGAGACTTGATCTCATCAGGCGGAATCCCGAGTTGGGTAATGATGGTTGCAAGTTCCTGAGAGCTCCCTTCCGCCTCTTTCAGGTACAAGAGCAACCGCAGCTGCGCAGCCCTGATCGCCGGCGACCTCGAAGGCGGCTTCACCAGGGCGCAGGTCGCCCGCCGTTTGAAGCAGCTGAACCTGAGCCGCCCCAAGAAGGGCGCATTTGATGCCCTCATCGAGACCTCCAGTGACGACAGCTCGGATGACGACAGCGAGAGGGAACGAGACAATCTTGAAGAAAATGAGAGGGGGGAGGAAGACATGCCGGACGGCGATGCTGGCGCGCCGCCGACAGAGACGTGGGAAGCGGACAGAGCGGTTGGGGAAGCGGATCAGAACGAGGTCACACAACGCGTGCATCAGCTGATGAGATACGGTGAGTTGTGCTGGTGAACGGCTTCTGGCGTTGATCTCTTAAAGCTGATTCTGGTCGTGATTCTGTTTGTTGTTCCTTCTCTTTTTAAGTTTTTTGAGGTCTGTCTTCCAGTGGTAGTCCTGTCGATTTTCCGTTTTCGACCTCAGGAGGATTAATTCTTCCGCATTAGTGAATCTTGGCCTTCTTTTGCTGTGTGTTGAAAGCCGTTGTAGCTGTCTTGAGGTCCGATATCTGGTAGGACCGGTCCAATGGAAGCTTCAAACTTCTGACTATGTGGCAGACACGGATGACGTCAGCAACGTTCTCTCGAAGATTTGTCGAACGAGGAATTGGGTTGTTCGGGAGGTCGTTGAAGGCTGAACCTTTGTCGCTTTTTCTCCATCATCTGAACGGATTCTCTGCCAGATCCTCATTATCCTGTCAGCGGGGATCTTACTTACCTCTTGAGACTCTAGCACGGTTCTCGACAGAAGAACCCTACAAATAGCATCCATTTCTTCTGAAGATGCTATTTCTTCTGGAACAGGCACTCTGGAAGAGGGCGATGCTATTGAGTGGGTCGTTGCCAAGATCGACACGGTGCTGGCCGACTGGAAGGGGGATCCCTCCAGCGCACCCGCTGCTGACGTCACTGCAGACGGCGCGGCCCGTCCGTCTGACGCAAAGAAAACCGATGGTGACGTTGGCAAACAGAGCGACGAGCACCCCACCCAGGAAGCTGGTGTTCAGGAGGAAGGGGGCAAAGAGAGGAAAGCGGCGACGGGGACGAAGAGTGACGTCTTCGCTGACGTGGCTGGCGCTGGAAGTGGGAGCGGGGCGGAAGAAGGGACAGGGCAGGGGAATGACGAGTCATTGGAGAGGGGTGCAGATGAGGCGGTTGCGATGGAGGTGGATGGAGGCGAAACTGCGGAGCCGGCAGAAATACACGCAGAGGCGGCGGGAGAAACGGAGGGTGTTATGCTCGGGGAAGACCTGCCGACCAACGAGGAGGGGGGAGAGAACCCCTTGGAAGCGGACGCTCCTGCAGGCTCCGGTGTTAATGCACCCGAACAAGGTCAGAACGCTGCAAATGGGGGGGACGAAGCTCCCAAGGAACAGGGGGGGTTTTCAGGTGAAGAAGCCCCCGAAGACCTGCAGGCGCCGGCAGGCACCGAGGGTAGCAACGCACAGCCGAGACTCCGATTTTACGATCTATTCCGATGACCCGAGCCTACCGGACGTCGGGGCCCTCGCCCGTACGGAGACGGCCCGGTACGTCAAGGCGGCTGGCTGGA